>OX104127.1:136575242-137175242 GCA_944470555.2 Heterobilharzia americana | reverse complement strand
TGCCTTGACAAGTAAATGTATGATCAGATTGTTCGAAATGTATAGCGCTAATACATCATATCTTCAGATAATCTATGTCTTCCAATTACATTATCGAAGTTATGCTATTCATTGGAACTTCTTAGACGAACACCGTAATGGAGGCACGAGATATTTTCACCATACTTAGTGTTTTGCAGTAATGTCTGAAAGTGTTAATTGTGTCTGCTTGGATGTTACAACTGGTATTCACCCGATCAAACCTTGAGATTGAGTAATTTTTGATAATACTCATTGTGAACGAATAAAAGTTTAGCAAGATACAATTTAAAATAGCCCAAAATGACTTCGGTGTATGGTATTTAGACTATGTTAAGTGAAAATGATTAGTGAAATGATTTTCGAGTGTGAAAAAATATCTTTCACACTAATATCTTGCACTGATTGAACAACTGACAGTTGACCTTGGCTGCAAGCAATATATTGCTGATATAACGTAATATGTATGAAAAGTATCTAAGATATACTATTGAAGATGTTAAAACGACATTTTTCAGACAGACTAGTGGTGAATGTGCCATATTTCTGACTTTTGACCATTGTACAGACTTATATCATCAGTATTCGCCATGTTATGATACCGATGAAATGAACTGCTAAACTTGTGATTCATCATTATGGTTCACTTAACATTATGTATTTGAGACCACCGATATTCTTGAATACTTATCATTAGCCTAGTTAACAATGGATAATTTCGCTTTGATTATCTTTTTTCTCTCCGCATAACAGCGATCCACTTATATAATACGCATTAAGGTTGGGTGGAACCTCGCCTGGTTCACTAGTTTACTAGTTACTAGCCTGTCCTAAGCCCGAGTAAAGAGTGAAGGTTGGGCATTCGGCTAGCAACCCTACCCCGTAAAACAAATCTAACCGCTAAAGAAGCTTCAAAACACAAACGAAATATAAAAAATAATAACAAAATTACTCCTCACTGGAATCAGAGAGGTGAAATGACGCTAGTTGGTGAAAGCCTTCGGGAAGCCGATTGGCCGATGTGTCTTCTCTCGATGAAAGCGAAATTAAACGTAGGGACCTATGTAATCAGCTCCACGAAAACTGGTGAAATGGCAAACATGCATGGAGGTGGAACAACGTAGTATATCATCCTTTACACACTCATGAATCAGTTGTTGACTGGAGAAAACAATCCGAAGCTGGTAGCAAAGTTGGTTTTCTTCAGTGCTTTTCACGGTCAATTCTTCAGTATCTCTGCCAATATATCTCCCCTGGACCCAATATTCATAAACAGTGTCAACTTTGGGACCGTAGGCGCTCTCTCTTTGAAATTCTTAGGCTTCATGTTCCTCTAAATGAATCTTGAAGGATAGCAATTCTCGACTAACACTCTTCGAAGTATTTCTAGCTCCTACTGAAAAGAAGACGTGATAGTTCCTGAAGGAAAACAAACCTAGACCGGTCAGTATACCGACTCTCAAACCTGAGTTTCCCTAATCAGGGAAAGAAATCTAATTCGTTCACTATGTACATGAATTAGAAGAGTTTATACGGATGATGCAGTAAATGAGGAGCTGGCAACACTTTGAAGAGTGTTAATTGAGAAGTGCTATCCTTCAAGATTCATTGAAAGGAACATGAAGCCTAAGAATTTCAAAGAGAAAGCGCCTACGGTCCCAAAGTTGACACTGTTTACGAATATTGGATTCAAGGGAGATATATTGGCAGAGATACTAAAGAAACGACCATGAAAAGCACTAAAGAAGATCTTTTCTGCTCAGCAAGGATTTAGTAACAAGGTGTCCATATAAGAGTTCATTTATGGTTCTGATGGAAGAAAACTAAAGTGTTAGAAAGATGTTGGTTTTAACTTCAGACGATAAAAAAATTCTCTGAGCCTGTCGATGAGAAGAATGACACTGAAAGGAATGAACAACAGCTTACCGATGGTCACAAAGTTAGGGAAAAAGGACTGACACGAAAGTGGTATGATGCATTCTACCATGGAATGTTTTCCTTTTTCTGAGTGGTAAGTGGTTATCCTGGTGCACTATTTATATTGTCGTACTACCGCTACATCACATTTAAACTAGACCCAAAACGACCGTCTAATGCCTTATAGTCTCGAATATTTCATTATCTCTTAACCCTAAAAAACTGGATCCAATATATTGTTGTTCAGTCAACAGTAGTAAAAACGCTTAAACGACAATAAAGACCAATAACGGACTATTCTACAAACTACCATTTTTACCAAATTTTAAATAAAACCTAACTAATGATCAAAAAATTACCTGTGTACTCCCTAATAGGCTGGACGTTAGCAACAGGGAAAATAATTCATGATCTCGTTTCTTACACTCCTTAGTTCACAGAACCAAGATGCTAATCATATACAAAAGGAGATGAGTAAAAGTCCACTATTTTACTGAGATAATTTCAGACTACTTAAACAGACATGTGATATGCACATTAACCAATGAATGATAACCCAACAAGTAATTATACTTTGGGAGTAACTGTAAACCACACACTAGCAACTACTGAAATAATCAAATTTTTACGTTTTATGAAAATCTGACTTTCCAACCGAAATAAAGAAAACAAATTGGTTATTATAGTCGTTGCTACACTGGCCTTCAGAGTAGCTTCATTTTAAAAGTAGGACAATTTGAATTTTCGCTTTCTATCTTCAAGACAACCATGAATGGTTAATTCATGACCTTTGGAAGGTCATTCAAAACGCCTGAATTTTGCACGTTGATTCCTCATCCACCTTACTATCATTGGCACATTTCTGAGTTAACGATTGTTCTAGTCTTAACCTGGGATCAGGTTTCCTGTTGGGCTGTATGAATAGGGGACTGATGAAAATGTTCAACGATGGTACGGACTACTGTTAATCTCCGAGTCACTATGTATGAGTTGATTCTACAGTCAATAACGTCAAGTCAGCTGACTCAAAGAGCAAACAAGGTTAGTCCGATAAACCACACCATAAACAATTTTCTGTAATTAGCAAAATATAATTTAATAATACAAATATAATATATTTGCTTTATTCCAAAACATAATTATGTGTTTGCAGCTTAGAATTCTCAGCGTATGGTATTACATCAGTTTATTCATTGTACAACATTTTTAAAACACTACCATGGTGCTGGTTAGCAATACATGATGAAGAATAACAGGACTGTTGAAATATTTACCAACTTCAGGGATATGATAACTGTGCACTATTGTAAAGTTGATTGATAAGACTTTGTCTAACATGATTTTTTCACACAATACACAAGCTAAACATGGTGGTATGGTTGAATTTCTGTATGTAGTTGTGCCTGC
This sequence comes from Heterobilharzia americana, assembly GCA_944470555.2. Lineage (NCBI taxonomy): Eukaryota > Metazoa > Platyhelminthes > Trematoda > Strigeidida > Schistosomatidae > Heterobilharzia > Heterobilharzia americana. The sequence goes on along the minus strand of OX104127.1, from coordinate 137,171,900 downwards.
ATAGAGTTTAATTTATTTGCTTCTTGTCTTCTCAGACGACAGACATGGAGATAGGTGTGGATACAGAGGATGCTTGTCATTAGATAAAACATTTTTAGCTAGATGTCTACAAGTGTTTAAATGGCTATCCACAATAGCATTTATCAGCATGGTTTCCTTACTTAAAGCCTTCAAAATCTTATGCAGTACAACGTAGTCTTTTTTTCGGAGTTCAGGAAAGAAGAATGGAGAATAATAAGTAAAGGTAAAACAAAAAATTAATGAAACGTAGGAATATATTTTGAATTATACTAGATAGTTTGAGGTCTCTTATATTAAAAGTCAAGCGAAGGATTTTCCTGAAGTAAGACCTGATGGGTCAAAGAAAGGTCAGAGGAAGAGCATAAGCTAAAATGGACCAGGGTTGTTACATTCTCTACAACAGAGCCATCTAGAAGATAACAGTGATGGGGATGAAGCAATGTGGAAAGGTCTTTTTCACATTTTAGCTAAAATTAACCATTTGACATTTGGAAGAATTGAGTGCGAGACCATTTAAGGAAGACCAGTAACCAATTTCGTTTGAGAAGTTATCAAGCGGAGAACAATTAGAAGAAGGGATGATAAGCATGGATACCGTCAGGTCATTAGCATACTTAACAAAGTTGAGTAAGTCATACAAAAAGAAAGAGAAAAGGAAGGGAAAAGGAACAGCATGTTGTCTTTCCTTAATAACATTTGTTAAATTCATAGCCGTACGCTGATAAATTTTTAAAAGTTCTCATGAGTACTTGATACGACTCAAGGTCATTTCTGGACAGATTAAAACAGAGCAAACTTGATGCAGTATGCATGATGGAAATATTTGGTAGCCCAAGGTTTAAGCAGGCGGGGAAGTGTACGAAACCCTTAAGCAAAGGAGGCCTCATCTGAATGTCAAAGTATGAGAACAAAGGGTGACAGATAAAAGACATTCATAATTGATTGGTTGCGGCTCTCATTGTCTGATTACAACAACCACTTGTATGATTTCACACGGATATTTTCACTGGATGGACGTTTCGAGAGTTAGTGTATTTGCAGTCAACGTGAAGGAAGTAATCAGCGCTTATTTCTGAGTTTTCAAGTAATAGCTGTATAATCGTCTTGGTTTCAGCTTCCTGACGATGTTCTCGTTCAAATTATTTAATGGTGAAGATAAATTTTTAAAACTGAAATTGGAAATTTTTGATAAAATAGCTTGGTAAAGGTCTTGAATGGTTCTCTAGTTGCTGAAGTTAGCTACAGGCCAAAGTTGAAGGAAACTAGGTGTGTTCTAACTGGAGACTGTGAAAATGTGATATTTTTTTTATTTACAGTGGTATGCGTCTCTTTCTTCTTAAATGCCTGTGTAGAAACTAACCACAATGATCCATCGATCCCAGTAAAGGTTGACATCAGCTGAGTATTTGTTGGTGTAATGAATACCCGTTTCCACAGTGGCTGGGTTAAAATAGCTGATGTACTTAAAGAGTTGCAGAAAGTATTCATTTAGTATGTACGTTACCTTCGTGGTACACATGAACGTATTATATGGTCACAATATGCAAAAAACTGTTAGTCTGCATATTTCCGTTATTTCCGTTGCAGTTATAGATACAAGAGGAAACACTGAGGCAAGAGTTTACTAATATGCAAGTAAATGGATTAACTATTCATTTCTACAAATGTGAACATATAGTTTACGACTCAGGCTTTCATTTCCATCACTACAGTGCAGAATTTGTTCACAATGAAGTGAATACAGTACTTAACCGTGAATATGATGTGCGACTGATGAAAGGAGATTTTTTCTAAAGCCAACTGAAAAAGCAAAGAAGAAATTGTATTTTTTTACACAACACTGTGCAGAATTGAAACAAGTGATACATTATGCTGAAGTTGAACTTCAGGAGGTTTTAACTAGTGTTGATATGCACAACCGAAGAAGTCTTATGTGACCAAATGAATAATTATTACTAAACTCATTTCTTAATGGAATACCACCAGTTACTGTGGGTTTTCCAAGTCTAAGACAATTTAAAGAGGTATAGGATTATTATAAAGTGCACTCTGAGCGACTGAACAACATTTGCTTTATCCTGCTGTCACAAGTACTGCTGTGCTATAGATATGGTGAAGTAACTGGTAATCACTTTAATAACAATATGGATTACAAAACGTAAATACATTTTATATTGAGTAATATGTATTCCACAACTACTCAACTTTCTGACTAGTGATGATAAACAACTCCAACCATGAAATATTTATTTTGTTCATTTGGACAAACCAGGAAAGAAAGGAATATTTTGCATGGATTATGAGGTAATTCATTAGCATTGTGCAGGATACTTCAATTAAGTAAACGTTTGTTATGGGCTGCACTGATTCGAAAATATCAGTACTATAGGTGATGCAAAGAAATGCATAGATTCCGTTATGTGAGTTTCCCATTAGTAGAGTATTCAGAAGAGTGAGATACGATGTTATATCAACATAAAATAGTAGACTTATGATTCCGTTTTACATGACACCTTTATACTGTTGGCCTTCATCTGTTTCTATCTCAGCTATGTGTGGACGATGAAGAAATTACCTTGTATCGGTCTTAATTGTACTGAAAGTGAAATCGTTATAAGGTAAGTAATGATAGTTGCGCACTTATGCTTTAACGTAGAATCATTTAAAGACCACTTTTGGTTCTAGACTATAAGCTTGTTCTACAAATTTTCAATTATTTTAGTCTTTAACTACTAAATGCGACCTTACACTAGCTTCATACCAATTAGTACGAAACATTAAGGTCATGCTTCCCAATACGGGTTTTCATAGTTTGAAAACATTCGGACATTAGGTAAATGATACTCATTATTTTGGTATTTTTGTTTCCTAATGAATGTAAAACAAAATAAAAACTGTTCCAACTAACGTCTCGGTATTTAATGCTAATAGCTTTCCAAAGTTGTAGATTACCGGAATTTACAATATCCACAGAAAGTTTCTGTTACCCCCAGTCTTTAAAGGACAGGACACATTCTAACAACAGATGAAAATGAAAGAGTTAAGGATTAGAAATATACGGACAAGATACTTAAAACTAATAATTATCCTATAAAATTCATTAGCAAAATAAAAAATAACATTAAATTAGATAGTAGAACTACTCCTAAATCATAGGCCTCAACAATAGTTATCCCTTACAGATCACACACATCGGATGAAATTAACAGAGTGCTCAACAAATACAATATCAGAGTGTTCTACAGAACATCGAATACTTTGCGGAACACCTTAGTTCATTTGAAGGATGAGATCCTTCTAGATTCATAATCTAATTGTGTTTATGAAATAAAATGCTCAGACTGTGATGGAAAATACATGGGACAAACTTCCTATCATATCAAAAGTAGAAAAAATGAACATCGAAGAGCATCCACCCAACCCCCTGGAAACCCAATAGAACTGTAAAAAACTTGAAAACACTTCAGCCATAGATCTACACTCTGTAATTTCAGGTCACATGGTCGATTTTGATAGCATTGTAATTATTTAGAAAGGCTTTAGAAATTATAAAGAATATCTCATAGCAGAATCTCTTCACATCAAGTGGAATTAAAATTGTCTCAGTAGGAATGAGGGAGTAAAACGTACTAACATAACCAACATACATACGATAAGAACTATCAACACATGTGTACATACAAATCTCTGCCTTCAATTCATACACTCTTTGCACACTACATCTTTGTTTCAACAATTTGACAGCGTGAAATATGTTTGATACAGTGTGGAGTTCTCAGCATGTAATAAACAAACAAATTTATTCACAAAATAATATTTTTAAACAAAGTGTGTTTGGCGTATGAATGAGGTTCATAATAACAGCCAGCGGTTGGTACTGGATGAAAGTCTGATGTTCAAAAGTGGTGGCTCATTCATTCAGCCAGAAGAAGAATGTACTATTCTAGATAGGTATCTGAAGAATAGAAATATTATGCATTTTTGTGAATTCAGAAGTCTATTTCCGTCTAATATGACATTTTCCCTTGTTCCTTTGCTAATACTTCGAAAGAAGACTAGTTTAAAACACTATATGAATAATAAGTTATATTTGGACAAATCTCAGTGTGTTTGATATGAGAAATTCCAACATTTCACATAGAAGTCGAGCTCGAGCTTCTTCAGGGAAATTATATGAATAAGTTTTAATATAATCCTAGCGCGTTTAGGAGATCGAAAATAAAATTTTCCCTAACGTTACTCTGTGCATGCCACAGTGACTTCAGCAAAATATTTGGATTTTGATTCAATATCAGAATATGTACTGTCAAATGGTAAATGTAAGAATTTCTGCCTTTATCCAATTGGTTAGCTGATTTGTTGTTCAAATTGATTATTTCCAATCAGTCATCGTAAACCCATGCATTCTGTTTGTTGTGATTTCCCGTTACTATACAGGGCTGAATTGCTCGACATCTGCTGTTCGAAGATAGGCTCCGATGCGGATGCTTCGATACTGCTGGGTATTCATGATGTTATACTGGTCTTGCAGAGGAATCTGGAACACGCATTTCGTGCTATCTGGGACTCGCCAGCTAGCTGTATCTGCACCTCAGTGAGTGTCGTTGTTCCTATCGAGACTTGGACCCAGTACCCATCGCTTCAAATACTGAGGCGTGATCCACTAGGACAAAGTGGCACAATAGCAACGGGATATTACAAACATCACAACAACTACTGATACTCGTTGCACAAGAGGTGGCTATCGTGCCACACTGGCCTAGTGGATAACGCCTCGGCGTTTGAAATTAAGTGTATTGGGTCCCAGTCTCAATGGGAACAACATCCGTCACTGAGATACAGGTACAGCCGGCTGATGAGTCCTAGATAGGATGAAATGCGTGTCCTGGATTCCTCTGCTAGTCGCTAAGATCAATATAACATGCATTCATCGTTATTTGTAATCAAAAACAATTCAATAATCAAAGTATCTGTATGTATGTAAATGTTGTGGAAAATGTATGCGTCGTTCGTTGTTTATTGTATGAAAAGCAGAAATTCATGTTCATTCATGAACAATAATTGATAGATATTGTTTGTTTGTTTTTTAAAACTCCAATCTGAACTGGTGACCTTTCTAATGTTTTTACCTAATTAGAGTCTCCCAGATGAGGTGAGATATCTATTCCTCTCTTTCTGTCTAAAGCATTTGTTGACGTTAAAGTACGTTGGGCTTCCGAGGTCAGTCTTTCTTCATGTGAGTGAAAACCTTTCTCAAATATTTCAACATTGTCAAAATCAATATTGTGTCCACTTTCAATGACATACATTGGTATTGGTAATCTCTTTTCCAAACTTTACAATTCCACTTCATTCTTTAGTGGGTGTTTGCTCAAAACCTTTATTAATCCACCCTAATCTTCAGCTGTCTACAACTTCCATCAATAAAATTAACCTTATAGTTCGTAAATTATATCGCATACAGACAGTTGTTTTGTGTCATCTTTAAATTACATCTTTCACTTTGACCTAGGCTTTTTCCAAAGAATTCGAAGGTTTGAAATATACCCTAATACCATACTCAGTACAAACTCTGCATTTTCTACATTTTCTATATGGAATTGTCATTGTTGATATCCATGACTTCATCATCATCAATGTAAACGTAGGACCAGGCATTACTGCGTAACGGTCTAACTTGCCACACCTTATATCAGTATATCAAATAAAAAGGCAGTGAAGTGCAAGATGAAGATAAGAAAATTCAGTCAGAAGAAATATAAAGTACGGAAAGAGAGAAAGTAAGAATGAGAAAATGTTGAGATTCGGTATAGCGTCGTTAAGATGAGGATAATGTGTGTATACATCTGCGCTACTGATATCGATTCTGAGCCACCTCGAGCCTTTTTTCCCTCCTGAACCTACTTCAGCCAACATTGTGTGACAAGGCAATTGGTGACTAGGCATACGTATCACGTCCAAACCATCTTAGTCGATGAAGGTTCACAACCTCGTCAACTGACTTACCTCTTCTCCCTAAAACTATACACTTGACTTCCGCGTTACTCACGTGGTGACACCACGGAATACGGCCTATACTACGAAGTCAAAGGTGATCAAACACCTGAAGCCTTCTCATATCTTCGACCTCCAGTGGCCACGTTTCACAGCCGTACAGTAGAACAGAGAGGACCACTGTGCAGTACACCCCACCCTTAATAGACAAACGGATATCACGGCGGCGCCACAGGTGGCGTAAGTTGGAGAAAGCTAGTCGAGCCTTTTGTATCCGTGCAGAGATTTCATCGGCAACTGACCCACCAGGGCTGATCCTACTTCCCAGGTAAGTGAAGTGGTCGACATACTCAAACACTTCACTCTCTATTGTTAGCCGCGGTGGGGCACCGTTGAAGACCAGACCTGGAGCAAAAATTTGCATTTGGGTGGTGAGAAACGCATCCCAAACATTCTCAAATTCCCACTCAAAGTGTTCAGAAGACTCTGCATCTTGTCAGCGTCTTCACTTAACAGGACTATATCATCTGCATATTCTACGTCTAACGAAAATTCTGCTGCGATTAGGTCAGCGTCTGTATAATCAGGTGACGAGAGGGAGACCTCCATAAGAATATCTATGGTAAAATTGAATAAGAATGGAGACAGTGGGCATCCTTGACTTATTTTCAGTTTTACTTGCCTGATCTGTTTGTATCTTGTCATTCTTCTTGAGAAGATTGTTCAGAAAAGGCTTAAAGTAGTCATTTTCTACTAATAATTGTTTTATATGTCCTACAGATCCATCACAATATTTTTAGCTCTATTCAAGAGCCTCAAAGCTACTGTGGTTTTCATGTTTATCGTATAGCTGGATTGAAAAGTTGGATATTTATCAGAATGAGTAGGTTTTCCGTAAATTCTAATTTTAAATTTTCCTTCTGATATTCTGTAGATAAGGCAGTCTAAGAGATTCAGAATATCTACACTCGATTCGTTTCATCCGTGAATTATATAAAATTTGACATGAAATTAAAATGCTGAAAAACACTTTCACATTCTGTTTTCTTAATGATGACAAAGGTACCAAAGGTAACCAAAGTTTAGACTGACAATAGAAACTATTTAAAGCTTTTTCTTCAAATGTTTTCACAGATAAACTGGCTACAAGTGGGGATGCTGGAGAGCCCATGGCAATGGGATTAGTTTTGACGGTATACCTTATATCTAAGTGTAAAATATGTTGATTCTAAACATAATATTAAAGATTTCATAATGTCTATTGTTGACAATGGATATCCTTTTCGTAATACTTGATCTTTATCAAGTAAATTTTTTACAATGTTAAGTGCATTAGAACATTTGAAAATCTCCAAAAATACGTGATACGTTTGAAGGACATATTTGAGAAATCTAGACAAAATGAAAAAGGAGGAATTCGATATATCTAGTAGAAAATTTCATTGGTAGCCCAAATTACAAGCAGGCCACCGATGTACTCAAGAATAAAGATGAGATAACAGGATGTCTGTCTTTTGTTATTTTTTGTTTACTCTTTACAGTTGTGACTCATAAAGAGGCATGTATTATACTAACACAATCAGCTGATACATACAAATAAACAGATAACAATTTTAGAGCAGCGTGTCCTGCTATAAGTGGATATGAAGAAAGAACAAGTATTTCAACGAAAAGTCTCTTTTCGGCGATTTCATTTTCAAAGCTGTACAATAGCAAATTTATACATTTTTTTCCCCTAGTGTAAGGATTTGATAATTAAAAACGGTTTGTCAGGCATACCAATGATTTCTAACAACTCAAAGGGGAAACTTTCTCATCTGACCAGTTCACCTGCTCTTGTAGAGCCACGTATAAACGTCATTCGAGGCGACTGTTATCCAAAAAGGTTCAAGAACACTATCCCGTGTGGTTAAAAAGAGGTAACGATGGAGCGATAAGGACTACTATAATTGAACACATCGTGAACACAATTCACCCTATCTCAAAAGCCCCCTCGTTTAAAGTTATTTATGAAGTGAAAAAAACCTACCAAAGGCTGTATGTCTTGGTATTCTGTGCATCGCTGAAGGTCTTGCCATCTAAATGGAGAAGCCTGGACTGTGTACACAAAAAAAGGTTGTTCAACCCCTTCTCCTTTCACGGTCTTAGTTTTCAGTCTCCTCTACTCCCTCCTTTTTAATTTTCATCTTTCTGTTTCGACACTATTGACTTCTTAAGAAATGCGTTACTCATTCTTGTTGGTGTGTTCTGTCTGATCACAATTCAGTTTTCAAACTTCTTTTGATTAGTACTGTTTATGGACATACTTATTATACTTCGTTGTTTTATTGGATTCAATTGTTCTACCTCTATTGGCAGATGGGCTCCTATGAGGATGCCTCGATATTGCCTGAATGTTAATTATGATAATTTGGTTGGTTATGGCTAGCAGAAGAACCCAGGACGCGCGTTTCGTCCCATGTAGGTCTCGTCGGCTGCACTCCAGTGATGTTGTTCCCACTGAGACTCGAACCTCGTACCCATCGCTTCAAACGCTAAAACGCTATCCACTATGCCACTACGATTGATGATCACTACTTATGTTTTTTTAAAATTCTGATGACAACTCATTTATTGACACTATTTGTGTTGCTTGACAAACCGTTTTTAACTATCAAATCCTTACACTAGGAAAAAGTGTATAGATTTGATATTGTACAGCTTTGAAAATGAAATCGCCGAAAAGAGACTTTTCGCTGAAATACTTATTCTTCCTTTAAGTCATTATCGGTATATTTCACGTATAAGTGGATATCATGAAAAAATTACTTCACATCCTAATGCTGAAAAATGTTCACTGAAATGCCACCGAAACTAAAAATAGAACGTAAAGTCTGCAGTTAGATTATTCCCTAAGTTAGGCTTGAAGTCGTTACATAATAAATTCCAATATGATCTGCCTGCTTCAAACTGGTTTGTGGAGACTGCTACTGGACTATTGGGACCACCTGAAATAAAAGGTGCACACTTACAAATGTTCTTCTTCCGATGTCATCTTGAATTACTATATCTAGTGAACACCATAGGTGAATGTTAGCTCAGAAATCGATTTTGAAGACACAACAATCAACAAGTTAATCATACGAACACATATTGATTCATACAAGCATTTTACTTCGGTTACTACAAAAATTACAGTGCTTATAGACTCATCCACCACCATAAATATAAAACTGTGACTCAGCGGTTCACGAGAGGGCTACCAACCAGTAGGTCACGAGTTAGAGCCTCAAGATTTGCGCAGCCAGGCAGTATCACTAGACCTCACACAATAGGTATGCTTCATTGTCTACTGCACAGATGTGCACAAGACAACTGAGTTCGTTCCACTTCGTTACGAATGACCATTTGAATAATTTTCAATAGTCTACTCGTACATTTAATCAAGGTTATGAGCATTGTTCAACAAAAATTGTACATTATGTATAAAATCTGCGGTTTACATCAATATTTCTTGCAGGTAGGTGGTTTCTTCAGTACATAATTATGATGCCAACACAGTTTCTCGTGAAACTTATCAGGCCAACCAAGATCAGAATGTTACGTGACACAAAGGCGGGTAGAGCTAACAAAAGCCATTACTAGTGGACAAGATGACCACTTAGAAAACAATTTGGTTGTGCTAGACGTAAAACTGAAGAGGTCATTTCTCATGTAAGTGGAAATTCATCTACCATCTCGAAGCGATGGACCTTCATATTATCTTCTCTAAGCCATATTACTCTGCCTGCCATTTTTATTATTATATTATTTTTGCCCTTTGGATTCCTAGTGGAACAAGGCTTCAGTACCATGTCGCCATTTCATTCTCTTCTCTGACGTCTCTTCAACCTGGCCCCACGACTGCCTAGAATCTTTCATTCCTTCCCCACATGATATTCTCCATGTCGCCCTCGCCTCGGACGCCCAACTTGTCGTTTCCCATTTGGGCTCCACTTGACGGCCTGGCATGGCGCGTGATGTCCCCATATGGTCTTCTCAGTGTATGCCCAATCCATCTTAACTTCCTTCTGCAGATTTGTTAGGCGATAGGTTCTTGGCAGGTCAGAGTTCCTTGTTGCTTATTCTTACTATTCTGGCCACCTGATCTTCAGTACCGAGCGAGCGTAGGCGGTGGTGGTTTCACAATATGTCAGAAGCTCAATGCAAGTGATGGCAGTGATATATCTCAAATATAATTATGCTATCCTCGCATTTCTGCAGTGTATGCCGAGGTAAACAGAGTCATCAGCAAATCCTACTAAACCAACTGTGGCAAATATCTCAAAAGTCAAATTGACTAGGAGTTCAAAAGCCATGAATTAAAGAATCTCCCATTTCCTGAATATCATTCAAATGAGAAATGGTTAGTCGCGGTTAGAGTCTTTTCATCGTGAATAGGGGAGGTTCACTGTGAAGGATGAATTCAGCCATGCAGAACATGATAGTGTTAGGGGCAAAATGATGATGTCAAGAAATACAACACCCTTATTTAATAGTGCCACGTTTGCTGTAGTAGTCAACTGCTTGCCCGACAAAACAAGAATTAGAGGCAGATGTAGGAATCCCACCTGAAGAAGTAAAGCGGTTACTCTTACATACCACAAAGAATGTTCTAATATAGGCTTCATGATGACCTTTACAGTCAAGTGGACAGAGTCTTCATACCATTTCTTCGGAGTCCTATGATAGCTGATATCTTCTTGGTGAAACGTCAAATCGGCCTACATAGGGACACCCATTGAACAAAAGTATTACTGTTGGTATGCAGATGACGTCCTCATCGATTCAGACAAAGCCTTTAACAAATAAGAACTTATGAATACTATCAACTATGCCCCCACAGCTATAAAGTCCATCTGTGTGGGAAGGACAGTATATCGTACCTAGATATACTCCTCACCAAGAAGACGGGTACATGTTTATCCAGAGGAAACCATACATCAATTAGTCGATATCTTCATTCCCATAACTTCACGCCAATTCAGTAAAAATGAAATAGTCAAATATTTTACCTACAGATTAGGAAGTAAACATTAGTACTACCGTGTGGAGTAAGAAGTAGATGACCTGAAGGAAACGTTGTAGTAAAATAATTACCCACTGAAATTTATTTAGTAGGATTACGCTGCTAAGAAACATTCCTATTTTTGATTAAGTCTCAAAGATGACATGGTTTTAGGTATCATAGCATGTCGATTGAGTAGATCTGTCAAATGAATATTCACCGAAGCTAAACTTCACATTATATTTTCAACCGAACCACTATTGACAGAGCGAGTCAGGGGTATATTTTATTGATATGCACTTATGAGCTCAACTGAACCTAATTGCAGAGGCCATACTCAGACGAATTTACTCCTATGTGCTCATGAACAGAAACCAGCTTGGTTAGGGAAACGAAAGACACAAACAGTGTAGTTCTAATGTATTCAGTAGACATCGAATCAAGTTACATCAGGTCTTTACTGTGATGTATAGTGTTCCTTGAAATCCACCAGAAGTGGCTCTACTACTTCTACAATCTATGCCAGGAGCTGTAGGCATCAATGGGCGAAGACCTCACATACGCGTTCACAAAAAATATGTGGATTCATTGGGCCTAGCCTAGCAAACTCTCTTCAAACATTTCTATCAAAACGTTTACACCCTAACCGCACATCCATTGCTTTTACTCTGTTTCCCTCGGTCCACTCATAGATACTTATTTTCATTCGCATCCTGCATTCCACGGCTAGCCACTATCCATATTTATTATTCAAAAATAGATTTCACAGACTGTCCGAATTCCACACATTATTACGCAGGCTATTTTACTCTTGAGAGTTGATTTGTCTTAGTCTTTTAAAAGAAAAACTACTTTGCCTGGACAGTATTTATCTCTGTACTACGCAAAGTAATCTAGTGTTTCATTTCCACACTCCGATTATCAGACTGCTGACTTCACTTGGTTCTTAATTTAAGACAGACATACAAAATCACTTAATAATTCTATTTAGTAAAAACCCAGGAGTCATATATCGCTATGTACGCTACCGTCGTCATCATCAGTATCAACATATGAACAGGTATTGCTGCGTAACGGCCTAAGTTGCCAAAAGTTACATCAGCGTGTTAAACAACAACTCAATATGATGAAAAGTAAAGAAATCGAGGAGATTCGTTCGAAAGCAGCTGAAGAGAGCAAGGAAGAATGAGAAAATGCTGAATCCACTACGATGCTTAGAATGAAAATAATGTGTGGATGTATCTGCGACGCGAACATCAATTCTGAGCCACATCACCTAGAGTCTTCAACCACCGGTTTCTATCGTCACGTAGATCCCGACTGGCTAGTATCCATCCCCTAACATGCCTTAAATCAACAGTCATAGACTTTATGCAGTGATGCCATGCTCTAGTTTGTCCACCCCTAGCCTGAACATAATTCAGCCAACATTGTACGATGAGACATACGTAACACACGTTCCAGCTCTCTTATTCGATTAAGGCTCACAAACGCATCAACTAACTCACCTCTCCTCCCTAAAACTCTACACCACACTTCTCTGCTACTCACGTGGTGACATCACAACACACAGCCTATGTCACAAAGCCAATCATCAAACAACTGAATCCTTCTCATGTATTCCACCTTTAATGGCCATGTTTCACAGCCACACAGTAGAACACAACGAACTTCAGCACAGGACACTCGATACTCAGTAGACAATCGAACATCTCAGCAATGCCATAAATGGATTGTGTTCGCGAAAGTCAATTGAACCTTTTGTATCCGCGCAGAGATTTCGTCGGCCATTGACCCACCACTACTGATCCGACTTCTCAGGTAAGTGAAGTATTCAATGGACTCAACCACTTCACTGTCGTCTATTGTTAGTCGGAGCAGCACTGAATACCAGTCCTGGAACAACAACTGGCACTCGAGTGGCGAGAAACACATCCCAAACATTCTGGAATTTCCACTGAAGGTGTTTAGAAGACTGTATCGTGTTAAGGTCTCTGCCTACGAGAATTGTCATCTGAGTAGATCAACCAAATTTTTCTGTCATGAGACCAATCCCCTGTGACATCACACAAGGAGATGGAGTCCTGTCAGTACATCTAAGATAAAGTTGAATAGGAACGGAGAGAATGAGCATCTTTGACGGACACCAACCTATGCAGACAACTCACCTGAAAACACCATAGGCTCTCATACGCCCATGCATCTTCAAGTACAGAGCTTTCAATAGAGTGATGTACTTACCCAGCACCCGTTACAGCAAGAGATACCACCATAAGACCCCCCGATTGACGCCTTTAAGTCAAAAATAAGGCCAGTGTCAGGTGTTAGTAACTGTGTCTGTGTTCAAGAGAACCTGGTGGAGTGTGAATATCTGACAGACACACCCACGAGCAGTTCCGAAGCCTGTCACCTGGCTTTTTCGCATTTGCTATTCCTGTGTCCCATTCAGACATCTAATAATTGTAGGACCTAGAACCTTAGACAGGTTGATTCTCTAAGGTAATAACAGCGAGGATTTCTCACCTCTCTTTAAGATTTGGACAATCAGGGATGGAGACCAGTTCAGAGGAGAACATATCTGACTCCCTATCAACTAGTTAACACTCCCATCAATTCGACCAAAACGTTTCTATAGTGGTCCTTAAATACCTCTGGAACTAGTCCGTTTGGTCTTACTGCTCTTCCTCGTTTCAGATTACCTACAGCTTTGACAACTTAAGAAAGTGTTAGGGGACTATCTTGAGGCATGTTGAGGATTAATCACATTATCTGTCTACTTTAATCACAGTAGGTGGAGTGGTATTAACACCGATGTAAAGTTGAGTATCTAAGTAGTAAACCATAGACTGACTAGGAAACATCTGAACAACAGCATGTACATTATATTTAAGGAATGATGAAATCCAACATGATTAAATGTAATACACGTCGTAAAGAATTTCATTTCTTTTCTATCAAACTATTGAAAACAGACAATAAATATTGTTTTAAGAAGGGTAAAGGCGAGCATACACACAGTGGCAGCAGCAAGTATGATACAACATTGAAAAAAATATACTCAACAGAATACCTATACATAAATATACCGGAAGTGAACTAAATGAAGAAAGGCGCAACCATAGAAGGAATCAAGAAAATCCATCTGTTCACAATGATAACAGGATGTATACACAATATAGTATGAATAATAATAATAACACCAGATCTCTGTTTAGTCATAAGACACAAGAACTATTTAATTAATATAAATGCTTAAAACCAGTTGTGTATGCATAAGACAAGTATTGCTGCCATAACAAGAGAGAACAGTTAACAATACGCATAGACAACAAAAAAATATAACCAAGCATCATTACCACTGTCGTTTAATATCAATCAAGAAGACTATTTAGTTAGAGGAAATCGAGTAAATAACAATGTTTAATTTAAGCAAGGTAGAAAGTTGATTAAATTATCAAAGTACCTCATAATTTTCTCCAATTGATAAGGTTACTACTCATTAAGTCTAAGGGAAAGTGACCAGGTGAAGAGAAAAGAAATTTGCATATTGCTACTTCCTCGATAATCTTCTCTCTAACACATTAACATAACCGGTATGAATACGGTGAACGAAACCATCATCTGTCTGTAGAGTTACGGATAAAAATGAAAAGATAAGTAGAAACAACTATTATTATTCACTTCAATATGAAAGTAATTACTGAAGTTGATACTGTTAATCTAAAATGTTTACAATTTACACCTTACAGTTGAAAACGGTTCTTTTTCGAGATGTTACACAAGTTAGCTAAATAATCTGTCCAGTTTACAACAGTTAAACCCTTCCAATTGTGATGAATAAAATCCACTGAAGAAAACGGTCAAATAAGTATTCTACTAGTATACGGATGCATGAAAGTAGGATCAGTTCAGTAGCTAAACGTAAAAGATAATAATGATGGGATAGCAGTGGAGTCTAGTATGCGCGTAACGCGCTCAGCAACCATGTTTACATCCGAGCAGTAGGCAGTGAGTCACACCCATTGTGTTAGTGGCTAGTGACGCTAGCTGGCTACCCAAACCACGGTAGGTGGAGCGGGATTCGAAACCGTGGCCCATTGGTTATTAGTCATCTACCTAAACTACTATACCAAAGCCCCACATTATTAATGTATATAACATCCAAAGTGTGAACTACTAACACAATTCAACAATATCAAGCTCAGTAATTATGTACAAATGAATGTACTTAGAACAAGTTAACAACATTCGAATAAGGGCTCGTTGACACCATATGTTAGTCAAAACCTCAGTATGTGAATTAACATTCAAACTTGTGATTGGCTGGTCAAAATACGATTTCCTAATCCAACAAGTCAATAATTTTCAATTAAAAAAAGGAAAGCGATCACGATACAATACTCGTTAATGTAAATCGAAAAAAGGGTACTCTGTGGAAATTAACCAAGATCTTTACAAAAAGCACTGGGACATACTGAAAAAATCAACATGAATTACCTTTCTTGCCTGGTCACCTTAGGCTGACCTCAAAACTGTTCACACTGTGATTCCACCACACCCGAACAATGCTAGGAAGACGTCTATGTTCAAAACCGACTAATCGTTTCATGTCTTCTCATTTTAGCGCCCATGTCTCACAGCCGCCCAACAGGACAGAACGAATTGCAGCTCAGTATGCTCGTCTTTGGGTTGATAAGCGGATACCTCGCCAGTCGGCGACACAGATGATGCAAGTTGGAAAGTGCCAAACGGGCTTTCTCTGCCCGAGATGAAATTTTATCAGCAACCAGCCCGTTCGAGCTAATGTAACACCCCCAAGTAGGTGAAGTGATCGACACATTCCACCACTTCACTTCCGATCATTTAAGTCAGAGTACTTGCGACAGACCAGTCCTGCAGCATTAGCTTAGATTTGGCAGGTGCAAGAGAAACGCATGCCAAACATACTCCGATTTCCCCCCAACGCGTTCACAAGACCCTGCAGTTTGTCACTGTCTTCACCTAACAAGACAATATCGTCTGTATACTCCAACTCAACTATACGACCTCCAAGGAGTAGGTCATTCCTTGTGAAGCTAGATGTGCATAGAGTTATATCCATTAGCATGTCTTCGATGAAGTTAAATAGGAACCATCACAATGGATATCCCTCGCGAACACCACCACTTGTCGTCAATTCTGATGACAACTTTTCATAAGCCTTGACACAGATGCATGAGTTCAGGTAGAGGGCTTTGATTAGCATTATATACGTGCTTCGTACTCTCTTCACAGACAGACACTTCCACAACACCTCACGGTCAGAGTCAAATGCCGCCTTCATGTCAACAAATATGGCAAGTATCAGGGACTGTCCGGCAAATATGCCTGTGTTCCAGAACCTGTTATAAGGTGAAAATATGATCGATGCACCCTCGTTGAGTTTTGAAACCTGCCTAGTATTCTCGAGCACCAGTTAGGCGTCGGATAACTATGACTCCTAGGATCTTGGACACAATATTAGTCAAACTAATTCCCTATAGTTGTCATAAGAACGCAAGGACATAGACAGTTTTACTCAATATTCTAAGCATCCAATGTATAGCCGCTACGAATGTCTTGGAAGAATTTGAGAGCCGAGTTTGATTTAAACATTACATAAGTAATAGATAATATAATACCAGTGTTTAGAAAATTAGAAAAAATATCTTTCTGAACTTTTCGTTGGGTATACCACAGTTTCTTCAGCAAAATATTCTGTTTACTTAAATAATTTTATTCAATGAGGGCAAAATCGACTGCATACATGTTTTCTGATGTTCAATTTACTGAACCAAAATCAGTAACCCCGACTAGTAATCACCATTGTATGGCTCCTCGATAATGACATCAGTCTCACCTGAGAGATATTTGTTCACTGATGGAATGCAAGACGTATATTTCCCCATTTGAGAACTTTCAATTAGATATGCCTGGAACTCAGCGAACAATGATGTTGCCATTGGAATTCAAGTTTAACGCATTCGTCAAATCAAATACTAATGTCCTCTAATAGACTACCGAGTCAAAACAGTGTCTTAAACAAAGACAAAATCAAATGTAGCACTGACGGTTCACGTCAAAAATGAATGGAGAATGAACATTGCTTGTTGGCTTTCTTCTCTTAAACTGTTTAAAAAATTGGAAACAATTCGAAATGCAACCGAGCAATTATAGTCAGGCTTGCGCAATACGCAATAAGCTTAAGAAAAAATAAATGGAAGGTCAATGGTATTAATTGATTAACCAGACCTTCATAGGTGGAGCCAGTTTTGAACCAGCAACCCGCTGATTAAAAGTCGAGTGTTTAAGCCAATGAGCGCGACAAGTCCACAGAGAAATACCAGGAATTTAACCGATGGACCATTTTACCATGCATTACTCCCTGTCACCTAACCAGTAAACATTTCTGACCTTCTATTGTGCATGTGAACAAGCATTCCCAGTAGTATCAGATCTTTCAGTTGCAAAACATTTCACAACTTCAATGGTCCAAAATACTCCAAACTTAGTTTCTATTAACACGGTGATAAATGTGATTTTTTTTCGCCCATTTGTTTCAACACCCTGGTTTCAAGATAGACAAGAATCTAAACCTATTATGTCTAGGGATTCAGATGACCGGTTAACTTATGGAAATAATTATCTTTCAAACACCTGCTTCATGGATGATGAAACAACGTATAGAGCAATTAGAACATGAAGCATTTTGTAGGATGTGAACTCCGTTGGAATATAAATGTTAAGAAAAATATCGGGATAGATTATAGATATTAAGAGTATAATTCCACGAAAACACTTTGCACTTTGTAAATTTCCGGAAACAACTTTTAAATGCTATAGGTCTACAAAAAATGATTGACGAAAGTAGGAGAATCTAGTGTCAACGTGAGAAAATGCAAGTGTATGTGATAAACTACGGTGGTGGAAACTCAAGTGCCCAGAATGAGGAATCACAGTTACATAAAATTTGATTTCGAAGACTAAGAACAGCCTATGATGATCTTGGTGAATAGTAGGGGAATCCAGGACGCACGTTTCGCGCTATTTGAGATTCGTCAGCTGCATGTACCTACACCCCAGTGCAGAGTTATATTGTTCCCACTGAGACTCAAACCCAGCACCCTTCGCTTCAAACGCCAGAGCGTTATCCACTAAGCCACTGGGACATGATAGCCGCCTAGTGTGCAACGGTATCAGTTGTTATAGTGGGTTCGAGCCTCAGTGGGAACAACATCAATCACTGAGGTGAAGGTACAGCTAACCGACGAGTCCTAGACGGGACGAAACGCGCGTCCTGAATTCCCTTGCTAGTCGCCAAGATTAATATAACATCACGAATATCCGGCGGTATCAAGGCATCCGAATCGGAGTCTATCTGAGAACAGCAGAGGTCGAACAATTTAGTCCTGCATAACAACAGGAAATTACAAGTACCAATAAAATGAGAACAACTTACTTGTAAAAGGTGGATAAGCGTTTCCTTCAGTTGATCTTTTGTGAGATATTCACTCACTACTGTTTTCTTCACTTCTGAAGTGAAAACTTTGTCTTCTGAATGTTTATCACGAGAAACTTCCGGGACGAATGCTGGTAAGATTGATGACGGAATACTAGTTAGCATATCAGGAGTAACAAGTGTTTCCTCGCCTACAGTATTATTATATTTTTGAGAGATATCTGTAGATTTATTTCGATTTACTGATCGATTAGATGGTGAATGTACTTCATCTGATAAATTGTCTTGCTGATAACGCATATGCCGTCGTTGTTTACGTTGACCTAATCCAAAGGACTTAGGTAAACCACGATCCCGATTGTTTTCACACGCTTCTTCATCATCAACATCATCAACATAACCAGCATCATCACTGAGTAGGCGACGATTTCGATCAGTGCAAACATCTTTATGAACTTGATGATGGCGTGTAGGAGACTCTGTAGCTGATGCTTGTGATAAACCCTGATCATCTGGAGAACTATCATCAGTCGGAACCACTGTTTTCAATTCTTCAGGAACCTTGGAACATGAAAAATGTAAATATGAAGGTTGAAACCATACAAATGCATAAGATTTCTTATGATTAACGATCTAGCAGGATCTTAGATCCAAGAGGGTAAAAATAGGGTAGAATGAAGTAAGTTATTTAAAATCCATATCAATGAATGGATAGAAGAAACTTAATGTCTATTATGAAGTAAGTGATTTGATCTTCACCTTCATACACTTGACAAAGCATTGACAGCTTCTAGGAATCATCACGAACACACTACGATATTCTGTAGAGAAGCATAAATGTGGCTCAATTTTCGAATAATGCATCATAAAAAGGAATATAAACTACTACTACAATTCTCTTAGGCAGAGACCTTAACACGATACAGTCTTCTAAACACCTTCAGTGGAAATTCCAGAATGTTTGGGATGTGTTTCTCGCCACTCGAGTGCCAGTTGTTGTTCCAGGACTGGTATTCAGTGCTGCTCCGACTAACAATAGACGACAGTGAAGTGGTTGAGTCCATTGAATACTTCACTTACCTGAGAAGTCGGATCAGTAGTGGTGGGTCAATGGCCGACGAAATCTCTGCGCGGATACAAAAGGTTCAATTGACTTTCGCGAACACAATCCATTTATGGCATTGCTGAGATGTTCGGTTGTCTACTGAGTATCGAGTGTCCTGTGCTGAAGTTCGTTGTGTTCTACTGTGTGGCTGTGAAACATGGCCATTAAAGGTGGAATACATGAGAAGGATTCAGTTGTTTGATGATTGGCTTTGTGACATAGGCTGTGTGTTGTGATGTCACCACGTGAGTAGCAGAGAAGTGTGGTGTGCCTTACTTTTGGTTTGAGCCATGTAGGTTAATGCAGACTAGCCAGTTGGAGTCCATATGACAACATGAACTAGTCACTGGAGACTGCAGGGCATATGCCTCAGAACCGACGTTAGTGGCGCAGATAATATCCATACATAATCTTCATCCTAATCACTATTTGGAATTCATGATTTTCTCATCCACCCTTCCACTCTCTAATTCCTTTCTACTGCTTTTGACTGATTTCTTTCTCTTTCCTCATCTCTCATCTTACTGCTTTGTTACTTGTGCTGATATGAGGTGTAGCAACTTGGACCGTTGTGCAGTAATGTCTGGGTCCCGTGGTGATATTAATTGATGACTTTGAGATCATAAAGGGCTAAATTTCTACAGAAATCGTTTCATTATGAGGTGCAAAAGTGTGGTAATTAATTCAAAATCATGTTTCAAATGGAATGCAATTCACAAAGAATTCGGATACTATAAAAAGAAACTCGTCAAGATTCTGGTATTCGACCACCATTGTTCTTTTATAGTATTCCCTGTATGTAGTTGAATCGCTATGTAAGTAACGCGAAGATAAGACGTAGTGTCAGGTAAAGGCAAGTTAATTAGTGAGGCTGTAGACGTCAATTGACTTATGTGATTTCAGTATATGCTATACACACCTACCTACACATTATATCGATACGTGATAATAACTGAAAGAGGATTATATGTGAAATATCAAAAAAGAAACAATAGTAGTCGAAACAAAGTACTATACAGATCGATGAAGACGGCAGGAAAGTTTAGATGATTTGGTTAAAAGTTAATCGCCGAAATGTGTAAACACACAGGTATGTCATATCTTCACCTATATATTGTATGTATCACCAATGCCTTCTGTCGCCATAATTTACCTTGTTCCCCTTATCTTTCTTCATACGACACGAATTACTTTTCATATATATTTTTGTTCCCTGTCATGATGTCAACTCAAGCGACCCGAACTGACAAGAACATATGCCAAGTTATATGGTGTTGATTTTCGTTGGCTTTTTTTAAATCAGGTTTCAAATTTCAATGACATAAAAAATAACCAAGAATCGAAAACTTACAGATATATGCTCTTGAAGTAATTGTTCTTCTAGTTCAGCAACAGATATATGATTGTGCATATGAGATGACCTTGTGTCTGATTTATTTTTTGTATTATTTCTAAAAAAAAAAAAAAGAAGTTTTAGGTCTGAAATTTTGTGTTAATAAACAAGCGAAAATAATAAATGGTATACATCAAAAAATCTTGTAATGATAAAATACAGTGAAAAAATAAGATTCCTTCGTTGGCCCGTTGTTCGATGAAACTATGTCATAATGTACGCCAACTGATCATCATATGTGTGACAACTGATCTCTTGAATCAAAGAGCCAAACGGAACTAGTATCATCAGCAAACAAACAAACTGGTTAAAGAAGCTGATTTTATGCCCTATTGGGTGAAAGTTGCCTGCCTAAACCACAACTTAACATAAAAGTAATTAAAGCCTATTCTATTGAAGACAAGAGAGTGGTTGAAGGTTAAGTTATCGACCGATCCAGATTCATATTAGCCGAATTTCTGACCTTCCTGTTAGAGACTCATATCTCCTCTTTTGAGACAGCGATTCATGCCTGCAACCAATACAATGAGACAACAAACATCTCACAAACTTTGATACTTACTTATTCATTTATCAGATGCATATTTAAGAATTGTCCTTGTGCGAACTTGAAAGGCACAGAAGCCAATCCTAACTTTTCGTTTCTACGAATACGAGACCATGGAAGAGCACAATAGCGTAGTCGGATGGAATAATATATTTGCGAGGTCGTGCCAAAATACCTATGCGTTCCGACTAGCTGGTTAGAGGGTCGATTACGAGCAGTGCAACATAACACAACACCGTGCCAAATGGAGTGGATGCTTGACCGTGTACCTTCAGCTTAGCGAGTCCGATAAAAGTATGAAGGTCAGCATCAATGTTGAATCTCGTTGAACCCTAAGCTATTGATTGTAAGGAAGTATGTGACGCTATACACACTTTAAAGCTAGTATTTTACTACGTAAAAGTTTCAACAGAATGTATGACTACAAATGAAATATATCAACTGTTAACGCAATGACAAGCAGACTGGCGAACAGTGTTAAAATCTAGCTCCAGACCTAACATTACAAGTCAGACTTCAAAACCATGGAAGCATAGCGTCATTAAACATTGCAATTAACCATGAAATTGCTAGGTTAGATTCGATTCAATCTACAACGAGATATATCATGAAACCCTATGAGAATATATTATCTTGTATCTATTACTGCGTAGGTTTTACAATGATGGAAAGTTACGTAACATTTGAAAGTGTACAAGCAGTCAGAAATGAAGCTACTCATGAAATACTTCGATGATCATACTTTTTGTGCAAAATACAATTGAAGGGAATCAAACATTTTTGTAATCAGAAATCTACACAACAATTAAACAGTCAAGGAAATTCTCAACACTTATCAAAGAAATAATACCTGATACTTGGTTCTAGAAGAAAAAATTAAAGTTGATTTCGAGTTGACATTCCTACATACACAATA
The DNA here is from genome assembly GCA_944470555.2 of Heterobilharzia americana. Lineage (NCBI taxonomy): Eukaryota > Metazoa > Platyhelminthes > Trematoda > Strigeidida > Schistosomatidae > Heterobilharzia > Heterobilharzia americana. The sequence continues at coordinate 137,149,421 of OX104127.1, read as the reverse complement.
TGGATTATTCGACGCCTAAAGATTATAAGGATTTAGTGCAGTCAACAAGTGTGCTTCACACGAAAATACAAGTCAAGGGAAAAAAACGCATAAAAACTTAAAGTATGCCAATAAATGCATAGTAACCTCAGGATTATCAAAATTCTTACATTGAAAAAGGTTTAATATTCTCAGATACATGTAGAAAAAGTTACTTACGAAACACCATTGGCTACCGGTGGTCTAGAGCGATCACTGGATAAATTGTTTCCATTTGAAACGGGAAGATTGCAAGCTGTTCGAAAACGTTGAAGTTCATCATTGACGGTCAATTCTAAACAGACAGATAAGTAAAGAAATGAATCCTGACGGCAAGTAACAACGACAAAACACCAAATAGCATGGACTTAGTCGCTACCTTTATTAAGAACATTATTATGTACAAAACATAATGACTCACCGTCTAACAAAATTAACGTAGAACCTAACACAAAAGTGCATTGGTTTAATTCGCCACACTACACAGTAGTACACAAAGAACAGATAGATACAAAAGGAGTAATATCAAACTAGACAAAGTAGTGAGAGAGAATAAACAATCTGAAGACAACGGTTACTGCGAATATTGAAACTTCAGAAGATGTCACCATTGTGACCAATTTTCCGTCGTGTCGACAAGTCAGTCGTAAATCAGTGATTTTTTTCGGCTCGGGGACTCCTACCAGTCTACATCTACCAACACAGTTCAGACCAACAGCAAGAGACTTCATCGACTGGTGCAAAGTCTTGGTCTGGCTACCTTGAGCCCTCTTTCAATTTAATCCATCTTCCCCTAGCATGGGAAGTCGAGGTAGGCGGTGACTCGGTATCCGCAATACATGTCCAAGCCACCTTAGCTGATCAATTCAACTAGATTGTTATTTCCGATCCTCGTCAGCTGTGAGAGAAGCACAAGTCACATTCGTTCTCAGAACAGAACAGGAGGGAAAAAATGGTATACGGTCAGATAATTACAGGATATCCCATTAAGCTTTGAATATGAAATTATACTAAGAAATGACCTCGGAGGATAACTTCATTCAGTTTGTTATCAACAATCGGCCTCTGGCTAGTTCCAATCCTGTCACAACCCAATTTTTCATTTCACCTCCAATCAACACTTAGCATCAATAGTGCAAGTATCGTCCACACAACAGATATCTCAGGTAGTCAAACTTATAAAATATGGAACACCTAAGTGAATGTAATCACAGAAATAACTGTATTATGAACCAGGAAAATAAGTGTAACTTCAATCGTGTCAAGAAGCATGGATAGTTATTGATTACCTTTAAACGACCATATACTACTATCGATGAATGATGAACCTATATCATGGCTGGTCAATATTGTCTTCAGTTTAGTTCAAACAATATTTAGCTGCTTATTAAAAGCAAATCCAACTACAATAAAAACCAATGGGAATCTAAATATTTGGAGTACAGAACTTCTCTTTTACTAGTTAATGCATTAATTGAATTATAATAACGTTATTGCATTCTTATCATCCTACGTTTACACATCGATGATTCCTATAATGAGATGGCTAGAATTTCAAGAGTTATGATCCATATACCTTCATTTCACCATCCATACCTATTGCTAGACATGAGAAATTACTACTGGAAGCATGCGCCCGGTAGATACTTGCAACTGCCCACATCATGGGAGGTTATTTCTTCTTAAAGTACCTGGAAGCGAAAAAAGTTGTGTGACGACAGAGCCCATGGGACATCCTGCTTGAGGCCTATCAAACAGCTTTTTGATGATTATTGGTATGAGATTTGATTGTTCTAACACCGGATGAAGAAAACTAATACTGCTAGCATCGGGAGACCACGAGGCATGGTGAGTCTGTTATTTTTGGGGCCAACCTTTTCTAACCCCCATCCTCTTCCGTTAGGGAGGCGACATCAGCGTGGTACTGTTGGTCATCCAAGGGAAACACCTTAATGCAGTTACACTCCATCTAGTCATCAGTACGACTTTACCTTCGGATCCCCATCATAGTGTAGTAGCTTATACCACAACGATAACTGCTTTTCTTTTAACCACTATCCAACAGATCCTGCTGGCATCGTATGACCTCAAAGGAATAAGCGATTCAGCCAGTGTAGCTCATTGGATCATTTTGTGATATGCAAGCCTGACGACCAAGTCAAAGTAGCAGCTATCGGCCAGAACACTAACAACTCGAACAGATAAAAATGAAGGGAAATGAAATTATCTTCAATAATTCCTCGTTATTCAGCAGACATCTGATACCGCTAAGGTTAGTAGAATCCGTATACACAAATTAGAGAGCAATAATAACCTTAATCAAACTATCCAAAAGCTTACATAACCTCAGTAGTCAGTCGTTGTGGATGGATAAATAAAGGGCAAACATCCAGCCTTAGAGAGAAATAAATTACCAAACTGTAGACGAAATATAATATACTGGAATATTTACGTCCATCCACTTTCGCTGAGAAAGTGAATACATCTGCAATGACTGGTTTCCAAGAGTGACGCAGGTTGGAATCTTAGGCGGGACATCAGTTCCGTAGAGGTTGCAGATACGCTCTGCCGACCAGTGCCCAAAAGCATGAAACCTAGGTCCAAGGGTTTCCTGCTGATTACCGCCACCCAACTAACGTATATACCTTCCTGCATGTTGGTTATCGTCATGATCACTCATATTTTTATCCTCTAGATTAACACAGTACAACTAAAATCGATTAGGCACAATGGCATTCGACACCTACTATGCTGAATGATTTATGGATGTAAATGTAAAACATGATGAAATATTACCCAAATACTTGTTTGCTTAAACCGTAGGTTCCAATAATCATAAAAAGGATTTCATGCAATAATAAGTTTGGATATATTAAAATTATCAAAACCCATCAACTGATATTAGCATACTCTTACCTGAATGAGACGTCATCTGATTCCCCTATGGTGAAAAAAAAACACAAAGTGCATGAATGAGTAACTAACACTAAACGAAAATCTCTCAAGATCTCTACACATTACTGATAACAGTTAGTCAGTCAGTCAATCAATATCAAACATGAGATATGGTATTACTGTGTAATGGTCCAGGTTGCCAAACCCCATAACAGTGTATTACGCGAAAATGCATGAAGACGAAAGATAAAGAAATGACGAAGAAAGCAATGGTAGAATGTTATCAAACGACAGCAAAGAGGAAAGAAGGAATACTGAAATCCGGTATGAAAATAATGTGTGGATATATCTGCGTCACGGAGATCGATTCTGAGCTATATCACCTACAGTCTCTAAACATTGATTTCGGTTGTCCCGTGGATACCAACCAAGAAATCTACATTAATCAATACAGCTTCGATCAACAACAGCCAGACTTCATGAACTGAGGCCATGTTTTAGTCTGGTAGCTTCTCACCTTTTGTCCCACCTGAACCTACTTCAGCTAACAATGTGCGACGGGGAGACAGCGACTAGGACATGCGTAGCACGTGTCTCATCCACCTCAGTCAATGATCATTCACAACCTTGTGAAGTGACTTTCGTGGTGGTACTATGAAACACATCGTATGCTATGGAGTAAAACACTGGTTGAACATGTGAAGCCTTTAATGGCCATGTTTCATAACTATATTGTCAAATGAAGCGAAATGTAAGTGCAGTTTACTCGTCCCTTAATAGGCAATCGGATATCATAGTGGTGTCACAAATGGCGTAAGTTGGTCAAGGCCGAATGAGCCTTTGGTATCCACGCAGAAATTTCGTCGCTTACCGATACCCTACATGGTTGATTCGACTTCCAAGTCTATAAGTAACTAGTTCAAACACTAAACTATCTACCGTTAGATAAGGTATTAATGAAAATCACTCTTCGGGTAACAACTTGCGTTTTGGTGGTGGGAAACGCGTCTTAAACATTCTCAAGTTGCCACTCACGGTGTTAAAAGAACTATATATTTTGTTAGTGTCTGCAATTAACAGGACTGTGTCATATGCGTATAATAATTCTGTATAGGAGTCTTCTACAACAATATCAATCCCCGTAATTTAGGACGAAGGGAGGTGAACCTCCAAAAGTAGACCATTGACAAACTGAAATGGAAATGGTCGGAGTGAAAATATACCATGAGAGACACTACTTCAGGTAAACAACTCAATTAGTAACCACCACGAGCTTTCATATGTAAAAGGGTATTCAAGTAAGAAAATCAAACACACTCATCTATCTACCTACCATTCAAAGTGTCCAGAAAACTATGAATCTTGTCAGTGTCTTCACCTAACAGGACTACATCGTCTGCGTATCCTAGGCCTGCCAAAAATTCTCCTTTGATACGGTCAATCAATGTTTATTCAGATATCGAGAGGGAGACACTTGCACAAGAACGTCTATCACCAAGTCGAAAATGAATGAAGAGTGACCATCCTCGACCAACACTACTTGATGTACACAGATTACTTGACAACTCACCATAGGTTCTAACACCCACACTGGTCTTCGACTAAACAGCCCTTAATAGTGATACATCTATTCGATACCTCTTTCACTGAGAGACATGGCCATAAGACTCCTCGACCAAAAGAGTCAAATTCCTCCTTCGTACAGAGAAATACAGCTAGTGTCGGGCGTCTGTGTGTATTTCAGAGCCTGGAGGTGTGTGCGTAATCTGGTAGACACACCTATGGCTAGGTCTGAAGCCTCCCTGGTTTTATCGGGCTTACTGCCCCGTAGCTCTACTCAGACGTTCTTTCATTAAAGACCTAGCATCTTAGATACCTTAATCATCAACCTGATTTGTCTGCGGTTATCACAGGAGGACTTCTCACCTTTCTTGAAGACTGGGATAACCCGTGATTGAGACCAGTAACAGGGGATTGTATCTGACTGTCGGACACTAGTTACACCTTCAGTTAACTTGACTAGAAGTCGTTGACCACAGTCGTTAATTATCTTTTGGACAGGCCCGTTCCATTCAGACTCCGACTAGACAGCGCGTTGTGAAAATTTATGACAGAAATGTTCGAAACAAGTGTGTAGACCAGTGGGCCAAGGCAGGTGAGTGAATACACATATTACTTGTGAACACCGACCAGGTTTTCTTGCATTGATTCTTGCAACTCCTGCCATGAATGGTAGATGCAGTCGTAGTGTGGCTTTTGGTAGATTGCGATGAACACGATCGATCCGAGAAAAGACTTGGTGTAACTTTATTCGTTGCTGCAAATGATTGCGAAGGATTCGTTTACAGTCAGAAAGCATTAGTTCAGGTGATGTCTTTGTTAGAATAGGAAATCTAAATTTTGTTATAGCTAAAAGTCGTACAACTGACACAACTAACGCCTAACACGTAATAGTGAAAATTCAATGTCTGCCTAGTGACATTCGTGTTTCCGTTGACTACTTGTTTTTTATCTAGTAAATACTCCACTATAATGTCATGTAGGTCATACTTTACGTGAGTGGAATTCATTTCAAGCAATATATGCCTACGTAACTCAGTTGGTAGATCAGTTATTCTGCCATTGAATACCTCTCCGATTTGACATCAGAGGAAGTCATTATTTGAGTGCTATCAGTGAACAGATTTCAATCCTGAGCAGAAGTCATCTAGTGTCGTATTCATCTGATGCTGATTCCGTATTGATTGTAACAACTGACTTGCAAATTTCCAGGCCGATCGACTACATATCCTTCGAAAAACAGTATTACGTATAGAATCGAACAGTTAAGAAAATAAGTAATAAATCACTGCACGATGGAGTATTCTTAGTCAAGTAGCATCCCCAATATTGAAAGAAAATGTGAAAATCAACAGCAAGATGTAAATTTAATGATTACCTACCAGCCAGTATTAGTTCTTGCACTGATACAGATTAATTCAGCCAACCAATAGCTTTCGAAACAAACAACGGATGCTGTTTAGTCAAATAATCGCAAAAGAGGGCTGACACCTAGTTGTTTCCCTATTTTTTACAGCTTAACAGTAAACACTTTTTGTCATCTCATTCTTCCTATAAAAGTTAAAGTCCGTGTGTTATAACTATATTCCGTAATATCTTAATTTGTTAGTTACTCGTAGACATTATGGTAGTTTGTATTTCATGAATCGAATTCTAGTATTTAGAAGAATTAGCATGAGCTAAAAATAAATAAACTAGGCAAACACAGTAGTATATCCATCAACTATTTGGCAATGAAAGGGTGAGGTTACTGAATTGTATCAGTGTGTTTCTAACTGCAACATGTGAATCAGAATATACTGGTACCAATATTCAAGTTACTCGAGTACTCAGAAAGTAAACTTGAACTCATATTTAATTCTAACACTTCTAAATCTTATATACAGGTTCAAGTAATAGGCTACAATCCACACCTGCAATGTGATGAGTTAACGATGCTATTTGAGTGTGCAAAACATTGAAAAGTGTAACTGGGTTACAACTTATGATCCAATAGTTCAAAACGCACAGCATACACCAATGCATTATACTTCGATGACTATTATCTTTCCCCTTCAAAAATCAGTAAACTGGAATGCATACATCAAAAACTGTTACAATCTTATCTCCACGACTGAAATGATGTTCATCTATTGCCGAGCTGATTATTATAGGAAAGAAAGTATTCACAATGCAACTTATATAATTTTTCCAGCTTTAGTACAATTAACTAAGCAACATCAAACGGTTGGTAAATTACGATGATGAAGTGAAAGATGAAATGAATCTCAGTAAATAGGAATAGCTTTCGGCATTGATGGAAGTTTAATCCCTAGATCACTGAGCATCAGTATCAGTTAAGGGAGGGTTAATCAATGTCTAAATGACAGCGATAAAAATCTCACTAGTCAATGAAAGGACCTAAACAAGGGACTGAAGCACATAAAACAAGCGTTAATAATTATCCTCTACCATTTATTAAGAAATTCTTACGAACACACAAGAAACCAAATAATAACAACAACGTAAGTTTGAATAATAACGACAACACGAGTAGAAAAGTGTTCACTCCCTCCATTGTGTTACCCCATAAAGAAGGTACATCACAAAACTTTACGTTCGATCGTCAACAAAGCTGGAATTAAGGTGACATTTAAACCTACATACCCACTCAAAGAGAAACTTTCCCGGCTGGCTTAAGGATCCGATAGAACCAATTAACCAAAATAATCTAATCTATCAAATTCCATGTGATAACTGCGACGTCAAGTACACAGGTGAAACTGCCGATCGGGGGTCAGTTAGAATAGCCAAACATAGGAATTTAGCTAAATATAGAATGACAGACCCAAATAACATCAATAATCTAGAAGAAACTCGATTACTGCAATGCATGCATTAACACACAGTCACAGAGTACAGTGGGATGAAACCATTGTACTCAAATTCAATCTAGTTAGGTGGAGAGAGATGTTGATTACTGAAGCTTTGTTCATCTAATCAACACCGAACACAAATAAAGGGAATGACGCTACACCTATACCACAGATATGGAAAACTTTACTACCAATAAAAACAAAGAATCTTAGGTGACAGGACTCTAAAAATCAGATATTGAAAGGAGTATGATGACACTGATATGATTATGAGCAGTATTAGTTTATGCTCGAAATATCACCAAGTAACTACTACTACATCACTGTGCGCTATCTATATCAAATAAACAAATCTAATATGGAACTACATCCTACCACAATACCCAAGTTTTTCACTTATATAAATGAACATCAGTTTCATCTTAGATAAAAGTATATTGAAAATTACGCAGCTAATTAGTATTACAAGCCCTTACAGAATTATGGTTTATACACATAACTGAACACTGCTTACGGACACCATATCTCTAACCTAGATAGTCAAGTTATGATTATACTAGATACAGCACAGATATAGTGCATTTAGAAGGTCCTGTGAGAGGTAAACTGTTAGAAACTCAATATTTGGTAACAGGATAAAGTTTCGGGGGAAGAAACACAGAAAATATGACGAGTCAAAACCGTGCTTTTCTTACTTTCTGCAGCTCAGCTGGGTAAATGTTAGTAAATTCTTGGGCATTGTAATGTTAGCCTACAGGGCTCTTTTCAAAGAAATAAAAACCACGAATATCAACACGTAGAATAATACTCAAAGTAAATCATTCCCACCGCTTCTTCATATTTTATTGCTCTCTTTAACCCCTTGAAGATACAGTCTTGAATAAGCGAAAACTGACAGTGCTGGTATAATGAAGTATAGCATGAAATTATTGCAAAATTATCAATCAGACAACAGGCTAAACTCACAGTACTAACTCCCGAGTTGAAATCAGCTTCTGCTTTATGCAGCATATCAAATATGCTTGGTGCTTCTGAATGATTAGATCTGTTGACATTGTTATCGAAAAACCTAGATGGTTGTAAAGGACTCAACTTGGAGTTTTCATTTGATGCACGTACAAAATTCATTAACTGATTTAGTCCTTTAGTAACTGTTTCAGGAGATTTGGGAGTAGTAGCCAATGAACTTGTAGCGGGAGTAGAAGATTTTGCTAGTGTATTTACAGATCGGCTACTAGGAGCGATTCTTAATCCTAAACCGCCAACATCATGAACAAGTCTAATAAACGAAATGAAAATGTGATGGTCAGTTAAAAAGCACATCTGTATCAGCAAAGACAGGTGAGAACATGTTGGATACAAATATAAACCTACAACGATTATAATACAGACAATAACAGGAAATTTCGCTTTGCGATCTCAGCATAATGCAACTCTTTACTTAAGCCTTATAATCCATTTTTATCCTTACCTAAAAACCAAAAAGAACTGTGGAGCCACTCAGGTAGGAAATCCTCCCAGAATGGAAATAAAGGATCGAGATATAGACAAAACATGAACACTAGGTAAAGCGATCGGAACAAAGCAAAACATGACCCAACAATGCCATAGTCTGGGTTGCTTAAGTGACTTGAAAGAATATGGACAAAGTACACAGATTTCTAAATCAGTGTGAGAACTTTGATTTTCTCTTCTACCCCACTTTGCTCCTCCCAATGACATCAAACTAGAACGACAGATACGCAAAAAACGGCTTAACAGCTTGTCCATAGTCACTGGACCATTTACAGTTAACCTACACAAACCTTCAGAAAGGCATTTTTACGTGAAACAAGCAATAGCTTTAAAACACTAAAAGTCTAGTCTGCATTTTAAATCACAGTTCACGAAGGCAATCAAAATCAACATAGGACCAGACACTACTGCGTAACGGTCCAAGTTGCCACACCTACTATCAGCAAAACAGGCAACAAAGAAGTAAGATGAGAGATGAAGAAAGAGAAAGAAACCGATCAAAAGCAGCAGGAAGTAGAAAAAGAGAGCATGGACGAACGCGAAAATGATGAGTTTAAGTACAGCTGTTAAGATTAGAATAATTGGGTGTGCATCAGAGCCACTGGAATCGATTCTCAGCCATATCACCTAGAATCTTCAAACGCGGATTTATCTTGTCCCGCGAACCCCAACCGGATAGTCTGCATCACCCTACATGGTTAGAAAGAATAGTCAAAGACTTCATGCATTAATGCGATATTTTAATCTGACCCCTTAGAGCATTTTTTCAGCCTGAACCCACTTCGGCTAACATTGTGCAACGAGGAAGACAGTGGCTAGATATGCATAACGCATGTCCCAGTCATCTCAGTAGATGAAGGTTCACAAACGCATCAACTAACTCACCTCTTCCCCAAAAACCTATACGCCTGACTTCACCGCTACTCAAGTGGTCACACCGTGATACAGCCTATGTCACGAAGGCAACGGCGGTCGAACACATGGAGACTTCTCATGTCTTCTACCTTTAATGGCCGCGTTTCACAGCCATACAGAAGAAGAAAACCAACTTCAACACAGTACACTCGACACTCAGTAAACAATCGAACATCTCAGCAATGCCATGAGTGGATTGTGTTCGCGAAAGTCAATTGAACCTTTTGTATCCGCGCAGAGATTTCGTCAACCACCGACCCACCACAGCTGATCTCACTTCTCAGGTACGTGAACTAGTCAACGCACTCGAACAATTCACTCTCCATTGTTAGCCAAGATACTGCTGAAGACCAGGTCGAAAAAGAATGGAGAGTGACCATCCTCGACCAACACTACTTGATGTACACAGATTACTTGACAACTCACCATAGGTCCTAACACCCACACTGGTCTTCGACTAAACAGCCCTTAATAGTGATACATCTATTCGATACCTCTTTCACTGAGAGACATGGCCATAAGACTCTCGACCAAAAGAGTCAAATTCCTCCTTCGTACAGAGAAATACAGCTAGTGTCGGGCGTCTGTGTGTGTTTCAGAGCCTGGAGGTGTGTGCATAATCTGGTAGACACACCTATGGCTAGGTCTGAAGCCTCCCTGGCTTTCTTGAGCTTGCTGTTTCCGTGTTCAGGTATCTAATGATTATAGAAACTAGAATCTTAGACACTATGTTCGTCAGTCTGATCCCTCTGTGGTTATTACAAGACTTCTCACCTTTCTTGAAGACTAGGATAACCAGTGACTGAGACCAGTCAGAGGGGATCGTATCTGACTTCCACACACTGGTTAATATTTCAATTAACTTGACTAAAATCACTCTGCCACCGTTTTTATATACCTCAGTAACTAGTCTGTCTGGACCTGCTACCCTTCCTCATTTCAAGTAACCTACAGCTTTCTGGACTTCTGCCAGTGTTGGCGTGGCGTATCTTAATGTTCCATTTAGGATTCGACTGTCCAGCCGTCTCCTTTGTGAGTGAATCGCAGACCCATCCTCCACCGCTATAGTTTCAGTAACCGTTGACTTTTCCTCCCGTTTCCTTAATAAGTCTAAATAATTGTCTACTGTTAACTATCGCCGCTGCCTTCCCCTTTTCTTAAGTCTTCGCTGCCCACCAATGTCCTTGGCCATTGCGTAGACATTTTTCCAGTCTACATCTGAGTTGTGGATAGAAAAGGTAATGTTAAGGTTAGCAAAAGTGAGTTGGACGAGTAAATAGATGAAAACATTTAAAACTTCTAAAATGACAAGGAGTGGATACTTCCAAGTCACTGTGATTGATTTGGAGCTGTATCTCGTTATCTCCAACCATTTATTCTCATTATCTTGAAGAACAAAGTTAGGTAGGCTACACTAACTATGCGGCTCAGACAGTAAAAAGCATTACGAACTGGTGCGACTTCTTGGTTCGACCATCTTGCAACCTAATCCTACTTCAGCCAACATCACAATTTGGGGTAGATGAGGTCAGAGCATGCACAATCTCTGTTTTTATCGACTGACTTGCCTTCCTTACCTAATACCCTTTCCTGAACCTCGACAATGCCTACATAGCGATTCTATCACACGCGACAAATGCTATAAAGACACTTGTGACTAAGGACGTGAAACCTGTTCACACCTTTTACGGCCAAGTTCTAAAACAAGACACAGCGAACTCCGGCATAGTATACTCGTCCTTAAATAGGTAGTCGGATATCTTTCCGGTGCCAGAGATAATATAAAATTGTGAATGCCTAATGGGAGATTCGTATCTAACCTGAGATTTCGTCAACAAAACAAACAACCAATTCGCGCGCTATTAAGCAATTAATTTGGTGAAAATTAACAATTATGGAATGAATTACGAAAAATGCTGACGAAACTAAATTATATTTTGATTCATGTCTGCCTATCTAATCAGCTATACTCATCGGTGCGAATTCCTTAGATTGCCATAGTTGTACGCTCAAATAAATACATTATAGGTATGTCAGCCACATTAATTGCACGCAACAATTTATAAGAAATACACCTCAACTAAGTGGCAAAAAGTTCTGTATTCTTATACCCATACATCATTCTTCAAGTGTGATGAATCAACAAGATCAGAAACGTATGATATCTAATGTGCAACCAAGTTTAGTATTCAAATGATCAGCAACTGACTCAATAATTCGTATATAGAGCACGTGTACATCGATAAAATGTGTGTACTTACTTGCCTAGTTTCTCCGCAATGCGTTCACAATCTGAGGCAGAAAAAAACCATATGGAAAAAATCTCGCCTATAATGATATAAGGGTTAATAAACACACTCACCTTTTGGTGTTTTATATAGAAGAAAAGGGCAATGTAACTGAAGCTGTAAGCCTGAGGTCACTAGCTCGATTGGGTTCATTGTTGGACTCTTACGATTTAGAATCATGAAGGCGAAAAACGGAACTTTAGATCTAAAAGAAATGCATTGATATTTAGCTTCTAAATCTTACCGCTTGTATAGGAAGAAAATACCACCTGTTTCCGTTTTAGCCTAAAATGAAAGACGAAAATTCCTGTTATAAAAAAACGATGCACCATCTAATATTGCATAACCTTCTATTAAAGGTATCGCTAAACTCTATCAGTTAGCTAGTTAGTCATGGCGGAAAACAGTACATCAGATAGAACATCACCAACAATAGATATGAAAATGGGGTTGTAACGAGTTATTCCGAGTTTACATGCATCTACTACAACAAACAGGAAGTCTCATGAGCTCCCGAATCATAGGTATGAGTTACAGTTTAGTATATAAACCTGAATTTACAGACTAACCAAGTAGTTAAGCTGCACCATATAAACTTATAGAAATAACTGCTGAAGTATTGATAAACTGTCCATATCATTTAGGAAGGGAGATATTTGGTACAGAAATCACAAAAACAAATACATCTAGCCTCCATACGCCTTAGGTAGCCAGTGAGATGCAACCAGCCTATTGCTTTTCCATAAACGATGGGATTGTAATACAGTCATTAGGCTGAGCTACGTGACTAGTGAATACAGTTACATAATTTATGTATCCAAATAAAGTGTTGAAACTAAAACCAGAGAGTACTGAATTCGTGTGCTATAAGTTGATACGAAGAGAGACAGAAAGTAGGTGTCTTCTGTTTCCATAAACAGCGAACTATTATTGGTCCCAACAATCCGGAGACAAAATTGACTTAGTGAACCAACACAATGATCCAGGATACATTATCTGCTAGGCTATGAGCCATACTTGTATGTAGGTTTAGCGATTTCGCTTGGTCGCCTGAAACTAAGCATATGGAAAAAGGTTCAAAATCGTAACCCGCTGGCTGAAAGTTATTCTTGCCCTAATCAATAATAGTTCTAAAAATTAGGTCAACGGTCTTGTGAGTCTTACAACAGGCTTACATTTTGAACTGACACAGAAAATTATGATGATAAAACTTAGAGTGAATGGCACTCTAAAGATGCAGACAAAGAAAGTAACAAAATCCAAAAAGATCCTACTGGGTAACAAGTAGAATATGACACAATAAAGGCTAGATAATGCTTGAATGCATCCAGGTCATTCTATCTAAATTCTCTAACCAATGATTTTCGATAGTTATAGAACCCCACTCAGTAACTAAGTGGCTCAAATGGTTGTTCACGGAATAGAAGCTTTATTTAACTGGCTTCCGTGTCTAGAATCTATAAATCACTTCTTGTAGTTGTTAACATGTGTAAAATTGAAAAAAGAGCAAAAGATAGCGGTTAAATTTGAAAATTCAGTTAGTTCTAACCAGATCCCATCCAAATTTTAAGTATCAAACCAGCTTTCAAAGGATTCAGACGAAGTAGCCTGGATAACTTCCGAGAGAAGAGCTTTCCTGGGTTTAACAACTCTTGGGGAATAGAAGTTGTGTCTGATATCTAACCTGGTATATTCTAGGCTTAGTTTCTGTATGTATCTAAGACTGGTGCTACAACTGAAATTCAGTAAGTGACAGAGTGGGTGTTCAGAGTTGCTCAAGATGTGGGTCAATATCAAGTCTTCAGTTAGTCTTCTTTATTCCAGAGGATATGGATCAAGCGCAGCCAGTCGTTCTTAATGTTTTAGACCTAATTTCTCAAACAGATATGATCGAGCACCTCTGGATGAGTTCTAAGCTTAATTTGTTCAGCAGAGAAGGGGGGAAGACAATAGTCCCGAACTCCACGCGAGGTCGTATGAAGCTGTTGAAAACTTGGTGAAAACATCTATGATCGAATTGTCTGAAAATCTGTCTAAGGGTTATTAACGCCAAGTTTCCACGAAATGTGCTGCAGTCACAGTTGGCATAGGACCTTCAGTCTTGAGAAATAAAAACGCCCAAATCCTTCGCTGTCTGAGACGCTTCAAGTTCTATGCCATCGAGGGTAGATACATAACACGCATCATGTTTTATGTGCACAACCTTGCATTTTTCAGCATTAAATGCGAACCCATTACTGACTGGTAAGTTCTGAGGTTGGATGAAGTACCCTTGTAGAAAAACAATGTCTTCCCTACTTTCGATTTGTCTCCGTAGTTCCAAATCATCGGCAAAAAGGATTTTGAAAGAAACCTATTGAGACAAGTAGTTTATGTATATTAAAAAAAGAAGAGGCCCTAGTAATGAACTCTAGGGAACACTAGAACATTCTGTTTCTTTAGACAGATAAGCTCAGTCGAACTAACTGACTTTGTAGATATGGGAACAATGAGTCGATGAGCGGTGGCCTTATCCCGATTAATTTTAATTTATCAGTAAGGCAGTTGTCACTAACACGATCAAGTGCCTTACCAAAGTCTAGATAAATAACATCAACCCGACCCCGACAGTCGAAAATACTGCAGTGAGCAGATTAGTAATGCAGGAGTACCCTTTTCTAAATCCATATTGTCAAGGTGTAAAGAAGTTGGTCGTTATAAGGTGATCCTTCAATCCATTATAGATTAACGATTCGATTACTTTGGGAGGTATGGACTAGAGAGTGGTCGGTCTGTATTTCTTCGGGTTGCTTCGTTGACCTCCTCTGAAGATTGGCGTTATGTGGCCGAGCTTTCGAGGATCGGGTACTTTCCTTTGACTTGGATAATCACTAAATAACTTACTTAAGTAAGGTCAAGCCAAGACTGATGCTCTTTCTCATAGTACCGCCGCATGAATTTTATCTGGTCCCGGAGAGGAGTCTCCTCTTGTGAAAAGTAACAGTTTGCGCTGTACTGGATCAAAGCCAAAGTCAACATTCGAGAGTCCTACTTCGTCAGTGGGATATTCGTAAACTCCTTGAGCAGGTGAATGGCGAAGAAAAGACTCGTGAATACTGCTTAAATAGGAGCACGGCTGCTTCAGTGTGGCTACTAGTCAGTCCATTGGTACCTAATAGTTGAGAGACTCCCGCCTTAGCCTGACAGAACGATGCAGCACAGCGGAACAGACCTCTCAGGTTAGAAACAAACGCATTTGTAAGCCTAACTTGATGTCGTCTCCTATCAGTTCTTACTGCCTTCTTACATGTGTTCCCTGTCTGTTTGAATAGTTTGTAAGTGTATTCGGTCCCAATCCTTTTGTAATCGGCCCAGTGGTGTCCCTTTAACTAAGTAATTTGCAATCGTAGTTTCTTACTACCTTAGGCGGATTGGAGTACATCGGTGTTGAAAGTGGAACAGACTGACTAACTGCATGCATGATTTTGACAATTACAAATCTCCAATGGGTGTTAACATACTGCTGCATATGGTCAACTTACCAATCTGTCTGTTTCAGCGCTATCTAAGGAGCCGGAGTGTTAAGTCGTTTGAAGTTCCAACGACACAATGAAAGATCGACTAGATTGGTTTCGCAGACATACTGGAAGCTGAGGGCAACGTAGTCACTCCTGCCCAAAAGAAAAAGGATTGCTAGGTTGCCGACCAAGAATTCTTTGTTTGTAAAGATGCAGTTTGAGTGGGATGGAGTTCGAGTTCCTTTCGATCGCGTTACAGTTCTCACATTTTCCGTAAGCCTCAGTTCCTCAATCACATTGAAGAATCGTGCTTCAATGGAATCACTATTGTCTCTAAACATATGATCTGAAAAGTTAGCCTTCGGTAGGTTAAAGCCTACTAGAATTAGCATGTGCTCCCCAGCTTAGGAGAGCAGCCGATTGCCTTTAGCATCTGATCATACTGTACTTCAAGCAGGTGGCTTCCATAAATAACTCCCATCAAGCACTCTGTAGTCTTGAACAGTCTTATGAAGCACCAGATGAACTTTTCAATGCACTCCAATTCTTGAATGTTGATTCAGTGAGCTGTGGAAGAAGAGCTAACGTAAAGCACTACCCGCACCCACTTACCAGCCTTCTTGTCTTTGCAAAGGAGCATGGTGTTAACAACTCCCAGCTCCTGATCCGACATATCAGGAGAAACCCATATCTCAGTAAAACCTACAAGATAAGCATTTGATAGATGCAGCTTATGCTGTTTACTTAGGACGCACTTCCTGAACCCTCTTCATTGCCCAGTTGGCTGGCTAAATCCTCAGGCATGGGAGTTGGGACCCCGCCTAAGTGCTGCTTACAAGTGTATTGTTCCCCGCCCCTCCCTCGCTTTTTGTATCCCAATAGTCTTCCAGAAGTATAACCAACTCTAATTTTTCGTTTTCGTTGCGACCTATCAGGCTGCATGCGGACTCCACGTGACAGGTGGTTTGTGCACTCAGAATGCCTTTAGTGTGAATGCTGCCATTTTTAGAGGCCGGAAAGACCACTTCGATCAACCTTGGTCTGGGGTCATTATCTTTTATGAGCATCCGTGAGACGCTGTATTCCCTTGAGATTTATAGTATTCTTAAGGAACTTCCACTCGCGGGAATCGCGGTAAATATCCTGGTGCCTGGGTCTCCAGGTATGCCTTGTATTAACAGGTTCCATCCGCTAAAGTTTGCCTCGCGATTTTTGCCCGAGTCTTTATGGCCATTCTCTCAGAGTGTGGGATGTCTGGTAGTAACCTCACTTCCCCTTCATCTTTGAGCATGTAAGATGCTAACAGCACATCCTCAACATCATCTGAACCGGAGAATGTTAGCCTTAAGAGTCAGGGCTCATCCTTAATTATTGGGTCGGGATCATGTGACAGCGTAGTTGCAGCCATTGGCCTAGTGTGATCCAGATTAAGTTTTCTGCACATTTTCCCAAATAATCCTACTATTCTTATCCTGAAGGTTGTATGGGAGATCAGAGCTATCTATCAGGTTCATGAAAATCAAAGAATCACTCAGGACAATGGGTTTTTTTAACAACTGTAGATGCTTAGGTGTTTTTTGTTGGACTTTCACTTACTCTTCCACTGTGGCCTCTTTCATAACTCAGTCGCTTGTTTGACACGCTTGTGAGTGACTTGCTCGGTTTGCTGGTCGTTCACTTTCCTTGCAGACTTAGTTTTATCTTTCCTCATTTCTATATTACCCTGTTCGAGCTTGTTACCCGCACTTTCTGCCTTCTCAAACCCGATGGGTTCGACGAGTTGAAAACCGACTGTTCCAATTTCGTACAACTGATGTCCGCACTCCAACCTGAACATCCTTGCTCGGCGTGATCATTGCATTTTTTGTCTCATCTGCTAACGAAAAAACTCTACTGAAGGATTATAAGAAAGGTGTTATTGCACCACTGAGATGTATCATGTCTTCCGTCAAACCGGTTCCTTGCTACTGAGCATTTTTCCGTTAGTCGAGCTCCGAACTCCAAAGCCCTCAGATCTAGACACTGATTTAAAGTTCACCAGCCTCCCTGTCACCTTCTTTGGTTTATTATCAGCTTTTTTTATACCCGTTAATATAGTGATGTTCACAAGAGCATCTTTCACCTCAGGTCTACACAAGCATCATGCCACTTGCGACCAGACTCGCTAAGCTTAGTGTATTCAGTCTGCGTTAGGTCGGGGAAAGCCTTAGGAAACCATCCATCGCAGGTATCACCGTCTGAACAGGTTGACAGCAGCCCTGCCTCCTACACATATGCTGTTGGTGCCCATTGTCGTAACAATGGGAAGTTGACCGACACGAATACTTTAAAAAACCTGAAAAACCATGAAAACCTTAGCAATAATAGATTCAGTCAAACTTGAAACCGAAGTAAGGTCTGACTAACCCATGGAAAACAGAAACACACGCTTAAATAGGGTAGACCTATCAAACTTAAAGCTAGAAAACATGCTGGAAACCAGAGCTTCTGTTGCATTACTGCACAGTAAAAGCTAAAGTACTAATTCATGGTAAGGCTATACTCCCTTTCAAATAACACGTTTCAACTTCATTACAAGGAAAGCTTTCCTAACTTACTGCTCTGCTACCTCATACATAATTGATCAGTGAATGGAAAAGCGAAAGGTGGGCCAAAATCAGTCCAAGCAATTGAAACTGACATCACCGTCCAGTGCACCTCCTTATGAACCTATTATTTCGATAAATGTTTGAATATATATATATATATATATATATATATATATATATATATATATATATATATATATCAAAGCTTAAGAATCGGTATAGTTTACTCATTTTGAGATGGGTCCTTAAAGACTAATTGCTTCCTTTATATAAGGCTAGGAAACGGCAAAACTTTGAACCCAAAATGCAGTGTCCATCATTACTCAGAAGAATAGCATTTTATGGCAGCTTACAGCATATGAGAACCGTATATAAAACGACTCCTTTCTGCTAAAATGGTTTCGTCATTGAGCATTTTATGGAAAATAAATACTGGCAGCACTGAAGTGCTAGGAATCTGCAGAAGCAGATGGAATAGAAGTCAACTCTCCAAACTGTTAACTGGAGAGTCAATAATCTACTCCGGTCACCCAGAAGACAACCACGAGCACACGTGCCAACAAATATTGCAGATCAAGAGAAGGAGGAATTATACAGACAACTACAATCAGTAATCGACAAGACCCAGACGGCGACATCGAAATCCTAATGGGTGACATGAATGCCAAAGTGCGAGCAGACAACACAGGAAGAGAACTAACCATGGGTAGAGAAGCACTTGGTGAAATGAATGAGAATGGAGAACTGTTTGCAGACTTCTGCGCATTCAACGATTTGGTGATTGGAGGCAGTGTGTACAAACACAAGGATATTCACAAAGCAATATGGATTTCACCATACACCCGGACACACTAAAAATCAGATCGACTTTATCTCAATCTCAAGAAAGTGAGGACGCAGCCTACTGGACACAAGATGAAGAAGGGGGGCAGATGTAGATCCACACCACTCACTATCCAGTGCAAGGAACCTACCTTCAAAATCAAGTTGAAAGTCTTCACAGAAGTTCAACACCCAGAACAGAGACTGAGGACGAAAGTACGAAAAACATCTTCACGTCAACCATCAGGACGAAATGGGAGACATTGAGCAACATTCCGAGAAAACCTGCGTGGAAAGACACTGGAACTCTTTGAAAGGGATGTGGAAAGAAACCTGCATAACCACACTAAGAAGGAAAAGGAAACAAGACAAGGAATGGATCTCGACGGATACATGGAAGCTGATAAAGAAGGGAGAAGATGGTGAAGCAGAACACAAACCAGTGCAAGGATGAGCAACGAAAAGAAGAACTGAGTACAACGTACAAAACACTGGACAAAGAAGTGAAGAATAGTGCACGGAAAGACAAAAGACACTTCTACGACGCACTGGCAAGTGAAGCACAACAAGCTGCAGGTAGGAGAGACCCGACAACATTATATCAAATAACCAGGTTCCTATCCGGGAAGAGACCAACTTAGACGAAATCAATAAAAGATAGTGAAAGAAACCTAGTTAGCAAAGAGGAGAAACAAAGGAAACAATGGGCTGACCACTTCGAATCGACCACCAACACCACCGCCTGCAACTCGTTCAGAAATACCACCTGCAGTCCAGCCACAGAACTCATGCCCCCTGACAATAGCAGGTCCTGAATGCCATAAAACTGCTGAAATTTGGGAAAGCAGCAGGACCAGATGCAATCCCACAAAAAGCACTGAAAACGGACGCTCACACCACTACTGCAGAAGGTTTGGAATTAAGGAAAGGTACCTGGAGATTGGAAGAAGAGCTATCTTGTCAAAATGCCAAAGATGGGAGACCTAAGTTTTTGCAAGAGCTGGAGAGGAATCATGCTCCACCCCTGTCCGCCCCAAGCAAAATATTATGCCGCGTCATCCTGGAGAGACTAAAAGATGCGCTGGATTCAAAATTACGACCGGAACTGGCTGGCTGGCTGGCTTCAGGAAAAACAAATCATGTGCGGATCAAATTGCGACACTACAGATCAACATAGAACTGAGTGGAGAATGGCAGTCAAATCAACTCTACCTCAACTTCATTAATTTCCAAAAAGCCTTCGACAGCGTCGACTGAGAAGTAATTTGGCAGGCAGCTGCCTCAACACTACGGTTTTAGTGCCACGAATCTTTATCAACCTCATTCAACAGCTATATCAAAACGCCACATGCCAAGTGATCCACAATGGAAAGCTCAGTGACGCCTTTGAAGTTAAGACACGAGTAAGACAAGGCTGCCATCTACTATAACTGATGATCTTCTTGATTGTGGTGGACTGGATCATATAACAAATTGTGAAGAGCGAGAAGGGGGGTACACGCTGTTTGTCGCACGGGAAGACCTCGGAAGATTTGAATTTCGCCAACGATGATGATTTCTGTCTAATGTCTTGTCGTACAAACCCAAAGATCTACAGGTGAAAATCAACAAGTTGACAGGAGGGGTAGGGCTGTGGAGAACGAACTTCAAATGAATGTAGGGAAGACAGGGGTGATGAAGATACCCAACCAACAACAGCATCGACAACGAGCACCAATCACCACTAACAGGAGAAACCTAAAGAAAGTAGTCTCTCTCACCTACCTGGGCAGTACTGTTTCGATTACAGGCGTCACAGGCGAGGATGTCAAAACCAGGATCGGAAAAGCATGACAGGCTTTTACGAATCTGAAATCAGTGTGGAGATCCACTGCACTCAGCACAAAGAACAAGATCCGGATTTTCGACAACAATGTCAAGTCAGTGCTTCTATATGGTTCAGAAACTTGGCGTGTCACGAAAAGCGTTTCCAACAAACTACAGAGATTCATCGTCAACAGCTGCCACCTACACTCACTCAATACTGAAGATCAGATTGTCAGAATAATAAGAATAAGCAACAAGGAAATGTGGCCTCATAACGAACCAACTAAGAACCAGTCACCCAGCAAATATGCAGAAGGTGGAAATGGATTGGACTGGGCATACACTGAGGAAACCATTTGGGGACATCACACGCTAGGCCGGGCCGTAGAGAGGAATCCAAAGGGGAAACGTCAAGTCTGAGGCGAGGATAACATGTAAGAGATCATGTGAAGAAATGAAAGCTTGTGGGCAGTCGTGGAGCAAGGTTCAAAAGACTGCAGAGAATAGATTGGAATGGAGGCATACTACTGAAGTCCTATGTTTTACTGAGAACCCAAGGGAATATAATAATAATAGTGGTGATAAATACCTCTGATACTGAAATGTTAAGCCATTAGCTTGGAAAACCAGTTGAAATCACTAAGCAACAGCTCTCGCAGTAACTTCCACTCCCAAAGCCATTTGGGGCCGAAGTGGCGGTGTGAAACTGGTAAAAAGAATGCTAGCCTGTCGAAAAGGAGTGAACACTTACAGATAGCGTTTTTCGCTACTAAGAAATGCAAGGTTAAAAACACAGCTAGTAAATGGAAATTTGGCTCCAACGCTCAGCTAGATGAGACCATATGTCAAATAAACATTAGCAGTGGTCAAACATGTTAGGCATGGCACGCGAAAGAAATTATGATTTATATTTTTCCGCGTAGTAACTAGACAAATAGTGCTTACCCATTCATTTTTATCCCCTTGAAATGAGTAGACATGAGCACTTGATGATTTATCAATAATTTGTGTGCAAAATTTGTCGTAAGACTGAATAACTATGAGATTAGGATCAGCTTCCGCGTTCATATCTGCAACAATTTGAAATGGCGCTTTTTAATCCATAAGACAAAGGTTTTGAAATTCAGACATATTATTCTGCCACAATAACATTTCAGCGTATACTTTGACCATAACTGTAAAAGATTTTAAAATGTAACAATGTTTCTGTATATTGTCATGACAACTGAAAGCGCAATCTTTTAAAAAGTCGAGTTACTCTTTTTTGTCCTTCAGATCATGGCTGGACTAGTCAGACACCCTCAGAGATTTACTCATGAACAGTGGACATATAGCAACAACCTAAAATATCGTAGCGCAGAGAAAGAAAGGGAAATATCACAAGGACTTCAAAATGAATGTGATAGGTTCATTGAAGAGACTGCTAAACGAACTGAAAAAACACTGAAAGATGTAGAAAAGAAATTTGGTGAGCTCTTATTGATGCGTTTTTCACATCGGTAGATCAGAGAATAAAAGACATTCAGTACTGGAAGTCTGAAGTTAACAAAAAGTTGCAAGATGTAACAGAGGAAACTGAAATATTAGACGAATATTTTATCAGATTGAAAAAAACCCTTGAGGCTACAGGAGAACCTCTTCACATTGCTCAACAGTGTTTGTTAAGTCGGTGAGTCAGTCTGATAAATCTCTTTCATGAACCTTAACAGCGAGAAAAGAACTGGGATCGATCTTGTTCATGATGACGCTCAAAAGAACTTATTAAAGAGATGGAAGTTCTGAAAGGTGCACAGGCTATATTACAAAAGACTACTGAACAAGCCAAAGAGCAACTCAGGTTGGTTTTAAAGTATATGACAAGTTTTTTCCAAAAAACCAATGTTTTGCGTGAGACATATGTATTAGATAAATCATCAACAATCCGTTGATTTTTTCAAATCGAGAACATTGAAAAATCGTTGTTAGTTGTCCTAAGTTAGTCTTCATTGGCTTAGTGTCCAAGCTGATACCTAGTGATTTTAGATTCAGATTTGTTGTTTGTGGATAGAAGGCTACAAGCCTATATTAATCCTTTTCCAGGAGATCTCTGCCCTTGTCTAGTCGTCTTTTGAACGAGTCAGTTAATGATGTGGACACCACTCCTGCTCAGAGTTGGTTCCAAGAATTGATTACTAGACGCAAGGACCAATACTCTGCAGAAACCTCGTTCGTTCTTTGATTTGTATTTTCTAGCTACGTCCTCTGAGGTTTCCTGACCTAGTGCGAAGAAAAAAGAAGATAGATCAGGTCTAGAGTTATCTCTTAGAATCCTGTATAGCATGACTAGATCCTCCACCTGTCTGCGATAGGGTAAAGAGAAGTCGTTCAGTTCATCAAGTCGATCTTCGTAGGTCAGGCTCGCCATCGCAGGGATCATATGAATGTCTGCTCTCTGAACTCTTTCCAAAAGTCTGAGTCACCTCTCAAACAAGCATTCGTGGCCTGTATACAGTTTTCCAGTTTAAACCTAACCAAGGATTTGTATAAGATGGTGAACATTACCGCTTATTTTTGTAAGCGTTCTGCATAATACCCATAATATCCTAGAACTCCGAGCTGTAAGTAATCGATAGTCTGTCGTGATTTTCAAGTCACAACTCACTGTGAATCCTAGATCATTTGGGGTCAGCGTTGAGGATAGAGGAGTTCCGCCAATATCGTAGTGTTGCCATCTGTGTGCCCTATGGGCGTCTGATGCAAATTAGCCACATCGAAAAGCTTTGCTTCCAGACTAATGGCTCGTGCGTTACCTTATGGTGTTTAAATTCTTCTTCTCCTTGTCACATGCTGTCTGAGTATTTTTCTTCCTAAACTAAAATTTGATTCAAACACTCGTTTGTCATGAATAAAATCCTTAAATATTATTTTGGTCGATGGTTAAACATAGGTCACTGTTAAGTCTTTTGCTACATCTACGGTTGAAGGTGTCAGTTACACTCTAATAATAGAACAGTTTTAATACAATAAACAGTGAATTGTTTTCAAGTTGACGCCCACGTTGATAATCCTTTACTTTATGAGAACACCACAACACTCATAGTTAGCCAGCTTACCAGTGTCTTATTCTCCTAAGAAAAACAATACTAATCAGTTAGACGATACCAGATAGAGTTGCTTGAAGATTATTATCCAAAATATCCAGTATGTAATAATGATAACCAATTTTAGGGTATAAAATGACGCTAGTTAGTGATTGTACCTGTTTAATCGTCATTCTCAGTACAGCTAAATGTTTCACTAGCAACCACTTTGGTTGCATCACCTTTATGGCTGTACTGAGTGTAATAAACGTCACTACTGTTACACTTCACAATGCTTTCGTTCATCATTTAAGTGACCGATAAATTTTTAAATGATGCCATCTCAATTACAGTTGACTGTGATAGAAAGTTCAGGTTATATCTAAAAACCAAGTAACAAGACGATTTCAATGTTTCGAGAGATAAATAGAATACGAATACTGTTTTGACGACAAATCACCTTCTTAGCAATACCTTCCTCATATAGGTTACCCCAAATGAGGAGAGATTAGTAGCTATCTGACATT
This sequence comes from Heterobilharzia americana, assembly GCA_944470555.2. Classification (NCBI taxonomy): domain Eukaryota; kingdom Metazoa; phylum Platyhelminthes; class Trematoda; order Strigeidida; family Schistosomatidae; genus Heterobilharzia; species Heterobilharzia americana. Next base: position 137,125,076 of record OX104127.1, on the reverse strand, counting down.
TATTTCTCCCATTTCTCAGGAATAAACCTATATTACCTATTTAGTAGGTATCATTCACATATTTAAGCTGTTTACTTTAAAACAAGAGATTAAGAGCTAAAATGTCGCGCCGTTCGGTTTAGGCTGGACAGTCTTGTGGTATCACCAGCTGTCACACAACAGGCTTTACTCATTTTCCGTATCATTTTGTGTTCCACTGCATTAAAATTCATATCTGCAGATCTCCGGTAATCTTAGCATTGACTTTAAACTGACACAATCAACTGAACAGGGATTTATGTGATGTAAAGAGTAAATTCCGAGTAATTATGACTTCAGAAACACTGGTACACAGGTTTTTATTTAAAACAAGAAGTGTAATTTCACGTGCTGAATAGTTGCTTACGTAAGTGATCGTGTGAAATCTTACATCTTAAGATGATCTTATGAAGTATTGTTAGTCAACGTTCGCGGCAGCTTATATAAATATATAAATACAGAAAACTGGACGTTTTTGGCATCGCAGTGGATTGCAGTGCCTATTATTTTGTAACGAGCATTCCATAGATATATGTTAAATAAAGTGATACCTTTTGTGAACTGAAAACTTTTCCAATCATGAAAATATACTTTCAGGGTTGGTTACCCACCCGCTTTCCACATGTATTTTTAAGGAAGACTGTGCGCAAGTAATTAGGTATTTAAGGTGAAATCAAAATCTGGACCCATCACCTCTGGTTCAAATCTTACCACAGCCTAGATTTTAACTGCACCCTTGATAATTACCCAGTATCAATAATAAAGCTCTGCCAATCCACAACTATTTCAGATAGTCACACTAACCACTGGGGATTTATTCTTGCAAAGTCAAAAGTAATAACTTAGTTACCTAACAGAACCGTTTTCCTGTGTGAAGGATTAAATGTTAGGATGGAAACAAGCAGAAATACTTGTAACACTTAATCAACAACCCTTACGGTTTTTTCTGTTGTTAACCTTTAAACCTTTACGTTAGATAATAGGACCACTTGTTTTAGATTACTTTTATTTTTCATTTAAAAGTATTTACTTTATAACAAATGCTGCAGCGTAATGCGCTTAGTATCCCATAATGTTGTAACAACCAGATGTTGATAGGTTTTCGTCTAGCTTATAGATCCGTACATTGTTGCAGGGTGTGCGTAGACCTGATTGAGTTCATTGAGCACCATAAGAATCTGGAAGGGAAAAAGTGACCCAGCGGCTCAACAAGTACATTGTGTTCAACCATATTGTACAGTGATACAGTTACAATCAGCCAATAGCTGTTACTGCTTCAGATGGTCACACTGAAAGATCTTATCAAGATCAAAAAAGTACAGTATTTCCTCTGAGAAATACGAATTATTTTTTGTGTATAGTATCTGCTTGATGTGAGAATCAGGCATTCTTTAATGCAAAACCGGTCGAGCCTGGTAAATTTTTTACCAATGACTCACAGTTTTTCCGTACATAATGTGAGATTATGATGGAGATAATCGTCATCACAGTGTTCTCTGATGGGAGGATATTTTCCGTTTTTCATTCAACTTGACTGTACATATGATGCACTAGGGTGACATACACTGACTTGTATAAAACTTGATTGGTTGGCACTAGAATCAGAAAAGTAATATCCCTCAAGCGGTTTAGGCGTTTGATAGATAGTTTAATCAAGTCTATCCAAACAAAATCCTATCCACTGAATGGCTTACTGACTTGTTAGGTAAATGTCAGCCCAGATTATTGTCATGCCTAACTTACAGTTGTATACACGTATGCATCCGACCAAGCCTATGAAATACTGCGAAAGTAGTATGGATGGTTAAACGACGCAGTATATCATCATCTTATGTCTTCTAACTTTAAGCTTTGATTCTAAAATCTTTGTGGTTATAATAAATTGTTCCACCATTTCATCGCACACCTCAGAGTTACATTAGATATTGCCATAACTGCCTGCACAAATCCGAAGTTAAATGGTACGTAAAACCTGCTGGGTTCAGTAGCTAATTGACCCCTAGTCATTGCTCTAAAGGTCTGTAAATTACTTACTTAGACTGAAATCCACCCTCTTCAGTTTGTCGATGTTATCAGTTTAGCAAGTTCAAATGACTTCAAAAAGGATAAAATAGCATAAAATTCATGTGTAAGTGCACATAAACTAAGTCTAAACTTCCACTTTTATGTAAGACGTGATTGCAGTAATTACAATAAGGACACATAGAACATTGAACCATTGTTGCGCATAGGTTTTTATATTCTTCAAATTGACATTCAACCACTGCTTGAATTTTTTTCGTAAATTGACCTAGCTTCGTAAACTATGAGAAAAATTTCTACTCACAACAAAACAAATCATAAGTATCACCGTAGATGGTGACTGACCAACCCATTTTACTGGTTTGTCTATTGCAAGCAGTCTTTAAAGTATAACTTGGATAAGACGACGATTTGATATGATCAGCACAATCCTGACGTGAAATATTGCACCCATATAACAGGACAAATGGTATAGACTGATGGAGGTATAAGTCAAAAGATAAGGTTATGAGAATCCTCGGAATGATATTCACAAGAAGTTATATGTTATGAAAAAATAGGGAAGAAGAACGACCTTTCTTTAATTAAGAGCAACTATCAGTCGCTGACTGGTTGTATCATGGAGTGATATTTAAAGCAACACTGAAGTATTTTGATAATCCTCATACTCATTAATATTTCTTAATCGTTCTTCATTCTTGGAGGATTTTACTAGTTATGGATGATGTTTTGTTTTAGCAACAACTGATAACTGTTTAATGGATACATTTTTATGAATTCTCTGTATTCCCTTCGTTTGCTTCTATACTGAACACTGGTCATTCAAATTATTACAACATCTTGTTTGATAACTTAAATTTGTAATAAGCCATGTTGTTATGATACTTGTAATTTACTGTTGCGGGGTCGAATTGCTCAACGTATGCTGTTAACAGATAGGCGCCTATGCGGACGCCTCCATACTCCTGGATATTCATGGTATCAGTCACCAAAATGAATCTAGCATCATAAATATCCGGCAGTATCGAGACAAACACATGGAAGCCCGTTTCCCAACACCAGAGGTCGAGCAATTCGGCTCTGTGTAGCAACGGGAAATTACAAGTATCATAACAAAAACTGATACTCATTGCACAAGAGGTGTCTATCATACCCCAGTGGTTTAATGGATAACGTTTTGGTGTTCAAAGAGATGGGTTCTGAGTTCCAGCCTCATTGAGAACAACATCGCTCAGAATGGGGTGTAGGTACACCCAGCTGACGAGTCCCGAATGCGATGAAACATGCATCCGGGATTCCTTTGTTAGTCACCAAGTTGAATATTATGATAAGCCTGATCATTATCAGCAGCCAGATAGTCAGGTAATATAGATAACCTTCTTACTACAGATGCAGCCCACTGCTTAATACATGAAGATGTATTTGGTTGCTGAGCTACATTAGTTTATTCTTACAGAGAAAACACTAAGGTACGCTTATTTCTGATTATTTCACTGGCTGTGTTCCTCTACCATGCAGATATAGTTGCAAAACTCCTACTGTCTATTTATAACACCGAAGTAATTTTAATTTCCTAGACTTCTTCAGCAGAAATTCGTAGTTTTTCAGGTCACACATTTCCACAGGAATTATATTAACTGGTTGATAGAATTTTCAATCACCACTGTATTCACCAAGTAACCTGAAGATCATGAATTTAATTCCTATAGAATTCAATGTAGATTATACTGCTGTTGAGTTGGACAAAGTGTTTCTTGAAATGTTAAACGTTTCTTCAGGACACCATTTACCATTGCAACTGGATTTCGCGACTTCGAGCAGTATTATTAGTTCGTTCATTATTAAAACAAAAGACATATTCTTTAATGTTTATTTAGAAATACTCTATCATATATTTGGTTAGTCATTCTCTTTCTCTTAAAAAGATAATGTTATTTTATGGCAGTTACACATAGATTACTTAACATCATTATGATAATCATATGACATTGATCTTCGAATATTAATCCTTCTAAATGAATCTTTTCAATTACCAGTTTATACACTTTTTATCTGATTACTTTAATTGTCTTGCACTCTAAAATTTACAAAAAGAAGTGAACTTACTTTTCCTTCTTTATTCTCCTTTTTATGTACTGTTGGTAAGTAGTATATCATGTGAATAACATCAGTTATCTGCTTTGTAGAAAATCGATTTATATATATATATATATATATATATATATATATATATATATATATATATACGAAGAGAAAGTGGGACGAAACAGGAAAGCGTTCCTGTCATCTTACATACATATAACCTTGAAACCTCAATACGAATACAACCTCATTATTAACCTTCAAGGGGGGATTGCCGATTATAAAAAGGAAACTAAAATGCTTTTCTGGCTTTGTAGTCTACTAAGTGGCTAGCAGGGTAATCAAGAACACGTGTTTCGTCCTATTTAGGACTCACCAGCCACATCTGCACCCTAGTGCCTATTGCTTCAAACGTCAAAGTTCTATCCACTGAGACACGGGAACCATCTCTTGTGCAATGGGTATCAGTTATTACTCATTGATATCTGGTTACTTTGCAAACTAAACTTCACACTTTGGTTGTATATGCTATCAATAATTGAGCAAAAATTGTCTGAATCCATCAACCCTGCACTATCTGTTTATCTAAAGGTATCAAACTGATGTGACTGAATATGATACATAATCATTATAACAATTCCAAAACTATTTTTCGTCTACAGTAATCCACCACTGGGTCGTAAGCAATCAACGTCCTGTATTTATTGAGTTCCAACTTAATAATAACCTAAGTAGTTGAACTTCATGATGCAGTTTATTAAATTTTAAATGACAATGTAAACCGAAAGGAGATATGAATCAATTTTTTTGTCGATTAATGTCTATCATTACCGCTTATCTACAACAAAAAACCTGGTTAATCCTATGATAGCTTTTACTGAGTAGCAGTATATACCTTTGTAACTAATATATTACCAAGCATAATGAATTGATCGTTCAAGTTACTCCAGATCATATCAGTAAAATTATGGAACATTAAAACTAAACAAATCTAAGCAATAAAAATGTAATACCTTGAGTGATTTCAAATGAACTATTGGATTCTGATGCAGTGGCTCATTGATTACATGTTGGTCCTGAGTTCAGGGTTACGCACCGTTGAAGAGTCCTTTACTAGGACGAAACACCTGTCTGGTGCTCCGAGGTTTCCAGTGTTTCTCCAACTAATGTCAGTCCATGAACAATATCAACGTGAAAAATCATTAAATTTCTACAAACCTGTAAAATCAAATTCAGTCATTTGGCACAGAGAACAAACAACCGAGTGGATGAAGATACTTGATAACAAGCTTTTCAAGACTTCAATGAAGATAAGTCATGGATCCACCAGTGTTACTGTGATTGATTTTGTGCCGTTTGGTTCATGTTGTCTCATTTAACCAAACAGGCGAGGTTACAGTTCTCTGCACAACCCAGTCCAACAATCAAACATTTCACAGTCTGAGGCTGAGTCCACGGAACATAAGAATTCATAGTCTTACTTCTCCTCACTTACTGTTGCCGCTCCACTAATCAGTTTACTTATTTACCCTACTATCCATCTGCTACTGTATATTTTCCTTCTACATGTGGTTAAAAGGTTTGATTACTGAACTCAGAGCAATTTATGCGAAATCCTTCATTGTTCCGTTTGCCTCGTCGCTCAGTTGTTTGTATTTTCCGTGACTACCGAAATATGGAAAACATCAACTTTGTCGACGAAATTTTAACACAAATAGGCAAAGCTAATTATTCATCACAGTCTACCTTTCCATGGAATCCTCAATTGTCTATCAAAGGGCAAGCATACAACTACATATTCTTCCCCGTATCATTCATTCTACAGCTAAATGATTGCTACCCTGAAGATTGTAGTTATTATAAGAGTAAATAATTGATCATTCACTCTGTAAGAGTCTAGTTGTCTTGGAGTAAACTTAAGGGTGACCAGACAAAAAAATGGTATCAGTTAACGAAGTCTATAACTGTCGGAAAGTGTAAACCTGCTACTATTTTATCATCTTAAATTCTGGCTCAGATCAGCAGTCAAAATCTTCATGGATTTGATCCACCTTTTATATTATCTTAGCTTTCTTTCAGCCTAGATTGTTGGAAGATTACTTATACCAAGAAATAGTCAACATTAAGCTCTCCAAATATGGATGACAGAATCTGTGTATGAATTTGTGGTTGCCCAAATCTGATAATCAGATAATATTCCATTACAGATTGACTGTAAGCAAAACACTAATAATCAAGTCCATAGTGACCAGGTTATCCGTTACCCATGTTAAAACTGATAATGGAATGGGTTTAGACCATAAATAAGTTGATATACGACCAATGGCACAACATTTTATCAAACATGGTGTCAATTAAACAGAACTTAAACTTACGAAACGCTAGTAGTATCAAATATCAGTCATATATTTTAATCATTTATGAGTTATATATAAGTATACAGAAGAGAGATTTTTGTTGATCTAAAGGTAGTTGACATCACAGGTTGTTATCAGCCAAGAATCTTGAATAAACTGTGGAAGTGTAGATGATCATATTGTCCTAGGCTGGTACTCCACTCCAGTTCCTACTCATAGACCCATACACGGTTCAGCTTGGAAGCTCTAGATATTACGGCTAGTGGAATTATTTGAATACTTCAACATTTGCCAGTTCATTATAAAGCTTAGACATAACATTATACTACCGATGGATATCTAGCCCTAATGCCCGCCTTCCCTACCTATTCATCTCTAGAATTAATGGCTTCCACTGAAACATCTGGAAAGACTGATACATCAATAGATTTTGAGGTAGCTTTTCTCAAGGATTGGCATGAAATTAATAAAAATTACCGGGTATCATTCAAAAACAATCCTCTAAACTCATGAAATAGCACATTAAATCAGTAAGCAATAAAAACAGGGTGGTCAGATATAGAAATGACAGAATATCTCCAACTTTTCATCCAACTGGTGTACAAGATATAGGCTGCCTAAATAAGGTCATTCAGATATTGAAAAACAGTATGAGTTCGATCAAGTAGTCATAATGCAACATGAATTCACGTAGCATTTGGACAAAACACTTAATGACTTAAGTGAAACTAGGATCTGGTCTGTAAGTGGGTTTCATTAGTCAGTTGGCAGATCACTGGGCCGGTAACCCAGTGGTCGCTGATTCGAATCCCACCCCCACCCGAATTTTCATCCCACTTCTAATCACTATCCAGTATTAATATATCTGTGTTCAAGGTTCCATATACCTCCATTTAACTGAACAACTGGATTTAGTAGTAATGGGTATACTAGCTGCTTCGTCATTGTATGCATTTATTAGTCCTACTTTTTCTCTGATTTTACATGGATCTCATCAATCCTTTACTAGGACACTTCTTGAATGATAAATTGTTTAAGGAACGTTTTCGGTCTTTATAACGGAAAACAATTAGGTAAACAAAGAGACAACGAAAACCTCTACAAAGTATCACACTTTTACCTTTCAACAGGTTCTGGAATACCAGCATACCTGCCGGCCACTGGCTGACACTTGGAATATTTCATGACCTGAATGCCACATTTGACTCTGACAACCTTGAGGTTTTGTGACAGTATCTGACTAAAAGGAGTTCCGAGCAAGCATATGACGCTAATCAAAGCTCTCTATTCGAATTGATTCAGTCATGTCAGGGCTTATAGAGAGTTGTCGCCAGAATTGATGACAACCGGTGCTATCCACTAGGTGTGCCCACCATTACTGTTTCTATTTAAGTTCGTTATAAAACTTTAGGTACGCCTGATTTCACAGAGATCGATTTACTCCTTGGAAGTCATCTGATTGACTTGGCGTACGCACATAGTATTGTCCTGCTAGGTGAGGATGCTGACAAAAAGTAGAATCTTACGAACTCTTTGAGCAGAAATCTGAGTATGTTTGGCGTGTATTTCGGTGGCACCTCTAAAATGTAAGATGATGCTATAGGACTGGTCTGCTGCAAGTACTCTGACTTAAATGACAGGAAGTGAAGTGGTAGAATGTGTCGACCACTTAATTTAGAAAGTTGCATCAGGTTGAACAGGCTGGCTGCTGACAAAATCTAAGCTCGGATACAGAAGACCCGTTTGGTATTTGCCAACATGCGTCATCTGTAACACTGACCGGTGAGATATCTAACTATCTATCAAAAAACAAGTATAATGAGCTACAATCCGTTCTATCCTGTCGTAAGGTTGTGAGACACGGTCATTGAAAGTAGAAGATATGATGCGATTACTTGGTTTTGAATGCAGATATCTTCTTAGCATTGCTCGCGTTTGTTGTGAGCAGTGTTGAAGTCAGGAAAAGGTACTAGGCAAGACAAGCAACTTGATCGATAATGTTGTGAATCTCAGTCGACTGAGATGGCTTGAACGTGCACTACGCATGCCAGTCCACCGCCTACCTTGACTTTCCAAGCTGGGGGAAGTTGGATTAAACTGAAAGAGGGTTCAGGGTGGCCAACCAAGACGTGAAGCTATTCAATGAAAAGTTTTACGATTAGTTTGAGGCGTATGGGGAGATATAGACTGCCTAGCTGGGGTCCCTGAGAAGATGGGAATCAGTGTATGAGGACTCGGTGACATGGCTGAAAATCGGTGACAGTGGTGCAAATACATTCAGTCCTTGACATCTTCTAAAGCCTGGATATTTGCATTGACAGTTATCGTCAGACTATTTATTCCCTTATATTACTTAATCTACTTTGATATCAGTCTTCTTTTATTCACCTGTTCTTTGTGTACTACTGTAAAGTGTGCAACTTGAGGCATGTACCTGTGAGCGGGGTTCTACGTTGACTTTGTCAATCAATCTGTATGTATGTCTACCAAAGGATCAATCATGATCTTACTGTATTAAAAGTGAAATGTTATGTTACGTACGTTGCTGTCATACTCTTCATAACAGTTTGAAAGTATTCATCATTATTTTCATTTGTTATATTTTAAAACTAATTCACAGTCCTTTTTTTTATTTTTAGACTAAATCGTAAAGTAATTTACAACCTGAAAAAAGATTCTTCTGATAAACTTGAAGCACAACGTCTTGATGAATATGCACTAAGTCTAAAGCCAACTGATGAATCGTTGCCTGGATTTGATCAACTTCGGAAAATTGACACTAGGTACGTCTCATAAGTAATAGACAAGCATTTTGTATAGCTTGTCTTTAAGACAATTCTTGATTATTGAATGATGGTTATAAAAATGTAATAAGATGTTAGTTCACTAACATTCTGAGCTTCGGATATTGATAACAACTGTTTGGTGTTTCCTAGTTATATATAATACTTGAAGTTAGCCCGGATGACGTCACCACCTCTGACGATGACTACAGTGACTATAATTTTGAAACTTATTAACCTTTAGTTAGCAGGGAAGCATTTGACCAGCATACTGGTGTTTAGACTGTAAGGATTCTGTTCGGTTGGATGGAAGATTACTACATATTACTTAACTTCAAAACATTTATCAAACGAAAGAACGCAATATGAAGGACTTCATTGTGGATTAAACGAGGGTCCTTTGCTCTATTCATCGTTAGGTTGCGATTGCGCACTGCTGAAGAGTTACAAATTAGTTTGAAGTGAAACAACAGTTGAGTTTCCACGGATTTTGAATGGTTCTCTATGTACTGATATCCAACTTGTAGTCCAAGCTTTATCTTCCATCACTGCTTCACTGATGCTATCTAAAACGTTTTTCCCTTAATAGACTCTAGTCCCTTTCCAATAATTATGAATACAATTGTACAACTTTAGCAAATGATATCATGGAAAAAGGGGGAGAATTCAATATCACTGTTTGTAATTGACCGTTGTTGACCGGAACGAACTGATCGGTCCCTATTGGCATATGAGCTCTTGTATGGATGCCCCGATATTGTCTGTATTTTCACTTTAAATATTCATGTTGGTTAGTGACTAAGAGTGGGATTCAGCATGCACGTTTCGTCCTATCTGGGACTCGTCAGCTGTATGTATCTGCACCCCAATGACCGACGTTCTTTCCACTAAGACTCAAACTGAGGACGTCTGAAGCTATTGGTACTGTGTTCGAGTCCTAGTAGGAAGAACATCATTCATTGGAAGGTAGGTACATCTAGCTGATGAGTCCAAAATAAGACGAAACACGTGTGCTGAATTCCATTACTAGCCATTATCCACTATTATTACCAAAGCGGAAAGTTCTCTTTGTCACTCAGTTTGTGCTTTTACAATACATGAAGAGTAGATACAATTTAAATGAAATTGCTTTTCTTAAAACCCAAAGAATATGATGAAGTTTAAATCGAATTCAGTAGTCTATCCACTGATGAAATTGCTTCAAACTTCACTGTTAGGTTGCATTTTGACGTTGCCCTTATATTATCGTCTACTACATTGAATTTGTGTTGTTAATGAATGATCACACTTGCCTACTTCAATTTCTATGTTAATTTCTACCAAGGGAAATTGTTAATATTCTTTCCATCAAAGCTAAATGATCAAGTAAATTCTGTCATTATCATTACTGTCTCTAAATATTTAGTGTTTATGCATATTTTACGAAGAATATCATGGATATAACTAAAACTATTACACCTTACACTATAATCATTTTTATCTACACAATATCATTAGCTCTCATACTAAATGTGTGGCTCACTGCCTATTGCATGAATATGTATAAGGTTGCTGAATGTGTTTCGATTCAATTTCAAAAGCCACCATAAACAACTTTTATTCGACACTTTTAACTGGTTCCAGTTAGCTAAAAAAAATTTACATGGTGAACTTTTGCATCTACACTAACCAATATAAATTTGAATCTATGTGATATTTTAAAAATTTCCAGAAACATCTTATTGTTTATATTGTTTAATCATTGTTTGTTTTTTGTTCAACATTTAGATTTATATGCCTTTAACATACATCTTTATTTTTATCCTTCTTATCTTTTCTTTTGAATAGATCATTTACTCAAGAAGAATGGCAAAACTTTTCAACGGAGTCAATTGAAGCTGGAGATAGACAATTACAAAATTCACATGAATTACGAAGTCTTATCGATGGAATTATACAACAAGTTACAGCCGATATAAAACGTCAAATTGAAGTAACAAATCGTGCTTTAAAAAAGAGAATATCAGAAACTAGAAGTTCTAAAGGCAAATTGGAAGAACATTTAAGTGCAGTGAGTTTTGACGAACGATTAATATCTTCATTATAAAGTTAGTATTCAACATGGATTGGCATTTCTTGAAGAACCATTGAAAGATTAGGAGCACTGAGAGCTTGTTTTGTCTTAGCATGAGACTCCTCAACAATACGTTCCCATGATCCTAATAAGAATCAAATCAGGAACCATCAGATGTCCCCTTGAGGATACTGTCATTCAGCCACTAAGTTGAAGTTCAGTGGTCTAAATATCATTACTTCTGTTAACCTGCAATACAGTCTGGTTTTTATTCGATGCCGCCTGAGAGCATTTGTTCTCACACTTGATTTGGTTGACCCTACATACCACGGCTTCTCATCAAAACATCAAGTCACTGGTGAACATTATTTTATTTAGTGATCTGGAGAGTTTGACTACTTCTTATCTGTGTCAGTCCATGAAGAATATTGCCTTGAAACTAGTCATTCCCTACAAACCACCATTTAAAACATTCCTGTTAGTTAACTTGAGGAAATCTGCAGGAAACCTTAAACGTACGTTTCCTGCTCGCTAGTAGTTGTCAGAAGGGTGAACCTGAAATCTCAAAGTAATTGATGTCCCCTCAAAGACTTGAACCCACATCATTTAGTGCTGTAATCAGTGATGAAATCAACATAGAACCTTGAACACTACTGTATCAGGTAACATTGCCACCTTTCACAGTAGTGCACAAAGAAAAGGTGGATAGAAAAGGATTGATATTAAAGTAGACAAAGGTGTCTCAGAGAATAAACAATCTGACAATCACGGTTAGTGTAAATACATCTACACTACTGCGACCGATTTTCAGATATATCACCGAGTTCTCAACCACTGATTCCTTTTGTTTCGGGACACTAACTAGGCAGTCTCAAACCCAAGGAGAGAAAGGTAAGGCGTAAGAAACTTAATATTGGTACCAGGAGGTAAAGGTAAAGGAGGAAACGGAGCTGAGGAAGATAGATTGGGTTTGATTGTGTCTTGTGTACTACTGAATGCTTTGGACAGTCGACACTTCCGGGTTTTCCACACTGTAGAAGGCTTGGTCATCTGTTTGAGGCCTGTCACACATTACCTTTAGTGGGAAGTTTTTTTGAGGTTTGGCTGTTCAAACGCTGGATAGAAAGAACCCACACAGTCGGCACCAAAACATCGTGGAGCAGGGAGGAGTGAGATATATTTTGAGGCTGATCTTTTCTACCTCACCGCCTTACGTTGAGAAGGCAGCATCAATGTGTCACCGTTGGTCATCCAAGGAAAACACCTTGCTGCTGTCACTCCACATTCAGTCATCAACACGACTTCGCCCTCAGGCCCCCAGCATAGTGTAGTAATTTACACTACAACGATAATTTCTTTTCATCCTACCACCATACAGCAGACCTTTCTGGCATAGCAGAACTTTGAGGGAACAAGCGTTGGGTCATTGTGATATGCAAGCCCGACCACCTTGTCAAAGTATTAGCTATCGTTCAGGATCTTTAGGTATTACAAAATACCCCTCCTGTATGCTTAAACCTAAGTTGAGGACTTGGGGAAATCACAGAGCTTTAGGCCATCAGCATATTCAATTTCTCTGAAAATCCTTCATTTGGACTTCTGTTAGTTTGAGTTGCCTTTCTATAACATTTCATAATCTCGACAGACACTTTGAATACTTGGTGGTAGATGGAGTTTCTATGTAATCTACTTTGATCACTCAAGGTAGCCAGATACATCATTAAAAACAAGTTAAATGCTTTTTCCAGTTTACTCTAAAGTATACTGTAATGCCTTCATCTATTCACAACTGATAGTATTTATGTCCAATACTGTACTAAATAAAGTTATCGATTTACAACAAATGTAGCAGAATGATTACAGGCTATAACTAGTGTCCTGAGTTCGAATCTTGGCGCGAAGAAAATCATCCCCTAGGAGGCAAATACGTCCTCCTGATGAGTCCCGAGTAGGACGAAACGCCTGTGCTGAATTCCACTGCTAGTCACCATCCATCATCTTTATATAACTCTGGATAATAAATTGTATCGGAAACGTTATCTAGTAAATAAATCTCTTCCACTGTACGGTACATCTAATAAATCAACTGAAGTAAAGTAAGCCAAAAATTAAATGTGAAGAATGCAAACCATATATTAGTCATTAGTATAATTGCTTGTTATACAGTCTTTGACTGGACCAAATTAATCGGTCTCTATTGGTATATGGGCTCTTGTGTGGATGCCTCGATATTATCTGTGTCCTAATTATAGTAAAGATGGATAGTGGCTAGCAGTGGAATCCAGGATGCGCATTTCGTCCTATTTGGGACTCGTCAGCTGGATGTACCTGCCTCCAAGTCAGTGATGTTGTTCTTATCTGGATTCGGACTCAGGATCAACGACAGTGTAATACAAGCAATTATACTAAAACTACAACCATAGCATAAGAAGTGGCTATCTTAGCTTCATGGTGTAGTGGATAACGCTCTGACGTTTGCAGTGATCGCTTCTGAGTCCGAATCCCGGTGAGAACAGCTCCACTCACTGGGAAACAGGTACATCCAGCTGACGAGTCCCAAATAGGATGAAATGCGCATTCTGGATCCCACTACTAGCCACTGTCCATTATTACTATACCTACATTAGTCAGTTAGATCATTAACTGAGAACCATGGAGTGTATCAGAACAGAAATAATCTAATTTAAATTTAATGATTCAAGTTCTAGTTTATTAAAAACTTCCAGATTATTAAATAAGTTGGTATATTAGATATAATTTGTATTTGTATAGGTCACAGCGTGTTTGAAATGAAATAATTTCAGCGTTTCGCACAGGATTATTTCCCTGAAGAAGCTTGGACCAAACTCCCGTGCGAAACATTGTAACTTTTTCATTTCAAATACTCCGTGACTTAAGCAAATACACACTATATCTAATATCAACCTTCTACTCAGCGCCTAATATTTGCCATACTATTCGATCAAATCATGATCATGCTTCCTATAAGTTGATGCATATTTTAACGAGGCTTTTGTGGAGAAGAATACCAACCAACAGTTACGTAGTGTTTTAAATTGGCAATCATTCAAGGTTTCTTCTCTCAAACAATAACACCTTCAATTAAAATGGATAGATTACTTTATTATAAGCTGTAAACCTACTGCATTGGATTAGTGTCGATTTCAACAAATTAGAATATATCTACTTGCACGTGAAACAGTGTAAAGTAAAGTATGATAGAGCGACTAATTTTACAATACGTCATAGTATCCTCAAGTTTTGGTTTCTAAATCATGAAAATCCTAACTGCGGTATGTATACCTCCGTATACTACTCAGACCGATAATCAGAAACTACAAACTAATTATGCATCTTAATCTGGCTGCCGTTACACGTTTTATTCGCTGGTTCTACATCAGTTTACATCGATTGTTTAGGTACGTGGTAACTTGAGTAGCGTAAAACATTTCTTTACTTCCATACATATACCTCAATTGATCATGATTCATAACCCCATCGACTTTCTTGCCTTGCTTGCCTTGTACTCTTCGATTAACTTTGACACTGCTCACATGGGGGTCCAACCATATACCAGTGATGCAACTGAGATGCTTATGATCGAAAGCCTTTAACATACTCAGGTTTTCTGCCTTCAGTAACATTATCTGACGACGGTAGATCAGGAAATAAGACAGTGCTGAGCAATAAACCAATCTTTACTTAAAAAGTTGGATATGTTTAAACAAAAATCTTGGAATCATTCAAAGAATTTAATCTCAGTTCCATATTATCAAGTAATATACCACTTTAAAGTAAAGACGATAACACTAAGCTGTAGAAACAAGTTCATTTTGTTGGTTAATAGATTCACAATTATGAACAAAGCATAAAAAACAAAAGAAAGAAAACATAAATGTATCCTGATTGTTCTTTTTTGTTCTACAAACATTGTTTGTGTTATAAATAAATGAATTCAAAATACGTCAAAAATTCAATATTATTTCAACTACGCATATGCTGAAAATCATGGTAACTTTTCTTATTGGACTTAGACATCACTTTATTAACTTCATCATCTCTGTATATAGAAAAAAATATTGTAATTCTTAAATACGCAGTTCAAAGTTTATCAGGTAGACATCCTTATCAATAAAATTAAATAGACAATATTTGTTAACCAATCTATAAATAAATATTCTGAAGAGGAACAAGTACTCCTCAACTACTCAAATACGCTACATAAGACCTAATGCTAACTTCTTCCTATCCAAATTTAGACAGTTTGACATTCAACCACACTAGTTATAGGTTAGTTATTCAAACAAATAAATGACAGTACACTTAACGTAACCATTCGATAACAGTGATACATTTCAAGTCCTGTATTTACAATACTATTGTCAAGGAAGAAACACTAGTCATCTGTGTGCTAGTACAAGCAAAACAAAATCCACCTTGAAGCATGAAACATGGAATTTTAAAGTGTCATATTTCATTCAATAGGTCTATACTTTAGGACAAAAGCAACACAGTTCTTTCTGGTCTGCCTTCAATCTAATTTCTGAAAAAAAGGCTGTCTATGGGAGAAAGTGACTTCAATGAATTTGTTTATTGCACGTTTTAGGTATTTGTGATATTAATATAGGAGCGAAATTTGGGCGGTATGGTAGATGGTTAATCTATTGCAGTCTGTTTTTTCGATGCGTTACATAGTGAAATAGTATTACTTACTGGATGATATTTTGGACATAATTTATTTTCCGTATTCCCGTTAGATAATTCTAAGACTTTGAGATATGGTCTATATAGTTGTGATGTGACAGACAATAATTCTTTCATAGTTCCTGTGTATACAGTGGGCTTAATGGCCTACACATCGAAAAAGATGAAAAACTGGTTAGTTTCGATGTAACAAGTCTTTGCACTAAAATGCCAATCAATATGGTACTGGAGGCAGTCGGAAGTCAACTAATTACTGACTCAGAACTCACTCAGAGAACTAAGATATCGGTTGATGAGAACATATTAGGCGTACAGTCGTGCCAGACCTCCACAGTCTTCAAGTTTCAGGACAAAGTATATAAACAAACAGAAGGGGTAGCAACAGGATCTTCAACATCCCCAATCGTAGCAGATATGTTTATGTTGGGAGAACATAGTGTTACAAGCGTTTAATCCTGAAGCTTAGATATGGTAGCGATATGTTGATGACATATTTGCTGTGTTGAAATCAAAACATATCGACAATTTCCCCAGACATATAAACTCAGTAGTAAGCCCAATTCAATTCACATACGAGGTAGAAAACGAACAAGGAGAATTATCTATGTTTGATTGCAGGATAAAACAATGGACAGATGGTGGTTTGGATACTACCATATACAACAAACCGACACATTCCAACAGGTACCTATACTTCAAGTCATTTCATCCAACGTCAGTCAGTCACTGAAGGCAGGTTTGTTCAAATGTCTAAATAATAGAGCTAGAAAACTGACTAGTCAGTGAAAGGACCTAAACAAGGGACTGAAGCACATAAAAGAAGCGTTAATAATTATCCTCTACCATTTATTAAGAAATTCGTACGAACACACAAGAAACGAAATAATAACAATAACGTAAGTTCAAATAATAACGACAACACGAGTAGAAAAGTGTTACCCCATAAAGAAGGACATCACAAAACTTTACGTTCGATCGTCAACAAAGCTGGAATTAAGGTGACATTTAAACCTACATACCCACTCAAAGAGAAACTTTCCCGGCTGGCTTAAGGATCCGATAGAACCAATTAAGCAAAATAATCTAATCTATCAAATTCCATGTGATAACTGCGACGTCAAACACACAGGTCATACTAGCCGATCGGGATCAGTTAGAATAGCCAAACATAGGAATTTAGCTAAATATAGAATGACAGACCCAAATAACATCAATAATCTAGAAGAAACTCGATTACTGTAATGCATGCATTAACACACAGCCACAGAGTACAGTGGGATTAAACCATTGTACTTAAATTCAATCTAGTTAGGTGGAGAGAGATGTTGATTACTGAAGCTTTGTTCATCGAATCAACACCGAACACAAATAAAGGGAATGACGCTACACCTATACCACAGATATGGAAAACTTTACTACCAATAAAAATAAAGAATCTTAGATGACAGGACTCTAAAAATCAGATATTGAAAGGAGTATGATGACACTGATTTGATTTTGAGTAGTATCAATTTGTGCTCCAAATGTCTTCAAGTAAATAGTACTATATCACTGTGTGTTGTAAATGAACTAAACAAATCTAATGTGGAATTACATTTTACCACAGTGCCCAAGTTTACACCTATATTAATATTATATAGCAAAATGAATATTCCATCTAGAAATTTCATTGTATGCATCTACCCTACATAGACAAGAAATGTACATGTTACTTCTTTGTCCACTGGCTTTGTTTTTTTTCCTTTCCTAATCAATGGAATCAATTTTTTCACATTACTAAAGATCTACAGTTTTCACAGTCACTTTTTCAGGATTTGGTCACTACTAAACTACAAATTGAATCTGAATTAAAGAACTGATAAGATCTTGTAGAAATGTATGCATAACTAAAAATTAAAAGTAGATTTGATTTAAGCTTTGGGTCAAAATAATTTGAAAGTGCAACTTTGTACTTTATCAAGAAGGTCAGAAGTATACTGCATATATATGGAAACCATTAAACTGAAAGTATACTCGTAATTCAGCAAAATATGGGTTTCAATACAATAAGGTAAAGATTGACCAAAATAGAACAATTATTTTACAGAATACTAGTTAAGAGGAGAGAAATCTTTCAACTGTGTGAAAAATCACTTGAAACACCTTGAACAAATAGCTTTAAATTGAATTGTAAGTATCCATCCTGTATTGTTTTTCTAAATCTGAAAACGGTACGTACACCTACAGATCATCAATATCTCTGTTAGTAATCACAATGATATTGCACTGAGATAACTTTCCTAATAAGTATCATTTACCTTCTGTGCGTAAGTATAACCAATTGTATAGGGTAACAAGTTCTTTGATGAATAATGTCTAATGATCGCATGTAGTAAGCATCAGTTCACCAATTTAACATTAAGCCGATCATTCACTTATATAAACCTCTTATTCATTTACCATGATAAAAACACTTAACTTATTCTCCTAAGCCTTATATAATAGGTGCGACAATTTGCATTAGGTTTTACTCATGCAGTATATTGGTAGTATTAGTAGTGGTAGTAGCGTAAGAAACTACAATACTGTGTCACAGGAATGAATGTTTATTATTGACATCTTGTACAATAGTCATAAAATATTGAACACCTACTAAGACAGTCATTTGCAGAATGTGCTTCATTTCCTCTTCTGCTTCTATCTAGATGTTTTCCCAATAGGCACACAATGTCTTTTGAGTTTCTCTGGGTAGAATCCTTTCCTATTACTGGTAACTGTCTTTGATTTCTGCCGACCTCTCAACATATACTATTTATATCCATTCTTATCAGTAGTACCCATTACAGTAGTAGTATTGGCCAATGCGATACATATTCTTATACACTGTCATTTTATCTCATTTGTAAAGCATACTTCTGTATGAATTCAATGACCCTTATTTCTTCCAGAAAGTCAATAAAGTTCAATCTTAATTCAGTATTTCATTTCCATTTGAGCAAGTGGAATAATTTGTTACTCGTGTTAGCCAGTCGTTGATTAAACCAAATTGGTTGGTCTTTATTGGAATATGGGCTGCTGGGTAGATCCCCTGATATTGTCTGTGAGATCCAGGATACACGTTTCATCAACAATATTTAAGAAGAATCATAACTATCGCACAAAAAGTGACTATGGTGACTCAATGGCCCAGTAGATAACATTAGCGTTTGAAGTGATTGGTCCCAGGCTCGAGTCCTAGTGAGAGCAACATCACTCACTAGGAGGTAGGTACATCCAGGTGACGAATGCCAACTAGGACAAAATGTGCGCCTTGAATCTCATTACTAACTACTATGCATCATAAGTGAAATGTGTCCGTATTATGTGATTGAATGAAAGTGAAAGTGTCTTTAAAAAGGATGGGCTATCGACACACCTCAAATTTTACGTTAGATTGTAGATATCTGTGTCATAGTTGTTATGGATTTTCTAGAATAATTTAAGTACTTAGTTTTCATAGAATATGACATTTAATTGGATTGTACTTGTTTGTAACTTATACATTTGATCGGCTTATATTTTGTTCATTTATTTACATTTCAGGTAATCAAAGAAATTTCAAATATTGAAGATACTTTATATGAGTTGGATAAAGCAATTAAAGACAAGGATGGAACACTTCGTTTAGCTGGAACTCGTTTAGGAATACGTAAAGAAAGACCAAATATTGAGTTGTGCCGTGATCTAGCAAATTATCGGTAAGAATATTATAATGAGGAATTGTCATATTGTGATATTTCAAGTTGTTATTCATCGTAGACTGACATCAATTGGAGGAACAAAGGAAACCTAGGAGCACTGGACAGCTATTTCGTTCTAGTATGGGACTCCTTAACGGTGCGCTATATAGTGAGCTAACAGAAGTTGGATATATGGATTACTGGATTCTGACCCAGTGGCTCAATGGTAACGTGCTGACTATGGAACATGAAGGTCGAGGGTTCGATCCCCGGCGGGGTCGTGGGTGCGCACTGCTGAGGAGTCCCATGCTAGGACGAAACAGCTGTCCAGTGCTCCCAGGTTTCCTTTGTTCCTCCAATTGGTGTCAGTCTACGATGAATAACAACATGAAATATTTCCAAATCCTCACAACTCCCTCAAAATATTGTGATATTATCTAGAACATTTCTAAGTATAGGAAACGTATTCAAGTACTTTTTCATGTTATCTTGACACAGTGAAGGTGAGAATTAGCAAAAAAGATCCCCATCTTTTGTTCGTAGTGACTTGACTATCGTGTTAATAAGGAATGAATTAACTGTTAGTGAAAATGAATCTTCGGATATTCCTTAAATGTAAAACAGTAGCCTTCTAAAAAAATAGACAGTTTAATTACAGATTCGAAAATAATTTTTCTCTATGGAAACTCGAATCACATACCCACCACTTCAATCACTAAAAGATTATGCACTAGGCCGCTGAGGGTAAGAGGTGGCTATTTTAATAAGCTTTGACATTTGAAGCCATGTGTACTGGATTTGAGTCTCAGTGGGAACAACATCACTCACTGGGGTTCGGGTACATCCAGCTGACGAGTCCCAAAAAGGATGGAACGTGCGTTCTAAATTCTTCTGTTAGCCACAAACAAGTAAATTACCGTAACAAATATTCAGGCAATATTGAGGCAACCGCATAGAAGCCCATTATGCCAACAGAGGTTAAACAATTCTACCCAGCAAAACAACGGAGAATTACAAGTACATCAACAAAAAGTTATGACTAATACCTACCGTACAAGAGGTGGCTATCATGAGTCACTGGCCTGGTGGATAACGCTGTGGCGTTTGAAGCAATGGGTACTAGGTTCGAGTCTCAGTGGGGACAACATCACTCACTGGGGTATAGGTACATCCAGCTGCCCAGCCACAAATAAGATGAGACGTCCATCTTGGACTTCACTGCTAACTACAGCCAAGTCGGTTATAACAACGATTGAAATTACTACACAATTAATTTGAAATCTATGGCGTAGTTGAATTAAGTAAGTCACAAGAGTGTTTTGTTGCTTGAGAAGTACACAGTCGCTGTAAGATTCGAGAAAAAGGAAGTTGCAGCTCACAGTGAGTAAACGTTGTAACTAGAAAGGGAATATCTACTTAAAACCTATACCGAACACTAAAATAAGTTCATAACTCTGATAGACACAACAATTAATGTGATTTTTAATTGGCTTTTTTTTTACAAAAGTTCAGAATAAAACAAGGAAATAACTGTACACTTTTAAAAATGTAGAAGTAAAAATGGTGAGAAGAAATTTGCTAATCAATACATACTACCCGTCCAAGTGGTCTTTTAGAATATTGTCGATCTCATAGTAATCTTCATCACAATTCCACACTGCTAGTAGTCACTTTTCAGTGTAAAAATTGAGTGATTAAACTAATCGTCAACACGAGATAAGTGACTTTATAAGACTTTCTCTGAAAGTGAAAGTTTGGCTATCATACTATCTATCTTAAAGAGTGTAATACCACCGATCCACTGAAGTTTTGTTGATTGGCTTGTTGGTAACTGATATTACCAAGCTAACTAGGGTAGTTTCCGTCAACCGACTCCTTGGATCAAGTGTTATTTAAATTCGGGCAAAGCAAGAACAAAGTGACTTCATTTGATCTCACGAATACTCTTCAGCTGCATACAACTTAAAAGTACAATGGATATCAGTGCATTAAATATTTCAAAGTTAAGAAATCAATAGTCTTAAGTTGTACAACAAAATGCATATAAACTCTAAGAGAATTATTTGTAAACAGGTAAGAAATGTAGAAAGGAAAGGTAGTAAAGTCCTAACCAGTCCAATCGCCAGACACCTCTTGGACATAGGACAGCAGGTTGGAACCCTGAGTGCTTTAAACCAATAAACATACACAAAATGTCTGGATTACTATCTTCGCCGAAGCAACGCTAGGAAACGCTTTCAACCTGATCTTTATATACAGAAGGAGAATGTGGTTAATCTGAATCCATCAAATTCTTTCTGCTTCAAACTGACTATATAAACTCTGGTTTAAGGTTATATGTCTTATCTCTGAAATATACTGCAAATTCTCTCCATCAATTCAATTCTCGCATATTATCAACTATTTATTCGATAATTTACTGAAATGTAATATCCCGATAATCCCAAGTTTCCTGATCAAGTAGATTATGATGCTGCAGCATTTTAGAAATCAAAACGTAAAGTTGATTCTCAAAATACCATTATGTTATTGTTATGATACTTATCATTTCTCGTTGCGGTTATTATCATTTGTCCCTTAGGTTCCTAGTGGAGTATAGGGCTTCAGTAGCACGTCTTCACTTCGCTCTGTTCTCTGCATTCTTTTCAACCCGGCCCAACGACTGCCCACAAGCTTTCATTTCTTCCTCACATGATCTCCTGTGTTCCACCCTCGACTCAGAGGCACCACTAGTCGTTTCCCCTCTGAGTTCTACTTGAGGCCCTGGCGCATGATGTCCCCAGTCGGCCCAATCCATTTCCACATTCTTCTGCATATTTGTTGAGCGATAAGTTCTTGGTTGGTTCGTTCCAAGGGTTTCTTGTTGCTTATTCTTTCTGGCCATCTAGTCTTCATCATCGAGGTAGGCAGCTGTTGCGAGACACAGCCGAATCGCCTGGTCTCTGCTGTTGGCATGTGGGCTCCTGTCTGAATGCCTTGATACTGCTGAATATTCATGACGTTATATTGATCTTGGTGACTAGAAGAGATCGAGCAATTCGGCCCCGTAGGGCGACGGGAACTTACAAGTATCATACAATAATTGACGCCCGCTGAACAATAAGTGACTGTCGCGCACCAGTGACTTAGTGGATAACGCTACGGTGTTAAAAGCGATGGGAACAACATCACTCACTGGTACTCCCGGTTGACGAGCCTTGAATAGAACGAAATGCACGCCCTTGATTCCCCTACTTGTCACTAAGATCAATATAACACCACGATGTCGCTTTAGGTCTTTTCAAATCCTGGATTATACTACACTTAACTTTCTATTAGCAATCAAATGAAGGTAACTTTTCACATTAACTCAATTTGTTCTATCACAGCGATTAAACGTTAACGTAATTATTTTCTCCCCTTTTTTCATTTGCAATTTATCTTAGATTATTGCAAGAAGTTGATGAGATTAAACAGGATATTGAACAGTTAAAACAACGTTTACAAGCAGCGCATGCATCCTTAAAGCCTTATGTCGTCGTCAATTAGATCTAGAAGAAGAAATTCAAATTAAAGCAGCAACTTTATTCATAGATGAAGTTCAATGTATGGGTATAAGAGAAAGTATAAATTTTAGCGCATTCTGAAATTAAATACACCAATATATCTGTATATAAATGTGTGTTGTACAAGTAATATGGATTTATGTAGCAGAAATTCACGAGTATACTTTCATCACGATATATCATCACTATATCAGCAGTTTTTATCCTAATAAACAGACAAAAATAAGTTTGGTTGACAAAGGAATTCACTTATACCTAATTCTATGTTTTTTAACAATAGGGCTTTCATGCTATATCCTACTTCTCAAACTACTTTTTCTTTCAGTTGTAAGCAGATTTTCATCCACATATTGAATATACACATGATACACTACTCACCTTAACTGTAGTAATAATATCAATACATTTAAAAATATCTCTAAGATTATCACTATTATGAATACTATCACTATTATTACTATTATTATTATTATTACTATTATTATATCATTTAGTCCTCTTCCATTTTATCTCCAACCTGTAGCAAGATATAACATGCCTATTAAATTAAATTATTATAGTATTGTAGTGGGCGTTGCTGATAACAACGGATATAAGTAGTATTATCGAGAGGGTGGCAGGAATCACCGGCGGTGGGTAAGGTTTCTGCCAAGAGCAACGCAGGGGACAACACAGGCGTATTACAGGGGATGCTGCTGATAAGAATGTATGAAGAGCTGGTCAAGAGCAAATCAAGACAGGAACAGTGAGGAAACGAAGACATTTGTAGATGGCTGCGTTAGTGCGAGGAGTACCATATGTAACCACTACCATTCCAACTGTTCGTAATAAACATTCTCTCGTCTAGTTGTCTTCTATTTCTTCAGTATTACCTTTACTACACTCTTATCTTCTCACATGTTAGTTTCCGTAAATTTAACACAATTTGAAGTGAAATATTCAAAAGTTGCACAACGTTTTCTAGGTCCGTAATTTCAAGTGATGCTGATCAATTTAAACACAGATTTCCTCATAAATTAGTATCAGCTAGAGGATACTAGAAAAGTAAATAGCTAAGATATCATACCTTCGGCTGTTCAGCAGTATGAGTAAACGATGTTACAGACAAACGAGTTACTTGCATGCAGTTTTCAAAGTGAATATCTTATCTATCACCTACTGGGGACCGAGATTCGTCGAACATTTTGCATTCATGTTCCAATTTAGCAGATTGTAAATAGCAATGGTAGGCTTTTATTATCATTCATAACTTGTTTAACTCCCACGTTCTAGGCTTCTTATAGAAACTATAGGGATTAAATGTAAAAGTAAATTATCAGCTATAAGTGAACTGTTGTTTATCTGATTACTTTACAGTTAAGCTAACGTGGCTGGTTTGAATTTAGTTATGTATAGCTTTCAATCGTTCCCAAGCTAGTGTTGCCTTGTCATTTAAAAAAGTGTTAGTACTTTGATTACCAACCAAAATGACCGTAAATAGAAAATAAAGGGGAGATGCTACAAAACACCGGCATTTGCTATATCGTCCTCATTTTTTCCGCTTCGCCTTCATAATATTACCCCTTCGTCTATGCAGTTTTTTTCCTTTTCCAAATTATTTCCACTTCCAGTATCTTATATTTTCTTACTTGCTTTTGTAAACGAATTAAATTCTTCGCCGTCACTTCTTGGTCTTGCGGAATGTTTCAGTATCTCTGAGAATTCTGACACAGTAAATCTACTCTTGCACTTACTGTAGTTCTGGTATACGTAGCTGGTGGTAGAGTGTTGATCAAAGTTATACGGCGTTGTATAATTTGAGCCAGAACTGTAGGGCAGGTGTGTTCTTCAAACTTTGTACCACTAGACTGTTGTTTGGACTGGTTGTAAAAAGAAGATAAGAAGACTGAAAAGACTTCCAGCAAAAACGAGGGAGAGAAAGTAAGAAAAAAGAAGTTGAGGCAATATAGACCGAAAATAATGGAGAAACCTAGGTGTATTCAGGAAGCAGAGAATGAGAACATTTATGATGAGAACCTTACTAAATAGAGTTAAGTCATACAGAGTGAGGAGAAGGAACAGATAAGGTTAGAGTAGCGATAATACGAACAGAAGTAGTAATGTTGTTAGTGCGAGCATGGCAACTGAGGTGAGACGTCTAACAGGGAAGTATAGAGGTTGATTTAGATCCGCGATGGTACTGACAGCAAAAATGAGTGGGTACGAAGTTGATTGTGTTAAAATGCAACGGAACCAGTCATTTCGACCTCGTTCGTATCCCTCCTGGATGAGCGCAAGTCCTGTGTTGTTACGCTGCTGTCAAGCAGTCGAAATCTTGGTAGGTAATGCCTTCCCGGTGTCGCATACTTGAAGGCAGATCAGTGAACGCACACTGATTTTCACCCTTTGATAGACAATCCCTTTGGGTTTTTAACGAAGTATTCTGAAGCGACTGTGCAACATATCTCAACTGTTACGTTGACTTAAATTACCTAGCATTTTGTAAGCCGTTATCAAGTCACCACTTCACTTATAATATACGAGATATTATAACAGTCAAAAGCTGTTAACATCTTGATAGGAATGAACAACTGACCTTTTTAAAAGGAACTGTCATTAGTTTTATCTCAATGTAAATGGTTAGTAATTAGACATTAAAGAATACTGTTATGTTTGAGAGAATATCGGCAGAATAGGTCAAACTATGTTTGCTTCATCAGTTTTATATTATTTACCAGAAATTTACCGACGACGAGTATCACGAGTTAAAAGTAGTTTTCTTGGCAATAATCACTACTTTGTTTCTGCCTTCTCTTATCTGGCACATCCTCTGATCACCACAATGCAATTACTTAAACCGGTGTAAGACTTTCTCACTCTTTATCCGTCAGTTTAAACAATGTGACGAGTTAAAAAATCAATGAGGATGACTTGAAGACTAAAAATAAATCTTGTATTAAGGTGGAAAATTACATGGGTAATAAAACTTTCGGTGAAATAACGATCAGCATATCTATCAGTCGGATGATGATTTAAACCTATGTTCAGAGAACTATGAAAACGAGAAGTGACAATCCTGTACCCTTCAGTAGTAGATTTTGCTGACATCTGTAGAATGTGTACTTCAGTACTGGACGGTAGTTTAGATGCATTTGGTGGATTATAGGATTTTAAAAGCAGCTTTGGAAAGATATGGGCTGAAAATATGTTAAGCAATAATCATGTAAATATCACATGTTACGTTTTTACCGCTTACATTTGATATAATTTACTCTAAGTAGCCTTCGATAAATAAATATTTCATATCATGATCTAACAAGCTAGACTGCTTACTGCCTACTTTATTAGTTTTCTTAAAATAAGTAATTATTTCCTGTCGATAAACCTTCAGCAATCCAATAACCCATCATCTTTTGAAGAGCTATTGTAAATCAGTTGATCTCTTTGCGCTCGCTTCCAGGTCTTGCGGAACGGTTCCAGGTATTTGGTGGGTTCTGATGCAGTAGGTCTACCCACTGGACTGCTGTAGCTCGGTTAGCCCGACAAGCGGTTAGGTGTTGACTACATTCGTAGGGAGTGTGTGGTTATTTCAAAGACTGTAATCCGGATAGGTTCCTAAAGTGTCGTGCCAGTAGACAATTGGTCGTACTGGTTGTAAAAGAAGATAGAAAATATGTCCAGAGTAATCAAGGGAGAGGAAGTGCAAAGAAAAAAATGATTAGGTGACAGGAAACGGAACAAAGAAGAAACCTAGGTAGATTCAAAGGGGGAGGAGTGATAACGAGAGCTTTCATTAAAGTATGAGAACATAAATTCAGTAGGAAGAGAAGGAGAAAGAATAACTATTGGACGGCTTATGGGAATACAGATTGTAATTCTGTAAGTAGGAGACTGTAACTGGAGATGTCTACAGGGTAGTATAAGGTTGATGCAGTTTCGCTATGATAGTGGCGTTACAAAGGATTCGGTAATGGGTTGACCGTGCTAAGTTGTGCGGAGTTAGTGGGTTGTATCAGCCCGGTCCACATCCCAGCCAGATAAACGCAAACCGTGCGTAACTGCCCAACCTCTTCTTGAAGCTGTCAATAGACGGAGCAGTAGCAATCTCGGCGAGAAATGCGTTCCAGTGGCTGCAAACTCTCACAGAGAAGTGTGAACGCACATGACTTTTCGACCTATGGTGGATGATTCTCCTCGGGTTGCCAGAGGATCGTCGCAGTGGCCGTTCGGTAGGATTCCACTGTTCGGATGACTTGGATCACTCAGTATTTTATAAGCCGCTATAAGGCACGCAGAAACATGGTTCGGCGCTTATCCAGATTAAATGCCAGTCCATCATCATCCACCCGCTAAACAAACAATCAGAAGTCACTTCTCAGTGCACTCGATTCTGCTTCGAATGTCACAGTTCTCCATAACTGAATTTCTCCGGCGTGAAGCGGAATTGGAGAACTGACACTCAATGGAAAGTCGTTCACAAAAAGAAGAAATAGCAGTGGCTCTAGAATCCCCCCTTGTGATGCATCAAATTATGACGTCCTCCAAGTCGAGTAAACCCTACTGGCTTTGATGCAGAACTGTCTGCCGTCTGAATAGTCATGTATTCAGGACAGCACTTGAACCTTGATATTTTGCGAATGCTAATGGTGTGCTGGACTGCGTCAAAGGCCCTAGCGGAATCCAGGAAAATAACATGAACAAGAATTTGGAGGTCCCGGCATGCCATCCACTTTCACCTGTCTGGGACCTACCTTTTCTGAAACCATGTTGAGAATCACTACACGATAGCACGAAGTTTATGTTCTTAGATATTCAATAGAGGAACCACATACAACAAACGCCATAGCAAAGCAACTTAAGTAGGGAAAAACATGAACGTAGGAAACACTCTCCTCGTTGCAATTCCTGCTCCTTTCACTGCTTGCTGCTTCGCTGTAGAAAAGCAATTTAGTTCTAAATGTTGGCTCGGTTGTCATCAAAAATTATTTACTTAGGAAACAAACTTTGGCTGAAACTACCCCCAATGGAGGGTAGTGGGTGTTACTGAGTTCACGATACCTAACTACAACAGGCAGAAACAAACACCTTTCACTGGACTAAAACTTCATAATTACCAAAACCAAGGAATCATTCATTAAAAAGCGACCGGGAAGTCCAACACGCACTGACCACTAGGCTGTCATGACCCGTCAAAACGGCGGACAAGATGTCCTGGACGTCCACCGAGTGTATTCAAACAAGTCTATTGCTTCTGGATGCTGTGGTTGGAAAAATGAAGATGTTTGAATCTCAAAAGCAATATTCATCAAGATTATGAGTCTCTGATGTGAAGTGTTATTGATATACAAGAATTATACATTCCTAGAATCATCAATGAAGTACAATAAATAAGCAACTTGTGTACAGATTCCCTCATAAACTTTCCATAATTATCTCAAGCAGAATGTACAAACTGTTACTGGGGAAGTGTTAGCTCCAAGCTTTATTCTTCAAGTAATACATGTAATGTCGAGACACAAACCCGGATTTTTAATTATGTGAAGACAATACTTCCACTTGTCCAACTCGCAAATTTTTGTATACTTGTTCTGCTGGGATGTTCCATCAAACAAACATGCAGTACTTATATCTTCTGGTGACAGTAGGTGGGGATTGAGATTACCTGCCATAAAGATGCATGTAACTTATGTCGAAACTTATTCATACCTGTAAAAATGGCGGATGCCTGCATATTCAGCAATAAATATTATTATTATCATCACTTAGTGCTGCCCTCTTTGTCAAGTACTCCCTGATATGGTCGTCTACTACATTGTCTACTACTTTTGAGACCACTGGTAGAAGTGCTGTGATTCGATAACACTTCAGTTTCTGCCGTCTGCCGCTTTGAAAGTGGGATGCAGAATGGCAAGTTTCCGCACACATGGAAGCATGCGGTCGTCCAAAGAGAGTTGAAACAGGTTGCGGAACGTGCTGTATAAGGCATTCGTGCACTGTTTCAACACGGCCGGCCGGATGTCATCGCATCCCGGGGATTTCCCCACGTGGAGGTTTGGTAGCTTCTCGAGGGTCATGATAAAAATTACCTTCATCACAGGCGACTTTACTGAGTTTAGCGGTATTGAATGTTGGTCGGACAGTTCGAAATTTCAGTTAAATAGCAGCGTGTTCAGTTGTGTGTCGAAGGTGGAGCTAAAGGTTTCGGAGATCTCCAGTCAAGAGTGGTTCTCTTTGTTCCGGCCTTTCATGACACAAGCTCCCTGGCTGGTGGATTTTCTGCCTGCTAAGATTCTAGGCAAGGTTCGTCCGGAACAATCTCCTGTCCCCCGTCACTTTGATGTTCCGTCGATTTCTTAGAGCCATATGTGAAACGCAGCTGAACTCTCTTGGTTGCATTGTGTTTTCTGAGCTAGGTGGTCAGTCGTAACCATCCGCTTGAGCCAAAAATATTCTCGACTATTTCATGAACGTATTCTTTTCCGGGGATCCTTCGCCTATGCCATGCTTTCCTCTTGGCCTTCAAAAGGTGTTCAGTACCTCATTTCAGCCATGAGGTTCGATTCCTTGGCACTGCTTTGATTCCCGGGACGTTTTCAGAGGAAGCCCTTTTGATTATACCTCTAACTAGTTTCGGGTGTTGATCATTCGAAAGTTTACCCCACCCCCGAGGCCGCGGTGCTTTCGACAGATACTGATTCATCGCCGCGTAGTTTGCCCTGCTGTAGCAAAGAGAAAGGCGAGATCCTTCCGATCACGCTTGTTCATTGAACACCAGGTCGAACACTACCACGCGGTGATCGCATTTGCCAAGGGAGGTCTGAACCTGAGCGATTTCAGCAATCATACGGTCGATGGTAAGAGATAGTCCAGTTTGTACGGTCTTCCACTCGATCCCCAGTAAGATGTAAACTGGTTTGTTTTTATGTAACTTATGTTGTATGGAATTTATTATTATTATGTCTTGGTGAATGCACGCTTGCAAAGAGTGTAGTTGATTTTTATGCCTGTAGTATGCGAAGATACGTCACCTTGCACTTCTCCAGATTTATGCTTGAACCGTTTGCGACTGACCAGGACTCGAGCTGCAACAGGTAGTTTTGGAGTATCCTAGGGTCCTCTTCGTCACCTATCGTCCGCCATATTTTGATGTTGTCGGCGGACGGGGGATAAATGAGGAAATCTTAATGCAGAGGTCATTTGTGAATAGCGAAAATAGAATTATCCCAAGGATCGCTCCCTGAGAATCTCCGGTTCTTACACGCCTCCAGGTTGATCGAAATTTTTACTTTAGGGAGGAATTCTCTGCCCTCTAAGCATACTATAAACCACGCTAAGAGTGGCTCAGTGATACCGCTTTTGCAAGTCTGGCGGGCATGGTGCAGTGTGTGACCCCATCGAAAGCTTTGGACAAGTCCCAGAGTATAACGTGGGCTGGTTGCTTGTTGTCCCATGTAGTAGTCCAGTCACTCCAAGCGGTCATCACGTTGGTGGCACATGACTACCCGGTTCCGAAACCATGCTGGGTAGGATGGACTATTTTGTTTCTGCTAGGGTAGTTCCAAACAACATCTGCGACAAGGCTTTCCAGTACTTTGGAAAGTATAGGAAGTAATGCTATCGGCCCGCGGCTACACGGTTTTTTGGTCTCCTCGCTCGAAGGCTGTTGAAAGGACGGCGCATTTCCATTCTTTCGGGAGTTCACTTACTTCCAGAGAGTGCATGAATGGGTTGCATACGGGTGAGTTTAGCACTTCAGCACAGCTGAGTGGGACCACCGGCCTTATGTCATCACAGACGGGGGATTTTCCTATTCCCAGCGTTGAAAGTTTCACAAACACTTGGTTTGACGAAATCTTTACTTTCATCAGCTTTGTACCGCAGTCCTGGGACTTCGTTACATTACCAGATGTTGATACTGTACGTGTTACTGGGTTGAGTTGCTCGCCAAAACGACTGCTCAATAGTTCTGCTATCTTACCGCCGCTCAGTGGTTCTCCGGTCAGCCCTGTGATGAGGTTTAAGCCCTTATTCGTTGGTTTAAGTTTTTACATAAGCCAATACAGACGTTTGGGATTGCGACTTAACTGTTTGACCAGATTGCCCTGGTGCGTATATCTGTCATTACAAATTCTTACATCACACAAGTTGCGAAGCGTCTTGTAACTATGAGACTCCGATTCTCTGCGTGATGTACGCCACCCGTACCACGTCTTCTTTTTCCTCTGTATTTGCCTTTGGGTTGCGTGAGTTACCCAAGACCGTTTGGGGGGTGGCCGTCTGGTCATCTTTAGAACACTCTTATTGATAGTGCTCCAGATAATATCTTTAATATGCATCCATTGTTGGTCTGTCGATAGTGCGTCCCATTCTTGTGACCGTGCGGCCCCCAGGAATATGTTGTCCATGAGGGAACCTCATCGATGCATGGTCGACCTTACCTAGGCCGGTTTAACACAGAAATCGTCCACTAAAAGATCATCTTCTGTTAGAACGTGGTCGAGTGGTGATCCTTTTCCATATGGTTCCCATCTGGTGTTTCCCCAACCTTCTCAACCAGTCCTGCTGCCATGAACGTATTTCGAACTTTGTGTCCGACAGATTTATGCCCACATATTACTTCACATCCCGGGTTGAGTGCCGACGTGTTGAAGTCTCCAGGGAGAAATACATGGTCATAGGCTACGGAGGTGGTTATTGAAATGGCGCTGATCGATTTCGCCCTGTGCTGTGTCGTGCATGGGTACTTGGTTTGGTTAACGGTGAAACAGCATCATAAAGAGTCTGGTAGTAAGCTGAACACACCATCAGTCACCTCCTTGACTTTTAGGTGAGCGGTTATATACATCGTGACTCCACCACCTTTTGACTGCCTGTTCTTTCGGAACAGGATCATGTTAGGCAGAGGTATTCCCTCGTCCACGATGTCTGGTGAGAGCCACATCTCCCTGACTAGAATTGTGTCTGCTTGCATATTAAGGCACATTGTTTTTAGCTCTAGTAGTTTGCTCCCGAGGCCTCTTACGTCGCCGTAGAGGCATGTCAAGCACCTATGTTCTGGGTTTAGTGAGATATGGGGACTTGTTTGGAAGCTGTGCCGTTACACCAGATTCTGACTGCCAGTCCTCACTGGCATTTTTGCCGCCGACCGCCTCCACTGCTCGACATCATGGAGGTAATCATCACACTTTGTGGATCCACCTGCCAGTTCGGGTATTCCGTGCACCACCATGGTTGCAGCTTTGCGCGCTCACTAAGCGAGGACTTTCTCTCCGTCTCTCTAGTTACCCAGGGTTTGTCCATTATGGGGCAAGAGCCCGCAATGTCTGATCGACACGACAGCAGCGGTATGTTCTCCGGTTGTTTTGCCTTCATTGCTTGTGCCTTGAGGGGTGGGGGCTTGTCTCGAGGTGATCCACCTAATCGGGCAAGCTGGCTTAAGTTGGCTGTGATGGTTTCTATTCCCCACGTTCTGCAGTAGTCATCCCACTTCTCTTTGTCAGACCCTTCCCTTTCTTCTGAGAGTGAGTCTGTTGGTACGGGGACGTTGAACAGGATGATGGAACCCGTTCTCTTATCCTGTGAGTGCGAAATATTGGGCCTGGTAGCCGGTGCTTTTGGTACAGCCTTTACCTATTCACTTCCGTCCATGCGTCCCCAGCGCAACCTATTTCCTCAGGTTGTTCAGTTCCACCGGATCGTCTGAGCTGCAGCGATGCAAGTGGAGATTTTTTGGTGCCTCACTTGGAGTGGAGCCAATTTCTCCCTGTCCTTATAGGCGGCACTTTTGCACACTTGTGGGGCTTGGCCAGTTTCCGATGGAAGATTATTGGAGCTCATGTTCTGTAACATTTTTGACTTTACCAGGTTTTTAAGTTTGTCGGCGGTGATAGCAGGCGATTTCCGACACTTTGAGCTTATGCAACACACTCATTTTCATGGGTACTTCCTCATAAAGCTGTGGTATTGCCCTGGCAAACCATTATCACGGTTACAGTTTACTTATTCAAGACAGATATCGCACACAAAAGCTTTCTGAGCCCCTGACACCGAATCCTTGCAAGCACCACGGTCGTCAGAGTTCTGCTCCATGTTGACGACTGAGTGGTTTGCTTTCTGTAAGGTGAGGTCAAGCGTAACGCGTTTCCTTCATGCTTTGTTTTTCACCGAAGGTATGATCGGGACTTGCTACTGTTGCCTCGGCTACAGTGGTTTACCAGTCTTGAAGAAAGCTGTGTCTGGTGTGACAGTGCTAAAGGGATCCAAGACGGTAGGGGTGTTGCTGCGCCCAACTTTTGTGGGCAGAATAGATTCTGTCCGCCAGCAGACCTCTATATAAGACTAAAGGATTGCGATCTGGTTTTTTACCATCATAGTTTGGTGATTTAATATAAAAATGACGCAAATGAAGATGAGAGTAAAGCGTTGAGTGGATAGCTTACCAACAGGAACTTGGTGCTCGGTTTCTCTCACTTCAACAGCAACTTTGACCGAATGCCTCAAGTGTGTATGTGAAGATCAAGAAAGGTATTTCTTGGTGAATGGTCCCTGAAGAAAGCCAAAAACCGTGGCAATTGAAAGGCCCAGGCGACTACGAATCACCGGCAGGAAGTGTTTACGAGTTAAGAAGATAACTTTGCCGTGATAAGTAGCAACTCCTGCTTCGGGTTGATAAACTTAATTGCGTTCACTGTTACGATATGGTCGACAGCTTTTTTTCGGTGATAAACACCGTAGTATTCCCTCTGGATTGAAGATGAACGGAGCACGACGTTATTCCGCAGTAGCGTTGCTTCGAATAGTATACATAAAGGAGCTTCTGCACAGCTAGAATAGTTTTTGGAACCTTTTGGTTGAAGGAATTCTATTTGATCTGAAGAGCACAAAGATAAGTCCCAAAAACGTCTTCTTAATCCTCAGTGTATTGGTTGAACTTGTTGACTTCTGTGTATATCATCTTCATTCACTCGTGAATGCTGACAGCGGAACGGAGTTTATATTACCATTATTACTGCGAAACTTTCACTTCAAATAGTTACCCCGAAGGCCAAATTTAGTAAACCTATATGTGCAGTTAGTGGACTTATGCCAAACTCTTGTCAGCCAGCCAAAAGACGCAAGGCGTTGATCGATTCTAAAACACTTTCGGGAGGTACGCTTGAGGTGGCTGCGCCAAACTTAATGTCAGACTTACGTAGCGACCCGACTGGTAAGAAAAATGACACTCAGTGCAGAGCGTTATGAAGGATATCAATTAAACTCTTCTAAATATGCCCCACTTACGTGTACTTGAGATGAAAATACTCATACTTATTCTCTGGGAACTTTTATAAGTGTGAACGTTAAACGCATTCCGTAGCAGAGGAGGTCATCAAAAGAACAATGTCATCTTATAAGGCTTTGGCGTATAATCTTCCTGATCACATCCCGGTACACCACCTGAAAGACTTGTGCCTAAAGCATGCGGTATTCCATTGGTCGAATATCATGCTGCCAGGTCGGGAAAAATGTCAAGTGACATCTTCCCACTTCTTTTTAAGTTTAATTGCGTCAGGCATGCCAAGCTCTTCCTAAGATCTAGCAAACCTATCCAGCACATACTTCCTATAGAAGTGCCACGGTTACTAAAGATTTAACACCGTTCCAACTTCGCACTTGCAAGTTTCAGTCGGAACCTTCATTTGATGACACGGAAACTTAGCCTGCTACTGATCGCACGAGTGAGCGAATAGACCAAAGGGTAGACATAAGTCCAGTTGACTCACCCCTGACCCCAGCTTTTTGTCATCCAATACGGATGAACAATCAGCGACAGTAGGCCTGGTTGATCTAGATCCCTCGGGTTCAAATGTTATCTCCCCAACGAAACATGGTGCTACTGACATAAACAAGGCCTCCACAGATGAAAACTTCAATAATCCGGCCCCATCGGCCAGAAGTCGTACTCACAACGTCTCTCCACTGAGACTTACCAAGTAATAGTGAGCCTATAAACTCACATAAAAATAATCTCGTCTTATAAAGCAATATTTTGTCTTTTACGCAACGCAAGGTGAAGTCGGGAGATTAGCCGAAAGTGTTTCCGCGTCATGCTTTTTTAAAATCTAGAACGACCGATATTCCAACTGCAAGTACATCAGCACATTCCTTGTGCAATGTGCACTAACTTTGACAAGCCAAAGTTATTTGGTAAACATAAACTACCACTGCCAATAACTGACCGCATTTCTCACAACTCTGACCAAATTGCCACCCGGCTACTACCGGAGAGTGAAGTTACTCTTTTGTGTAGTAGGCCACCTTGTCCCAAAAATATCACGCAGTTTTAAGCCAAGAATCACTAGATAAGTCCACTTTATTCAAAATCCTCTTCAAAGGCAACACTGATCGCTCAGTCGTTGCGTAACCTCCGTCTCAGCCTACCTTTAGTGACCATTATGATGATCCCAGGGCGTTCACTGCAGCAGCGTCAACGCTCCCAAAAACACACAATCGAAAATCACCTGCAAAGAAAACCTATTATTCAATTGGTGAGTCCAGCTATCGTCTAATCTCTGCTCTGAATCGCTTCGTGGCAGGCAAAAGTAGCCACTATACTCAATCCACCACTGAATATAACCCCCATGGCTATGCAACAAGTATTCTGAACCCAATAAAAGCCTGTGGACACCGCAACAGAATTTTTGGCGGCTTCAAGAGTTGATAGCGCCTTAGCAAGCCAGATGATCCGGTTGGTCTCTAGCCACGTGTTGAACGAGACTACAAAAAACCACTGGGAACCGAACGGCATCATGCCTCTTATACACCTGCCAGTCAACATCCACACCATACACTGATAATAAAAATAAAGCTACCTTGATCCTTGATCCTAGTGGACATGTGTTGGAAAAGTGCCACATGACCACAAATTGCCTGAGTAACTCTACCTCTCTTCCTCACTCATCCGATCCGCTTAAGGTCGATGTTGAATCGATCAGCGTGCCTAACTCCACCGTTTCCTTATCAAACTGTCCCATACCGCTTTCTTTTAATGTTGACACGAATCATTCGCTCGACATCTCACAACTCACCTGCAGCCAGCACTCAGGCTTCCTAACGACATTGGTAAGTTGCTCTTTCAAGATATTTGTGGTTGCCTTCAAATGCTAGGGCGTTCATTTCCTGTGTGCTTAACAAATGCTCGGTCAGTCTGGCATAAGATGTCCAGTGCGAACATGCTTGCATCGTTATGCTCCCCTTCAGTCGTTGTAATGACTGAGGCATGGAGAACTTCAGATATTTCTGGCTTGAACACTTGCTTCTACAACTACACACGTTTTCGTAGTGACAGGGCAGGTGGCCATGGAGGTGGTTGTCTCATGTAGGTCAGTTCATCTACAGATTCCACGCAGTGTGATACCCTGGAGCTAAGAATTATAAAAGATTCTATCTGGGTTGTTTTGAAGCCCTTAAGCTGCCTATCCTCCCTTTTCGGACGCGTGTATCGTCCTCCCAATTCCACTTCCGAGTAATGCAACTTGTTGCCAGAAGCCCTTGGGTTTACTGCCTCTATGTCATTCTCAGGAAAGACTATATGCGGAGACTCTAACATGCCAGAAATCTCTCGGTGCCCTACAAAGCCTCTAAACAGTACAAATCTTTCGTCCACGTCTTGAGTTTGACGGGTGGTTTCAATATGTTCGAGTCCGACTGGACTACGCAATTTTTTAGACTTAGTTTACGCTAACAATCTCATTCCTTCTGTGGTACATATTGGCCATCGCTTCCCGAGAAGTGGCCATAATATTGTGGTTTTTTGCCTAAATTTTGAATCTACTGTCAACCTGAGAAGATGGCTAGCGCAGCATAGAAACTACTATGACATCAGCCGGAAGGACATTTGGTTTTTACTGAGGTGTTTCGACTGGGAAGATCACTTCGCCGATAAGTCTAATGAAGCACTGACAACTGTTTTTTATCGTAACTCGTGCAATAACCGTGACTATTTTGCGCCAGAAAAGAACACTAAGAGTATGATCCCGAAGACGCTGTTTATCCCAACTCCCCATCAAAGTCGACTTCGGTAACACACTATACGTTTCATGGGTAATATGAATTTTCTTCACTAGTCACTATGTATAACACTTGTGCTTATGCTGATACTCTAAGTGCACAGGAAGCCATAGGACAGGAACGTCAGGCTGTATCTTCCGGCAATAAAGAATCTCCAACATGGGTTCTCAAATCCAGGCTTAAATCATCAAAATCCAAAACGATTAATTGTGTTACTAGTAACGGTCAGGTGCACGATGACTCTAAGCAGATTATGGAGATCCTCAGTAACCACTTTGCGGCCTCGGTAATAAGCAAGAGTAGTGCATTTGGGTCGCAGTGGTCAACAGTAGCTTTCTCTAGGGTCTAAAACGAGACGCTGTGCTACAAAACATTTCTGCGGCGATTGGCACTCTAAAACTTCACTGTACTGATGGTCCAGATGGGATACGTGCTGTTGTCAACAAAAATGGGGGTGGAGACATACCTCTATTGCTTCTGAAGTTACTTTCCGTACCACTCAATATTCATGTCACTCCTCCATCTGGGAAACTACCTGTATCATTCCCACTCATAAATCCAGACCAACTGCACATTTAGATCATTACCGTCCGATTAACCTCACATCGGTGGTTTCCACAGTGACGGAGAAAGTTATAGAGAATAGTGTTGAGGATTATCTAATTGATGACAACGTACTATCAACTTCGCGGTATGGGTCCCTAAAAATCAGATCCTGCGATACCTGCACCCCAGATTATCTTGAATACATCACACAAAGGCGTGACCAAGGCCTTTTTGTTCCTGAACCGTTTTTAGGCTGAAGAAAGCATTTGATAAAGTGCCTCACTAGAGACTGTCTATAAAGCCGGGGTCATCCGGTGTGGAAAAAACCCCTTTGCGTAACTGGTTGGAATCATTTCTCCATGAACGCTCTCACAGAGTCAGGTTAAACGATTGCCACCCTGGATCAATTAAAATTGATGTGATATAGGGAGGTGTTCTTGGTCCACTTCTCTTTCTAGTGCATATTAATGATACATACAAGGTGTTCAGGAATGGGGAACCGTATCTTTATGCTTATGACCTTAAGAGTGTTTACAGCTTCCAGTTCGGTGAAGTTACTGAAGGTCTTTCAGCAGCTCAGGCAGATTTGAATAATCTGTTTGAGTGGAGTCAGAGTGGCAACTTGGATTCAGCCGTGAAAAACGTGGAATTCTATACCTCGGAAAGTATTATCCTAGCAGCACCCTATCCTTTGGAGATCATGAAATTTAAAACTAAATAAGGTGTGCTATCCGGACGTCCAATACTCTGGTAACCCTAACTTCAGTGAGAATGTCACAGTGGTAGTCTCTAAAGCTAGAAGATTATCAGGTTTCCTTCCGGAGAGCTTCCACACGGAAGGGGCCAAACCTACTCTTCTCAAGCTTTGTGTCAGACCGATATTGGAATATGGCTCATTCTTTCCTTCTGGCACGAGCGAAAGCAACGAATCACGACTTGAATATGTCCAAGAGAGTTTCATCAACGATTACTGAGTTGCGCTGGTAATGTAGACTACATAGATACGTGCACCATGCTGTCTGTTAAACCGCTATGCAAACGGCGTCTAGGAAACAACTTAGTTCTCTTGTACAAAACTTTGCGTGGTCTGTTATGCTGTCCCTCCCCACCCGCTTAAAGATATGTACCGCCGTTTGACCTTAGAAATCATACACTGACATTGGCGATAGAAATATGCAATAAACAGTTCAGAAGCATATTCTTTACTACATATTACAGGTTTATATGGAACAGACTCCCCGTAATAGTACGCCTTATAACAGAGGTACTCGGAGATGGCTATGTAGGACCCCAGTGTCTCCAAGGTAGTGAAATTGATAGTGACTCAAGAATAAATGCAGGTGGGATCTCTTTCTAAGTTTTATTCAATTGAACAGTGTATCTGGCAGCTTCCCCTCCGCTGTATAACCAGTATCATCGTAGTAGGGTAGCCCATATGGCGAACAGCGTGTTCGCCCGACCCTAAGTGATGTCCAAATGCACTTAGTTATATTACCGGAAAGTCTGTCCTCGGAATTCCCTGCAAACTTCTCTGCATCGAATTGCCTTGTTTTCTGCGCACTAAGACCCCCATTAACCCACTTCTTCATGCCGAAACTTAATTCGTATCCAGAGGCCTTTGTGCACGCCCGTCCGCATGACGTTTACCTATCCCTCATCTCTTAGGTTCTAGCCCGGGCATGTCGACTTACACGCTTTGCCGTTCAGACAAATGGTTTCAGGGCTATACTCTGTGTTTATCGTGCACTAAAAGTCACTGACTACTATTTCATCATAGTTTACTACTGAAAACAGGTAATTTTTGTGCAACAACTTTCAAATCTACATCTCATTGCTCTTTCTTTGATTGCTCTGTTCATATCTTGTTACCCATTGACTTAAGTACACGATAAACCGTTCCATACTCAAGTTTTTTTTCTCGTAGGCAGATTCACAATGAGACAACTGCATAATGATTAATTTGACAGTTCACCCCAAACTTATGGCTCCCGTTTGGATTGTGTCCAGAAATGTTATATTCAAACACCCAGGTTCTCCGCTAATGAAAGCCACTCACTTCGTGGTGAAGAGAACCGAAACTGCCCTCATGTAAAGTGCTAACCTTGAAGACATATTGAATGGTTTGGTAATGAGTCCTTACACGCAAAATGAGAACAGTTTCCGGACTGAGTTACAACTTCAGCCAATTTACTCCTATGAATTTGTTCTCAGTGACATGGACCCAAACAATCACTACACCCTGCTAGACACTGTGACACTGATCCCAAGCTTTGTCACTGGTCCATACCGGGACTCAGATCTCGTTTCAAATGCTGTCCGTAAAGAGCAAAACTCGTTGACTATCCGCATTTTTGGTTTTATTTTGCTCAGCACTTGACATTCTATGTACTTTTACTTTTCACCAACTGTAGTGTTGAGACCTAATCCCAGTTACTCGGTTAAGGCCCGTACTGGGTTACAGTGTCTCTGCTACCATTCACTACTGTTATGCAGCGAAAGAGTTGCTATCTAACATTTTTAACCACCAACACATGAATAGTTGCATCCTGCAGAATATATATTCTTTCTAAATTTTCTCGGCTTCGCTGGCAACAACATTTGGATGTTGCCCGTAAAAACGGCATGTGTTCGTATAATTTATTATTCAAAATATATTATTATTATTAACTTGAGGAGAGAATTGGGCGGCATCCCAACTAGCATCCTGGTCAAAGGGTATCGGCGCCGACAATAATACACCATTGATTTCTTGCACTCAGGAGTAGTTAGAAGATAGAAACTCCTGCATCAAAGCGAGCAGAAAATAATTCTTCTGTCATCCTAGGTAGGATTCCACAGATCGTTCGAGTGCATGTCTCTCATCAGTGATCTCCTGCAGTAAATCTCCTCACTCATTCTTCTTTCACCTCACTGATGGCAAAATGTATGGGGTCGAAAAAATGAGATCTAGCTCCACAGTACCCCAAGGGAGATGCAGCAAAAGTAAGTATAACCCACTGAGAACGGCTTGAGCACTACCCTAGAAAATTGGAAAGTGATACATATCTAGAGGCATCAAGAAAGCAGGGTTAAACACAAGCAAGAGGATGAGTTGAGAAATGGTATCATCGAAAGGCTGTTGACGGAAAAGGGCCCATGACTCAACTTCTCCCACGTTGCAAACACTGGCACAAACACATTCCCTGCTTTCCCCGAAGGTGCACTAGTTCTGTCGTACCTAACCATTTTGTAATAGTCGTAGGAGACCGGGTGTGTTGCTATCGCACAACGCCTAACCAGCTTTACAAAGTTCGGTATGCTTAAGGACCTGCCTAATCAGTACCTTACCCAACAGGTAATTGCCGGCACAGAAATACAAATCAAAAAGACTTTTATTTTGGAATATATTCGAGAGGGAAGTATACTTAAATCGGGTAAAGGTGAAGGCGATCTTTGGAGAAACGTTTGTACAACTTATCTGACTCATATGGTCGATCTAGGGGCTCCGAGGACGTGTGCGTTAAGGGAGCTTGAAAAATGGTACCAGGGCCTGCTTGGATGCATACTCGTTAAGACAAACCTTGAAACACCTTAGGTATCCGAAAGCACGCTATAACCTTATTCAGCTAATGATTACTTGATTTAATTTAATCTACTTCTTTTGGCACTAGTTGCATTTCGGTGCCACTAAGTTGTCCTACGCAGTCTTTAAAATACATCTTTGGCTGTATCTGCGGGAGTCAAATGTGACTTCGTGCCTGGTGATGAGCGGGGGCATTAATCACTCTGAGGAGGTAGGGGGATATGCACTTAGGTAGGCCGTCAGACCATGAGGAAAACATAAACAGTCGGACTGAGAAGCCTGGATCTATCCATTTTTGGCGCTAGTAGAAAGAGGATACAATTATAGCCTATAAAATCGTCCACGGGACGAGTCTCAACTGCGGACATACCTTAACAGAAACGTGGAGGTCATGAGGAGGGAATTTCATCAGAACTGCGCATAGAATGGCTGGTACCAGGTCCGGGCCATTCTTCGTTTCCATGGCAGCATGCATCTTACGGAATACCTTGCCTCAGTGTACAAACTCTTCTATTGGTCCCCCTGGTTGAGAGCCGTACGACCATATCAGTTCACATGGCTTACCGACAACGTACACAAGGTACTGCTGACCTTGGTAACCACTCAGCACAGCCTGTCTGGCCACCCACTGTCCCATTAATGTCTTGGCACGTGTCCCACCATCCGTGCCACCCAGGACCCTCCAAAGGTCATGGTCTTCTCAATCATCGCTGGCCCGATGATTCCTGTTAACTATCTTCTATAGTGTCGGAATGTAAACATCAATCTACTTATTTATTTGGGCACCCTTTCTCAACCTTTTCCTAGCGACCATACCTGTCCTGCCTAATTTGGCGTCCCCGGATGTCCTGTATGCCCGTTTATCATCTTTCTGTCACAGTTTCAGGTAAATGAGCGGGGAGGAAATACAAGAACAGCTCCAATCTGTCAACGCTTCAACCATTTCCGACCAAGTTAACCTGCTAGTTGCATTTCGAAGAAAATAAGAAATATCAATCTCTCCAGAGCTAAAAGCAGAAAACTGGAAGAGACTACTCTCTCCACTGTAGGAGTGTGGCCAAATGTCAATAACAAAACCTCCGAAACTAAATGTCATCGCTCATAGCCATTACTTTCCCATACTCATGCAACTTTACTTTACGTTGAATATCACGGAGATACGATCAACTATGCTGACACTGGGGGTGACAAAACTACATAGGTGAGTTACGGAAAGCTGTATGGTTGCTCGTTAGCCCGCAGTATCATTCATTAAAAAATACCCTGTCAGCATGCGCTACAATAGAAAAAGGAGCGGGACCGGATTCCGCCACAATACCCATGTTTAAAGCAGTAATTTGTTCCAAATTGTGCGACTTCATGCGCTAATGCAATCGTCAGCGGCATGAAGACCATCAAACTTCAAGGAGCTTTCAGGCCTTTTCACTTACCCAATCTTACACCTCTGATTTGCCTACCCAACCCTACAACGGACTTATCAGTGGATAACCTTGTCAAGTGTGAAACATTGGTGAACTTCGTAGCCACTGAAGCCAGCAAACGATTGGCTTCGTCGCACGACTCCATTGTCCTCAATGTCCCTGATAGTTTTCCGTTAAGGCGTGTTAAGAATGATCTTCTCCAAGCCTGTGGTTTGCATGAATCTGATTGCACAGTCCGACGTCCTAGGAAGAGGACCAGTAAATACCCCTGTCCAATATTATTCCAGTTTAGCTCACTCCTTGATGCCAGACACTTTTGTGGTTCACAGAAATCTGTAAGACTCTTAAGAAGCTGTGAGAATGTTAGGGTACTTCCAGATCTTACCCCATGTCAAAGACGGACACGTGTTTCGAAACCTTATGAAGTCCCTCTGGAAACTTCATCAGAACCAATGGCCACCCGAAACATACTGGCGCCTGGGAGTCAGCTCCTCACACCAGATGACACTGTAAGTGTAGATCGAAGAAGGCTGACCGAGCATATTGTTGCAAGTACATCAGTTGCTACTGTTTCACCATCCAACATGGTAGTAAACACCGAAAATGAGGGTCAAATCTCCGCCAGTTATGCAGATTTATTATCAGATGATGTTGGCATGGATGGCAACCTTAATGATACGTCCGATATGCACCTGGTTCCCCTGAGTTTATCGACGAAACCTGCATCAACCAGGTGCAGTTACGCTGTTAAGCCTTTACTGCCCTCAAATACCATGTTGACCTCAGGGTGTATTGACAATGCACGTCACAAAGTGCCATGTTTCGAAAATCTGAACCTAAAAGTCCTAGTTCGAGTATACCGTCAAAGCCAATGGCACAGAAACGTTTTAGCCAGCCCCGAAGTAACTATATCCAGACTGTCACACCAAATGGTTATAACGCCATTCGAAGAGTGACCCCGTTTCCTTACGCAGACACATTCACGACGTCCACCGATATGACACCAAGTACTATGGCACCCTCACTAACCAGCGGAAAGGTAGGATTCATACACCAGGGTGGTAAAAAGAAAGGAAACATGCGTAAGAATGTTCAGAACACAAATGCCTCCTATAGTCATGAAGACACGGGCTATAGGAAAAACGATAGGTTTTTCTCCTCACACCCATCTACGTAACATTCAAATCCAATGTATGCTCGCCCCAGTACAACAATATCGCCTCCTAATTGAAGACCTGCTGTTCAGATGCAGCCTGTGATACTGGCTTCCCAACATAATGCACCCTCCCCCTTCCCATGCGGAAGTGAAACCACAGATTTACTTGGCTCATTTCCTCAGACACCCATACCCAGGGCTCATTCTGGAAACCCAACTTTTCGCGGACTTCAAAAATTATTAGCGCCTTTTGCTGTTCAGATGATGACGCTGTCGAATCAGTTACTCTCAATCCTAACTCACAACCGCTACAGTGGCGGGGATGTTACGCCAACCTGTCATCCCCCGGCTCATATACAGTGGGTCAACGCCTAAAACAATGAAGGATATTAGTAGTAACCCAGTAGTGTCTTATTCCCCTATCATGTCCCCGAAATTAAATTCTACCCTATTTTCCT
The DNA here is from genome assembly GCA_944470555.2 of Heterobilharzia americana. NCBI lineage: Eukaryota > Metazoa > Platyhelminthes > Trematoda > Strigeidida > Schistosomatidae > Heterobilharzia > Heterobilharzia americana. The sequence goes on along the minus strand of OX104127.1, from coordinate 137,080,643 downwards.
CACCACTACAGTTCCAACCAACCTGCGAGAAAATGCTTTCCGAAAACAGGTTTGGGTACTACTGCTTATCCAATTCCCTAACCTTCTGTCTGATTAACGCTCGTTCCATACGCAACAAAATAAGTGAGATCACTATGTTGTCGACTATGTTTAACCCCTGCCTAATATTTATCACTGAAGCTTGGTGTACCCCAGACACTCCTGATAGTGATATCTCTGTCGACAATTATACTCTGTTTAGGGGAGATATATATAATGGTAGAGGAGATGGTTGCATCATCTATATCAGGTCCGACATTGCTGCGACAAATTGCATTACTTCAGAACTCAATTCGCTCAGTGACTCAGTGCGGGTTGTGGCGAAGTTTACCAATGCTATAACTATCCTCTTAGGGTGTATCTACCGTCCCCCTCGCTCTAGTGTAGATTATGACGACAGGCTTGCAGAAGTGTTCACCCACGTAACAACACTGCCCTAATCCATGAAACTTATATGCGGTGACTTTAATATGCCTGACATCAAGTGGCAGACACTTACTTCTCCTAGGCGGTTTGATAATTTTATTAATGTGTTGGATTCTGGAGGATGGCGCCAACATGTGATGCAACCAACTAGACATAATAGCATACTTGACCTAGTTTTCACCAACGGATTATTGCCTTTCACTCTTCAAGTTGGTCCAGAATTCCCGGGCAGCGACCACAGAGTAGTGTTTGGTGACTTCCGACTATCTCCCAGAAATACGTTGGCTCCCAGGTCAAAAACAACCACAGTTAGACGACATAAAAATACCATCTGGGAAGAGATACAATACATGTTGCGATGCTTGGACTGGGGTTCTTATTTCACCAGTAGCTCAACCCATGAACTAAGTGACATCTTCTACAGTTCCATGAATATAATTCACAATCATATTGCTCCGGAGGTATCAGTATTAATTAGAAAGCCGAAAGTGAATTTCATCCCTGGAAATGTACGTATCAGCATGCGCAGACATGCCAGAAATTTCTATCGATCTAATGACTTTTCATCCCTTGTCTCATTAAAAATTGCTCATGAGAACTTCAAATCAAATAAGTTACTGAAAGCAATCAAGCAAGAAACTAGCTGCAACGCACAAACAGGCAATGCTCAATCATTAGTGAGAATTCTAAAATCCCGTGCAAACTTATCTAGAGTTATTCCCAGTAGTCTGATCATTGATGGGGACATTCTTTATGATGACCCAAGTAAGATCTGTCAGCTGTTTAGTAAACATGCAAGCTGCTTCACGCACGAAGATAGTGTACTAAACATACAAATGCCCATTCCACCACACCACTCACTAAGCAATGTTTCCTTTACACAGAGAAAGATAGGTGATGCAGTTGCTTCACTAAAGGACTCATATTCTGCCGGACCCGATGGGATCCCGTCTGTTCTCCTTAAAGGGGGTGGGGAAGATACCATTGATCCTCATGAAGCTACTCTCAATATCCCTTACTGAGGCATGCTACCCTGACCGCTGGAAGCTGTTATACATATCCCCCACATATAAATCTGGGCCGACGTCAGAAATTCAGAATTATCGTCCCATAAATATTACATCTGTAGTCTCTCGTATCATGGAGAAGGTGGTTGTGCAAGAAATCAATGACTACGTGGCTGAGCATGAACTACTTTCCCTTATGCAGCATGGTTTCTTAAAAGGTCGTTCGTGTAATACTTGCTTACTGGATTATTTTGAGGAGGTCACCTGCAGACGAGATGAAGGTCTTTTCGTAACTGCTCTATTTTTTGACTTCAAAAAAGCATTTGATAAAGTGCCTCATAATCGGTTAATTCTTAAGCTTCAATCATTTGGAATTAGTGACCCTCTATTATCGTGGATAAGCTCATTCCTTAGGCAGCGTACTCAAATAGTAAAGTTCAGTCAAACCTATTCCTCCCCACAGCCTATTCTGAGTGGCGTCATTCAAGGTAGTGTGTTGGGGCCCTTACTCTTCCTCCTTTATATAAATGATATTTCTAAAGTGATAAAATATGGTAAACCCTACCTGTTTGCTGACGACTTAAAAATTTTGTGTAGCTTTCCCCACTCATCGCTAAGTGAGGGTTTTAATAGAATCCAGGAAGACCTGACGGATTTTTTCGCTTGGAGTGAAACATGGCAACTTCCACTTAACTCTAGTAAATGCGGAATTCTCTGTTTCAATAACTCTTATCCAAACGTCAGTTTACACCTTGGCGATTCTGTGCTGCAATCTTATAACTCAGTATGTGATTTAGGTATTAGGTATTCTCGGAACTTAACGTTTACGGAATATGCCCAGTCACTTGCCTCCAAGTGTAGGCGCTCAGTTGGCCTTTTGCTTAAACACGTACATACCACTGAGGCCAGACTGCTTTTATTCAAGGTAATGATCCGCCCAGTACTTGAATATGGCACAATCATCTTCAGCAATATGTATGCTTCGGATAGGATACTAATTGAGAATGTTCAAAGAAAGTTTACCCGCTATGTACTGGGCCGTCACGAAGAACTTGATTATGAGGGAAGGTGTAAGAAACTAAAAATTGACCCACTTTGGCTAAGACGCCTTAAGCTCAACCTTAGCCTATTTTTCCGCCTTTTGCATGGCATTACTCACGCCTGTTGCGCTCCTACTTTTAAGCCTATATCTTCATATAGTCTACGCAATCGTGAATGCACTGTACCTGTAGAAAAGCACCACCTTAAACTTAGGTCACGATCCTTTATGTTACAGTACAGCAAGTTATGGAATAAGTTTCCACATTTTATTCGCTCTTGCATGTCTGCATTTCAGTTTCGACGTCTACTCAACGAATTCTTTCTTCTCACGGATATCTATAAATTTCTTGACATTCATATTATATCCACAAATACGAAGCATAATGGAGCAATCGGCACATAACAATGGTCAAGCCATTGCGTCCACTATGAACGTACTCAGACCTCTAAATGAAAGAATCGGTTTTATTAAAGCCCTGAAGTTCCTTTAATGCAGATGGCCTTACGACTGCATACAAGGGTATGAATACTGGCTCCTCTCCGTATAATGAACTTAAAGAATACTGTTTATCACTGAAAGCCACTACGGTACACCCCCTCCACCCCCCCCAAAAAACGACTTAATAACCCTATAATGGAAGGACTATGTAGTTGACTTCACATATACACATGAAAATGTACATAAAGTCCGAATAAGTCAAAAAAGAGTAGGAACTTCTCTCTTCTCCAAATTTGGTAGCCTAGTAATCTCCATTTCCATATCTGCTCGTGCCTTTTCTTTCTTTCCTCATTTGCAGAAACAGCTGCAAGTCGACATTTGATGTTCAAATTCAGTCTGAACGTGATTACTTTATGGAAATAACACCTGCTCATTGACGCCAATAATTATTGGACTGCTCCCACTCTTACGCAAATTCTGGACCATCTTCAAGATTAACTCACCTAATGGTCATGATTTTTCTTGCGACGAACCGTCTGACCATTCCTAACAGTATTAGTAGCAGAGACATTCTGAACAGATGATTAAACCAGAGGCCAATTTTCATATTGGCTCAGGACGTCACTTACCTGCAATGGCTTCACACTAAATATTTTCTAGTACTCTGTACCAACAGACCCTTTCATATGGAACTTACTACGCATCAAATACACTTCTCGAATGATGCCGCCTATGCTAATACAAAAGATACCCGAAGTCTATGAACTATTGACTGTTTCAACATCTTTTTTCATTCAATACAACAAGTATTCCCAGCAGAATTAATCTATATTACCTTTAAACGTAACATGGTGTCCTGGATATGCATTGATATAGCCATACACATTGGTTATAAAACTGTGGATACTTTATTGATACTCCAGATTGTATAACTGGGTCCTTTGTGGTTAGCAAACTAAAAACTAAGGATCATTCTAAGTAATAAACCGTTATATTACTGATCAGCAACCTATGCGAATGGACTAACAACGTCGGTTGGTCATAACGCAAACTTTGAACACTGCGTGCTTTTGATATTGATAATGGAACCCGTCCATGTGATGGGAGATGGGCATCCATATCCGTCTCATGAATTTCAGTAAATTTTAATATGGTTATGCACACTAATGACTTGATGTGTAAATTATTTAATACTAGATACTTTCAAAAGTTATGAATTTGACGGTGCTTGTAAACTGGTATCCCTCACGTTAAACCTGTTAAATGAAGACAATATTTACTATTATCTAAACTTTGACACTCTATGTACGCTGTAAAGTAATATTTCCTTGTTCATTTCATAACTAGCAGGACCTTCGGCAGTTTTTAATTGAGTTTAATGACATTCAGTTAGTACCACTCAGAGCTCAAGTCTTGTAGATATTTTGAGATGTATCAACGTGATGAAGCCTGTACACTGGCTTTCTCATGTTAAAAACTTTTTTAACGCGAGAGTAAAACATTTATCCATCTATCTATTTATTTATTTATAGGCTGAGGGGAAATAAATCCAGCAATGACAGTCATGGCTGCAGGAACCTAGCTAAGAAGAGCAGAAAAGATATTCCGACCCGGGAGAGTGAAGAGGCAAACAATAACCAAACTCAACCCTGAAGCATCGACTCTACGGTTCAAAACCGACAAATTTCTGTGATCGGTCGCAAAATGTTGAACATGTAGGAAGAAGGATACATAGTGAGACTGTCTCCTGTCTAACCGTATTTATTTGGACCCCCGTGTGACCATTTTCTTTCCCCGCTTCACAAGTTTACCTAGGCATTCCTTATCTTTTGCTCACCTTTTCCCCTTCTATTTCAACTTTTACCTCCCTAATTTTCTTTCATTTACTTGACGATCAGTCAGAATAAACGTCTGGCGACACGATGTTTGAAAATCTCGCTCGCACCACAATCCCAAAGAAAGTCATTCATCCCCCTCCAAACCAAAGCTACGTCAACTGTCCTGATGATTAAACGAGACACTGAACGTACATCAAAGCCAAGGGAAAGCGCGGCAAAAATTTCCGACAAAGATTTCCGACAACGAAAAGACCACAGCGCATACATAGACCTAAGGAATCGATGTAACATCAAGATGAGAGGGGTAGGGGGTCGTTCCAAACATACACTCTTAAGAGGTTTGAGGCGACCACCAGAAACCCACACCGATTCCCGGCAGTGTCAGAATATACTAGCCAGGGGGCTCGCGCTATGAAAGGTCCAGACGGAGGGGCCCCCTCTGGGCTGCAGATTGACCAGACTTCTAGCACCACCTTTACATACCTAAGCGTTCCCCCATCCCACCGAAATCATCAACTGCCTGAGCAGCATTCAGCACCGTGTAGCACAGAAGAGTTCTGCTGGATAAACACGGTCCCTGTTGCAGTCCTTGAGAAAGCTTCAAAGCCTGGCACGCGAAAGTCACCTGGATGCAGTGATAATTGGTCGTCTATGTTAAAACAACCTGAATGTCATTTGTGGTCCGGCTCGTAATCTTTCCCAATAATCCCTAGACAAGCACACGTTTACACCAGGGTGGGAACTTGCCAATCACTCTCCGATCTTCAATAAAAGACATGGAAAGAACCTAGAAGTGATGTCGATATACAGCACTTCCATCACTCCTGTTAAAATATAGGAAAGCCTGCTAGACGGCCATGTCAAGGCACTCAGTGATGTTCAAGACGGTTTCAGAAATAGCAGGTCCTATCACCGGATTTTCCAGCAGCGGATGATAACGGGACAGCGTGCTGCAGACTCCAAATCCCTGTTACCGTGATTCTAGTGGACTTCGCCAAGGCCTGTTACACGTGCCACACGTCATTCTCGCTGGCAGGGTCGCAAGGTCAGGCATCAGCAGTCAGGTTTCATCCTGACCGTAGGACTATTTAGGTAGCAGAGAGTTCTACGCAAAAGCTGATAGGGTTTGCCTACTTGCAGTTCATTATCGTCTGGTGTATCTCAAAGAACGGTTTCGAGCCTGCTGCCCTTCTTCTTTTTGTGAATGACCTCCCATCAAATCTCATCTCCCGATTTTATTTCACTCTTTGTTAAGTTATGGGGAGCTGTAACATTCAAAATAGAATCAGGTGCGCTACGAGGGGATCCAAGTTTGCCCCCAGAGTGAGTGGATACCAACGGAATGGCGTTCGACTTGGATGAGTCTGAAACTGTGTTCCTGCTCGCTCGTAACTCGCAAAACCCATGCTACCCTCTCTGTGATACGCAACTTTCCCACGGAACTACGGGGAAGAATCTAGGAGCAATATGCACTCACATACTAGATGCCTCTCCAAGTATCTAAATATGCCTTCACAGCCTCAGCAGCACTACATTTCCTGCACATAAAACCAGACGGCATCATCCTAGAACGTTTCACGAAGCCGCACAAGACCTACATACGACTTCACCTGAAGGTCACAGCGTAGTTCCACCCCTACACTTCAACAGAAAGGTGAACCTTCTGGAAAAGTTCAGAGGTGAATAACGAAAGGCGTTGTGGGGATGTAGCGAAAATCTCATGAGGACTCTGGTAGACCTAAGGTTTTGTGCTCCTAGTTATCGCATGTTACTTGGCCACTTGAAGGTGTGAGAAACACTGCTCAACTCGAGTCACTCGAACAGTGGAACCCTACCGGACGGCCACTGTGCCAGTCCTCGTGGTAACCCAAGGACAACCGCCTATCAAGAGGCGAGGTTTCGGGTGCGTTCATAGACCCTTTGCCTCCGAGATTGTGACAACGGGAATGCATTAACTAAGAAGGTCGCGATCACCCCGACTGCAGACGGTCTTGGGAAAGGTTGGACAGCTACCCAGCAACACAAAGCTTGCATTCATCCAGCTTGCATAGGAACGAGAACAAAACGGCTGATTTCGTTGCATTCTAGCACATTCAGCTATATGTCCACTCTTCTGTGTTGTCTTTTTATCACTAACTTGACCCAATCCTGTGCTTCTATGTTAGGTGTCTCACCTACAGTTACCATGCTCGTACCAGTAAAATTACCACTGCTTTTCACGTTGGCCCCAAAATAATCTACCTGTTTCCTTCCCTCACTTTGACTCCGTGATTTAACTCGATTTAGCAAGGTTCTCATCATCAATGTTCTCTTCCTCATCTCCAGGATCTTCGTTCCGCCTATTTTCAGGGTGTTTTTCTCATCTCCTCTTTTTCATTTTCGCTAGACGTCGTTTCATCCTTCTTGTCTTCTTTTTACTGTTGGTGAAAACAACTTTCCGGTGACACTTGAAGAACCATTTGCTAACAGTTCTAGCTCAAATCTTCCAACCCACCAACATATTTAATCGACGCTCGACCACCAGTCTGGTATACCGGAACTACAGTAGGTGCATGATTAGACCTACTGCGTCAGAATCCCCTAAACATACTGAACCACTCCGAAAGACCGAGAATAGAGGATAAACAAATCAACTGGTTTACACAAGCTCAAGCCGAAGCAATGACATCCAGCAACTGAATTTGCTGCATTAGAGTGCCTCGAAATAGGAGAACAATATTGCCAGACTTAAAAGCGAATGTAAAGAAATCAGACTGTTTATACAAACCAGTAGGGTACTTGTTAAATATTGGATTAGTTTCGTCTTCGTCTTCGTTTAAGCTTATGACAGTTGCTTATAACTTAGTTACCGCAAGCTGTAAACTTTCAATGGGAACTCAGATCGAAGGTTCTCAACCTTTTTCAGAAGCTTTGAAAAATACTGAATTTTCGATAGAAGAATATTTGAAGACTGTTTTTCATGAAAAACTTTTAATGTAATTGTCACAAGACTTTTCGATGAGTTTTTCAGTAACGCACCTACCGATGAAGACAGAAACCTAACAAATTCAACCAAGCTACTTGAGAAATACAAGGAGCTAAAAAATGTGCAGAGTGCACTACTTGCTAAGAAAGAGGTGAAATACCTGTGGATCTGTGTTACTTTCACTAACAGGAGTTTAGGGTTAAAATGGAGTGTGTTCAACGAAGAAGAGAAGAACTTGAGAAAAAAGAGTGTGAACTCAAAGAATCACTCATTAAATTCGATCAGTTTTTCAAAGACAATGATGAGAAAAGAGTGAGAGCAATGAAGAAGATATCAACGGAGAAAAGCTTGCAGCATCAAAAGCAAAATGAAATCAACGCGTAACTTGTGTGCTAACAAGCATCATCTTTTATAGTTTGAGTGCAGATATATCACGTTTCTCGAAACTACGTGAGAAGCAAGAAAAAAAAGTCAAATCACTTCTGAAGTATCGGCTGTTTCTTGAGTCTGTAGTTAAAACGTCTGATGAATTTTCCGATGTCTATGAGCTTATATCTCGATACGATGCACTGAAAGCTAACTTAGAGGTAATTCTTTTGACGCTACATTTATTGTATTAGGATTTGAAGACTTCGGATGCGAAGAACCAGAGGATCATAGATGAAAAAACCATGAGTTATTTAATTTTAAGAAAGTTTGTTGACGAATTTGGTTTTGCATACTGCTTTTAGATGAAACAAGACGAAAAACTTTCTTTAACAAACGAAATCGCCGAACTCCGTAATCGTTTGAGACTTCAGCAGATGCAAGGGCGAAACAAAGAAACACAATGGGAACACACAAGAGACATATCGGCAAATCGCATCTATGAACTTAGCACCATTGTTATGTAAGGCAAAATATTATCCTGCTAATTTATCCATATAGAGCTATTGCCAACATGTATACACTTGTGCGCTCACACCAGAAGTATGGTGAGACAGCAAAGCCAAATGAAACTTGTCGACAACTACGGACAGTAAGTCAGTAACATTTATAAGTCATTTGGCCAGGAAAACCAATAAAAGGCAGAGCTGATTTAAAACTTATCTTGTTCAGTTGATCCTCTAAACTGTAAAGGTGCTTTGGACGTTAGGCTTAAGCTTTACTCTAGATAATCGATTTTTAAATTCTCTGACTAAACAAAGATTCCAGTTCACTGGTGCGGTTTACAACTCGATAATACCTCAGCCTATATTTTACATGACATTTCGAAGATGTACATAAAGTGTTACATCAGATCTAAATAAATAAGGCGGTTTCCTGAGACTAATTTTATACCATCACACATCTGTAGATGAGCACATTTTATCATGACAGGATTAGAAATCGCATTGCTGAAGACAAATTTATTAGTTTCTCTGTCTTGAGAGCATTTGCTAAGGTCAGAATAGTATATCAAGTAAATATCTCCCAATAAAAATGGTATAGGTCAGCAGCATTTAGGAGATAGTATTTACCGTTACTAAGTCAGCTATAGTGACTATTTTGGCAACTGTTTAGCAAACTTTCTCACTAACCTTTTTCTGGAAATTTGTTTCAGAGATTAAACCGGTCTTTTATTAGTTATCATTAGTTGACTTCGAAAGCTCAAATCATGTTAGACGCACATTACTATTTAAATTTACTTGATTTAATGGCTTTTGACGAAACAGCAAACCACTGTAAGCTAGTTTCGAAGTTTTTTATTAAAGTGAAACATTTCCACTTTTCGATGGCAAAGATGGTGTGATTGAACCGTTCCTATTACTCACGGGTCATCAAAATACCAATTTTATAGGTGGCGAGATGAGTATATCAATGTTATTTGGTATTCTTCAAGGAATCTGACATACGTCATACTGATCAAAAATTAATTTATTGGTGCTAAATTATCACATCACTTCTTTGATGGTATTTTCACTAAAAGACAGCAGTAAGATCCTAGATGTTGTGTTTCAGGATCAATCATAATATGGAAGATTCATTGGTTGTTTATTTTACTTTGACGCATGAATGTTTTACTACTTTCTGCATATCTTGTCCTCTCTTTTCATTGCGTTAATCCTTTCTTTCTTTGATGTTACCATATGGAATAACTTGGATCGACGTTTTCGTCTGAGCTTTAGGCTTTTCATTTTTCTGTTAGCAGATATAAAATAAAGCAGACTAAAAAGATCTAGTGTCTTTCTGTTCCCCTCTATCTGTATACATTTAGATATCACCATGTGCTTACAAAACTACTATTTTTTCATTGCTGGTCTGAATATACTCAAGAGTAACTTCAAAAATGAATATAAGTTAAAGAAAAACTGATTTCTATCTTTACATTCTATCAGAAAGGTGTCTTTTATCAGCTGGAGTTAGAAAATAATAGTGTAACAACATATTTTTTATGCACTATCTCGTTAAATAAATTATGCTTTGTGCCATAATTCTTTACTGGATCTGTGTACTAAGTTCACTTGTTGTTTTCCGTAAACGGGTTCCATTAGTTACTTCATGTTTACATTGGGCCTGTTCAAGACTGAATGATGTTTGTAGCCTTCTATGGTTATAATGCTTAGAAACAGATTATACAAATAATAAAAGTCGATCAAATGTGTAAATTTTTGAAATCAGAGCTATTTTGCATAAGAACAAAGTATGAAAAAAGACCATAGAACATTTTGTTATCCTAAATTTCTAAAGATAATTTCTTCGTATCTATAGTTATTCGTTTTCAGGTTTCATCATTTATGTTAAGTTGGTGTTGTCCAGCTTTCTACTTGTAAATTAATTCTATTTTGATTCCTACCGTCAATGTTCGTGTTTGACTTTGTCACTAATGTATCAATGGATATAAACTTAGGTGCCCCTGACTTTGTAGGGATTGATCTACTCCCTGAAGGGCTTCTGGTTGACTTGGAGTACAAAGACGATATTGTCATGTTAGGTGAAGACGCTGACAAAATGTAGAGTCTTCTGAACAACTTGAGCAGTGGTCTGGGTATAGTTAGCATTCATCTTGCAACTTTCAGGTGATGCTTCGGGACTTGGTTCTAACTACATCCAGCTTAATGATAGCCAGCGATGTGGTTGAGTGAATTCATCACTTCACTTACTTAAGAAATCACTTTAGGCCAAACAGCCTAGTCGTTGATGGAATTTTAGCTCTGATTCAGAATGTAAGAAAGAAACTTGGGCACTATGGTAGAGTACAACCCTATATTAGATTGTTTATTAGATGTAGCACACAGTAACACAGTATAAATTACCCACCGATGTTTCCAGCAAAATATATTGCTCGTATTCATATCACAGTCTTTGACATGAATATAGGAAATGAATCCTGCTCTAAACGTCATTAACTGAATTATACTGTGTCACCGTGTGCTTCGTCAAATAAACAATGTGATCTGATTCAAAATGTCTGTATGGCATTTTCCAACGTGCATTATCTGTAGAGCCGGCGATATCTCTGATCACGTATTAAAGGACGAGTATACTGCCCTGCAGTCCCTTCTATCCTGTTTTAAGGCTGTGAGACATGACCACTGAAAGAGGACACCATGTAGCAGTTAGACGGTTTTAATCATAGGTATCCTAGTGGCATTACTCGCGTTTGCTTGAATGTAAGTATGGGCACTAATGAGGTCAGGCAAAGGGCACTAAATCACGAAGACAAACCAGTCAATGAGGCAATGAATCTTCATCGACTGAGATAGATTACACATGTGTTGCGCAAGTTGAGCCACTGCCTTCCTGGAAATGCAATGCTAGGGGAAGTTGGACTGCATTGGAAGAATCCTGAGGGTGGTCAGAACAAGATATGACACTAGTCCATGAAATCTCTGACTTTGTCAGTCGTGTATGGAAGTGCACCCAATCTGTCTTCTATCCTCAAGACCATAGAAAACAAATATATATATATATATATATATATATATATATATATATATATATATATATGATTTTTACATTTCCCCAGTCAAACTCTTCACCACAATTGTCCGTATGCATTGATATTAGTAACTATGTGTCACGACGCTTCACTGCTAGTTGATATTCTCGTAGACGGATACGTAGAGGGTGAACACTATGCACCACATACTGGTTTTCACAGTTTCTTCAGTTCATTTTTACATATTGTTTGGCTTATCTCCTCAAGTGATTTTATTTCATGCTAAAATGCTTCATAATTGTGTACAGTCAACAAACTGTATGTAGAAAACAGAAGTTATAGAAATGAATATCAATTGAGAAACCTATTCGACCAGAGACGTGGATAAAGAGAATTTGCTGAGTAAATAATAACAATATAACAGAGGTTTTCCCTGCATGGTCGTAATGCACTAGTGCAGAGTCCAAAATTCAAAGCGTGAATACCACTATCAATTTAGAAATGCCTCAATCAGTATGTTTATTCTTGACTGATGAATATAATCCTCTGTCTAGTAGAAAGGCTCTTCTACAATAGCCACGGATAGCATGTAAGAATTCATAAACAACTACTTCATTGGATTAAATTAATTAAATTGGTCAATTAGAACTTAAGTTACCGGAAATTATCATCGAAGTATTTTACCTGTAGGAGAAGGACTTACGTGTAAGAGAGAGTAGATAGTGAATATCAGACCCAAACTTGGGCACTGTTGTATAATTTAATTTCATTCGATTTGATTACATTTATTAGGTGTATTACACAGTGGAACTGTATTATTTACTGGAGAAAACTACTGCTATGTTGTATTTGTCTGATTTGACAATTACTACATTGTTTTCATTCGGAAGGTACTTCGAAGCTTTTATTTCTGTTTTTGATAGATTCTCTTTCTTCTTCTTTTGTAGCTTAAGCGTTAGAGCACATTATGCTGGCACATCATCTGCCACTACCTTATCTACTGGTGATTATTAGTTTTTTATTTGTCCCTTGAGTTCCTGGTGGAATATACAGCTTCAGTAGCACGTCTCCATTTCACTCTCTTCTCTCCAGTCGTTTCAACCTGGCTCCACGACTGCCCACAAGCTTTCATTTCTTCCTCACACTATCTACTATATATCACCTTCACCACGGACGCCCAACTCGTCGTTTCCCATTTGGATTCCACTCGACGCCTTGGCCTGGTGTGTGGTGTTCCTAATCGGCCTTCTCAATATATGTCCAATTTAATCCAATCCATCTCCACCTCCTTCTTCTGCATATTTGTTGAGCGATTTGTTGTTGGTTGGTTCGTTGCCAGCCATAGTGATTTCCTTGTTGCTTATTTTTATTATTCTGGCCGTCTGATCCGATCTTCAGTATCGAGTGAGCGTAGGCGACAGCTGCTGATGATGTATGTCTGTAGTTTTTTGTGAAATGCTTTTCGTGACAAGCCAAGTTTCTGGACCATCACATGGAAGCACTGGCTTGACATTGGTGATGAAAATCTGGATGTTGTTCACGTTTTACTCTGAGTGTAGTGCAGTGCAGTAGATCTCCACACTGATTTCAGATTCATGCATGAAGGCCTGTCTTGCTGTCTTTCTGATAGTGGCTGACTTTGATATCCTCATGTGTGCCTATGCTGCTTGTAGTTGAGACGATGCCACCTAGGTAGGTGAGAGAGACTACTTCCTTTAGGTTTCTATGGTTGATGGCGATTGGTGTTTGTTGTTGTTGGTGGTGGTGGTTGGTTGGTTGGTTGATTATCTTCATCACCTCTGTCTTCTCTACGTTCACGTGAAGGAAATGCTGTCTTCGGTGCCCAACCTCTTCTGTCAGTTGGTGGTTCTTTCCTGTAGATCTTCGAGTTTGTGCGATATTAGACACAAATCATCACGGGTGAAATCCCAATCTTCGAAGGTCTTTTCATCGGTCAACCAGTGTATTTTCGTCTTCGCTTTCCTTACGGTTTGCTACATGATCCAGTCCACCACAATCAGGAAGGTCGTTGGTGATGGTAGGCAACCTTGTCTTGATTTACCCCTCTCTTCACTTCACTTCAAAGGCGTCACTGAGCTTTCCATTGTGAATCACTTGGTATGCGGCGTCATCATATAGCTTTTGAATGAGATTTTAAAGGTTTGTGGTATTGCGTAGTGTTGAAGCAACTGCCAAATTACTTCTCGGTCGACGCTGTCGAAGGATTTTCAAAGTCGATGAAGTTGAGGTAGAGAGTTGACTGCCGTTCTATACTCTTTTCTATGATTATGCGTATCGTAGCGTTGCAGTTTGATCGCCACATAATTTGCTGTCCTGAAACCAGCCTGTTCTGGTCGTAATTTTGAATGGAGAGCATTGTTTAGTCTCTCGAGGATGATGCAACGTAATATTTTACTTGGGGTGGACAGGAGCATGATCCTCCCCAGTTCTTGCAAAGACTTCCTTGATAGGTTCATACATGGTGCGGACATTCCACATTCCCATCCCTGCTTTCGCTTTCATCAAGAGAAGACATATCGGCCTATTGGCTTCCCGAAGGCTTTCACCAACCGGCTTCATTTCATCTCTCCGATTCCAGCGAGTAATAAGTCTGTTTTTATTTTTCATATTTTGTTTGTGCTCCGAAGTTTCTTTAGCAACCGGATTGGTTTTACGGGGTAGGGTTGCTAGCCCTACGCCCAACCATCCCTCTTTATCGGGCTTAGGACCGGCTAGTAACTAGTGAACTAGTTAACCAGGCGAGGTTACGTTATCTACTGAAGTTAATGCTATTTCAATTTAGAATGACATCTTCAGGTTCCAGTTCATTAACTGCTACATCAAAATTAAATCCCTTCTCCAGGATCTTTTCTTTCTGTTGAGCTTAGAACCCTAGTTTAGAGAATAACAACCCACTCTGTTTTATCGTTGAGTGGTGACGTGCTACCTGGAATCTCATTATTCTCAACTGGGTATTTTTCTCCAGTTAGCTTGCTGAACTTCTTTGTTTGAGTGCTCTTGGATTTTTTTAAAGGTGACTAGTCTCACTTTGTTGAAGTTATCGACCAGGAGTTCATAATCTTTTCATTAGTTCACATTTTAGTTCTTCAGCATAACTACGGATGCTGTGCAACTTCTTGTAAACAAATAATAATGTGAATACTGTGAATAATACTGTTTCACTTTGTGATACATCTAAGAAATCAAGTCAAATTGAATAGACAGCCAAACTGTGAACTTTAGATTAAGAGGTAAAACTTAGATAATATCGTTTCTGTTTACTAATGTACAACAAATCAGGTATACAAATAGCCATATGGCACACAATTAATATCTTACAAGTGACACTCTAAGACTAACTTTGTCTTGGAATTAAACACTTGATGTTATTGTCTGTATTCTACTTTGTTAACTGTACATGAAAACACTGACGTCATAGAGTGTGATGTTCTAATCAATTTGTCAGACTTAAATATTGTTCTTTCGCTAAAGTACAGGGAGACAATGTGTAGTGGTAATTGTGTCAAGATTGTTTCTTAACTCGAACCGGTTGTAAGACACATTTTTCCACTACCTGCCACTACTCCTATACACCAGATGAGTAATCTATGAAAGTCTATATGTAGAGAGTGAATACTTACTCGTGAATTCACAAAACATAATATTCATTGGCGTAGCCGATTGATCCGTCAGTTAACTTTCATCAATGCATCAGTTATGGCGACAAAATCTACTAATAGCTTGAAGGTGATAGTTGGTAAGATACGACATTACTGGTGGTAAGCAGATGCAAACTGTTAAATTTTCTAGGACAAATGGAAAAATTAAAAGTTGGTCCATCGCTTCCACTGACAAAAATTAGAAAAAATTACGTGTAATGTCTGAAATCGCTCATTTTGGTAATGTTAGGCATCGCTATCAGTAAGTGAACATTTTTATCCACTTAGAATAATTCCCAGTCAATGGGTTAACTTTCATTTGAGGCAATGGAGTTAGTTGGGTTTTTTTGTTTATGAGCTCTAATAGTGCAAATCTGCAAATCCTAGCATCTAGAGAAGTTTGTTTATTCTCATCTAAAAAGCCGTGGTTCACTGACCAGTGTTCCGATAACCGTATTTATATTAGATAACAATTTTGATCAATTCTTTTTTACTCCATCATCAAGGTTAACATGGGACCGGGCATTACTGCATAACGGTCCAAGTTGCCGTACGTCATATCAATACACCAAATAACAAGGCAATAAAATGGAAGATGAAGACGCGAAGAAAACTCGGTCAAAGGAAGTAGAAGTTGAAAGTAGTAAAAGAGAGGTTGGAAAAGTGAGAAGACGATGAGATTAGGTATAGGGTATTAGGCGAGGATAATATACGTGTACATCTGCACCACTGATATCAGTTCTGAACCGTTTTACCTAAAGCCTCCAACTATTGTTTTCTCTTGTCCCAGGGACTCCAACCGGCAAGTCTGCATCGCTCTACTTGGCTTAGACGAACAGTCAAGGACTTTATGTATTGATTCTATGTTTTAGTTTGGTCACTCCAAGTCTTTTTCCAGCTCGAACCTACTTCGGCGAACATTGTGGGATGAGGAAGACGGTGGTTAGGCTTGCGTAACACATGTTCCAGCCATCTCAGTCGATGAAGGCTCAAAACCACATCAACTGTCTTACCTCTCCAGCCCAAACTATCCCATAGTATCATCAGCATTCACATATTAGGTGTATTACAGGGTCTGCAGTGTACACCTCTACCAAGTCGCTGAGTTATAGTAATTCTAAGTTATAATAAAATTCCAAAGTCAGGATCTTTCTCATCTACAAAATCCATAAATGCTAACACCAAAATGATGAATGAATCTAAGAAAAGTATGAGTTATGACAAGATTTGTATTGGGTTACTAACTCAGTGCGCTACTTTTAGAGATATGATACGCATATGACAACAAGATACTAATCTTATTTTAGTTACAAGGTGTCATGTTAGGTTCACCCTAACTGATAACATATGTTTCACTGTCTTACGAATTCGGTACATTTATCTCATAGGAAAACTAAACTGACGTTTCTGAACATAATTTTATATAATTCGGCTCGCAGTGAATAGCGGAGGAGTCAAGGATGTGTGATTCGACTTATCTGGGACTCGTCATAGCTGCATCTAGCTGCACTCTAGTGTAGCCTATCTTTTTAGTTGTTTTTTTTTATCTGAACGGAAGTCATTACTAGGTCAATGATTAAGACGTATTTTGATCAGAATTTGAAATATATTTTTCAAATGCTAATCAAGACTTTCTCAGACACTTTAACGTTGTACATAAGTGTCTGACGAATGTTTCGTTGTAACACACTTGTATTCTCATTATTGTTAGAGAAGGAATCTATTGTAGTCATTTGGTAAAAGTAGATATTCACTTATGTGTATATATTTGATTCATTTTAGTTCATAACTTTTGTTTTAATCTTTTCTATTTTAGATTAAAAATTTTATACAAACTTTGGTCAAGATAATTGAAGAAGTTACACAAAAATCCTAAGATTATTAACCTTTACTATTGATTCCTTTTTGTTTTTACTGAGAAATACAAAAATGATCATGTAAAGTATGCAAGATTTCTCTTTCTATTTTTCTTACATTAAAAGGCTAAATTCAGGTATTAATTCCTTCGGTAACATTTTGTTTTAATGTGTCGTGATTTTAAGTAGGCGGATAAAATAAACAGAAAGTTAAATATGAATCAGTGATGACTCTATTGGAGGTTGTAACGAACTATAGATTTGTGTATCATTTAAATGCTAAGTGAGTGCTGTAAAATGAATCTACTTGCTTCATGCTGTTAATGAGATTTTTAAGCAGGGAAAATAAATGACCCACGTATGTAAACAACATGAGTATGAAGTTGTTAATAGGTATTTTATGCACTATAAAGGGGGTAGGCGTCCGAGGTGAGGGTAACATATAGTAGATGGTGTGAGGAAGAAATGAAAGCTTGTGGGCAGTCGTGGAGCCAGGTTGAAAAGACTGGAGGGAAGAGAGTGAAATGGAGACGTGCTACTGAAGCTGTATGTTCCACTAGGAACCCAAGAGAGAAATAATATTAATATAATAATATCACAGCCATACAGCAATTTAGGTGGAATGAAATTGAGAGGAGAAACTTGGCTAAGCATTTAACGTGGTGAAAACAAATCAGTTATATGCTTCTGATTCAAAGTGAGGCGAAAGCTTGTCAATGATATCTACTTAATTTGATCACATACACCAGCAAATCTACTTAGACTCATTGTTTTATGAAATTTACTCATCGTTCATTTCTATTATTATTATTATTATTTATCGCTTGGGTTTCTAATGGAACATAGGGCTTCAGTAGCACGTCTCCAGTGCTCTCTGTTCTCTGAAATCTTTTGAACCTGGCTGCACACAGCCCAGAAGCTCTCATTTCCTCCTCACACTATCTCCTCCATGTCACCCTCGGACGCCCAACTCGTCGCTTCACACCGGGTTCCAGTTGACGGCCTGACGCGTGATGTCCCCAGCCGGTCTTCTCAGTGTATGCCCAATCCATCTCCACTTTCTTCTTCTGCGTGTTTATTAGGCGATGGGTTGTTGATTAGTTCGTTGCCAGCCATAGTGAGTTTCTTGTTGCTTATTCTTTCTGGCCATCTGAGCTTCAGTAACGAGCCAGCCTAGGCAGTTGTTGATGATGTGTGTCTGTAGTTTGTTGGAAATCCATTTCATAACGCGTCGAGTCTCTGAACCATACAGGAGCACTGACTTGACGTTGGTGTTGAAAATCAGGATGTTGTTCACGCTTCATGCTGAGTGAAGTAGATCTCCACACTGGTTTCAGGTTAATGAACTTCTGTCTTGCTTTTCTGATCCTGGCTTTGACATCCTCGTCTGTGCCTGTGCCGCCTGTAGTTGAAACAATGCTGCCTAGATAGGTGAAGGAGGCTACTTCCCTTAAGTTTCTCCCGTTGGTGGTGATTGGAGATTGTTGTTGGTGGTGGTGGTTGGGTATCTTCACCACCTCTGTCTTCTCTACATTCGCTTGAAGGATGTTCCGTCTTCGCTGCCTCTTCTGTCAACTTGTTAGTTTTCGCCTGTGGATCTTCAAGTTTCTGTGACATTAGACATAAGTCATCAGTGAAATCCAAATCTTCAAAGTTCTTTTCATCGGTCAACCAGTGTATCCTCGTCTTCTCTATGTCTGTGATACATAACCGTTAAAAGAAAAAGACATTAAGCAGCTTCAGGATTTTCATCATAGGTTTCTTGGTAGCATCGCTCGTGTTTAGTGCAATCACCATGTTAGCAATGTTGGTGTCAGGTGAAGGGTACTGAGGAAGAAAGACAAGTCAGCCTGTGAAGCTGTGAACCTTCATCGACTGACGTGACTTTCACATGTGTTGCACATATCGAGTCACCGCCTACCTCGACCAGAAGTTGGACTACGTTGAGAGAGGGTACAGTGCAGCCAGACCAAGACTTGATACCAATGAATGATGTCCATGACCGTTGGTCTGCTGGTCGTGTGAGGAAATGTAGACTGGTTGGGGTCTTCAAGACCAGAGGAATTAGTGGTTGAAGACTGACTCTTGGTGACTTGGCTGAAATCGGTTGCATTGGCTCAGATGTATTCCCTCGTTGACGTCTTCTAAAGCTTGAATATTTACACTTACTGTTATCTTCAATTTGTTAATTCCCTCACACAGCTATGTCAATTTTCATATCACTTTATTTCTATCCGCCTACTCTTTGTTTACTACTGTGCAGTATGGCAATTTGAACCGATGCACTTGTGTGTGAAGTTTTACTCTGATTTCTTCCGTCTGCCTATTTATCTGAACTAGATAGAAGAATAAAATAGGCGTATGTTTATTGCACTACCTGAGGTAGCCTTTACTGACGGACCGATCTTCGTATTCCATATCGACGTTTAAGACTGACAGAAAGACTCATTACCCTTCGAAGAAGTACATGAATCATGGTCGGCCATTGATAATTGAATATTCAAAATCTAGCTGATGAATAGGGAAGTGGATAAAAGGATTCACCTAAAAAGTTAGTTCTCATCTGACTAAGTGGTATCCCACCTGACTCATTAGCGCAAAAAACTAAACTTTCAAAAGAACACTTTACCAGCTTCTGGAATCTTTAAGTTATTTCACTATTTTAGCTGATATCAAACTTCATTTTCGGTAATGCACCCATGCTCTATGAGTTCGTCTTTTACATACAGCAAAAGCCATAGGAATCCACCCAAGCAAGTCAAGTCTGTGTGTTCAGAAGAAATTCGTACAGCCACTTTCTTCTCCTTGGCCATCTGTATAGCTTATTTATTCCAACAAGACCCTTCATTCCATTCATCCCACAACTGATTATCACTAATATTTTAATAACTCTATTATTATTATTATTATTATTATTACAGTTTTAGCCATTTTCTTCTCCCTTTACTGTTTCTAATTACCGTCAACAACTTACCACTTTACCTAACAGTTCATTCTCGCTCTTTAGTTACCACTATACAAAATATCAATTATGTAAGAACCTGTTTAAAATTTCACAAAATCTTTCTACTATAATTAATCCATGCTTTAGTTAATTGTTTTAATTACCTAATCAATTATCACCTTCTTGATACTATGAGATTGACAATCTTTCATTAAACAACTCTCACCACTAGAATGGTATGTAATTTTACGTTTTTAAAATGTTATATTAGTGTAGAGCCATTGATGAGGAACTAACTGGAAAGAAATATTTTTTCGCTCACATTGTTTATCTTCATTTTGTAGGTATTAGTTTTCTGAATTATAAAGTAAGGTCTCTACACTGTTCCATGAAATCATTTCAATGAATACTGTCGATTTTCAATTTTATTTTCTTTAAAAGGCAATGTTTATTTGAGAAGTGGTGTAAACACCTTCAACATAAGAATTTATCATGTCAAAGAGGATAGTGTGAACTACTAACTTTACTGAATTGATTTGTGAACCTACTTTGACGAGTCGATCACCTTAATTGTAGTCGACTACTGAAACACTGTGGATATATCAGTCCGAAACTATTAAAAGGTCGTATTTGACCGGTCTCAATTAGATGTCACTTTTGCTCTACGACCACACAAAACTGATCTATATTCTCTTCCACGTACCTTACAGAAACAGCTACTACGATGTAGACAACCGAGAACTGTCAACCACCCTCACGCTTTCAGTAGTATATGAAATCTGATCAGCTATCATCTTTCTTCCTTACCCTTGTCTCTTCTCTTGCCTTCACCTCTTGACTTCTTTAATGGCTCATGCTGTGATCATTGTTAACCATCCAAGTTTGTTAAACACCATTTCTTGTTTCCTAAGACACAGCCGTCGACCGCACAATCGAACTTCCAGCGTCCGTACTCGATGCCTAGTCGGACAACAGACATTCATTGCAAGAACTCTGGAATCTCGAATCATGGATGTGTGCTTTGTTTCTAAGACAAGTATCCACGAACCAAATAAGGCTATTCACCTGGTCTCACTTCATATCATCGGTACAAACTTCTTTCTGATTTTTGTGCTGATAATGTTGTCTAGAGTGACAATGAAAGCTTTACTATTAACCCATCCGGCTCAGGGAACACAACACCATCAAAATCGGAGGTTGTGCCATCAGGCGGGTCTAGATTGCTGATAATTGCAGTCCTATAAGAAAGGAGAGAAGTTCGTGTGATAACCATAAGGAAATCAGGTTGACTAACATCTTATCTAAAATCTTTTAATACATGGTTATTGGATGTCTGAATTGAGACGGAGATTACCAAATCAGAGGAAACTAGGTAGGTTTCAGACTTAAGCGAAAGTGTATCAATCAGATCTCCACCCATCAACGGGTTTTAGAACATGAACAGACTTACCAGCGGCTGATACTTGCCACATTTCTTGATCTGAAAGTGACTTCGCTGATCATGAGATGTGGAAGTGTCTGACCATGAATGGGGTACCCAGCAAGCGCTTGGAGCTAGCCAAAGCTCTCTACTTGAATTATCGCAGTCCTGTAAGTGCTTACGGAAAGTTTTCATCTGAAGTATCACCGAAGAAATATTTCTTCCCTGATACATGCCTTGTTCTTGTTAATGAATAAATGGGTATATTTCGTCAGTTCATCTGAAGTGACATAGGTTTCTGATGTTTCAGTTTCTAACTTACTTCTCTATAGATATATTGATTGGTGAGACCATAGGCACTTCTCACTTCACAGAGGCTGATTGACCCCTTGGAGTTCATCCGGTTGAACTGGTATACACAGGCGATACTGTCCTGTTAGATGAAGACGCTGACAAAATGCAGCGTCTTCTGAAAGCCTTGATCGGAGATACGAGTACGTTTGGCATGTGTTTCACACCTATCAAGTGTAAGGTGATGCTTCAAGGCCGATCTGAAGCATCTCCTAGTTTAAGGAAAGGTGGTAAAGTAGTTGAATGCGTCGACCCGAAGAGGCTGGTAGTGAAGTGTGATAATTTCAACTTACACATTTCTTAACCAAATTCTGTTTTGATGTACCTATCTGTCTATCTACCTTTAAGCAGATGTTTACGCCCAAGCAATTTGTGATCCTAATATATCTGTAAACAGTATCCATGCAAGAAACTTTCTGTGTCCAGATTTCAAGAAGAATGATCAAAGTCCAAGTATGAATGAAAATTTTACTTAGCTATGAGAGACTTCTGAAACCATAGTACAGTACGAAGTTGTTGTTCACAACCAAAAACAGAATGAACAACGTAGGACCTCGTAAGGTTGGATTTTTATCAAATTGCAATCAATCCACAATCTGTTATAGAGATGGAGACTTTAGTGTAGCTAGACTGGTGGTTTTCATCTCACAGTACACTAAGAAAATATGTATGACAAAAGTGGATCTGTACTGTGGATTGAATATACTGATAAGTCAGTCACTTTCTATTTCGAGGATTTAAAGTACTGCACGACAATTCAGTTTATAAAATCTGGTGGTCATTTCCAAGATCCCAATAAATGAATATCAGTAGTAGCATGGTCGCCATGAAACGTGGAGGTCATGAGTCTGGTCCCTGGTGAAGTCTTATGTGCTCACTGCTGATGAATCTCATACTAGGAGGAAACAACTATTCTATGCTTCCAAGTTTTCCGTAGTTCCCTAACAGGTATCACTACGTGAGAATAACAAAAACCTCCAAAACTAAAAACACTGAAACTTATAGGCTATTCTTATCAGGCAACATGAATTCCATATCATAGTGATCCATGAGTTCTTAGTGTAGAAGTGATATTTAGCTAGTATACGCCTGAAGAAAGCTACTAGTCTATTTATTGAAGTTAGTAATTGGTAATTAATAACTGCATCATTCCAGAAAACAACTGTGTACACAGAATGGAATTCATAGTGTTGACAAATCTTATCGATAACTTTGTAATATGATAAGTATATTAGCAATGTCAGTATCATATTGCACATTAATTGATGTTCAGTGTTTGAAATTTATTAATGCGGGTTCAAATCTCTCGAAAGATATCATTTCCACTGAAGTTACAGATCCGCCTTCTTGACGAGTAGTAATAGTCAAGAAACACAAATGAACCAGGGCTCACTACCGAATGCCTTCAACTATTGAACTCTTACCTAGTTACACAATATCCATAGTGAAAATTCTATAGTTGAGATTTTATATTTTACATGGATGAGCATCAGTACGTATGAAATTTCTTCGTGTTGGTCCTGATGAAATAACGTCAGCCAGTTACTTTTATAGATTCGCTAGCCTTTCAACAATTTCACACATCAATAATGGTTAAAGATGCACTATTGGACTAAATTACAAACTACAAATTCTACATGATGAAGATTTTCTTCTGAAGTCAGGAGAAGGTCAAAAGAAAGATAAGAAATAAGATAAGGAGTCGATCTATCGTAGAAGTTGAGGCTGGTTCCAACAGATGGTCATCACCTCTGTATACAAATTTCAAATGGAGGATGTCTTGAAGATTATCAAAACATAAAAGAGCCCCCGAAATCATGGGAAAAGCTTAAACCCAGGTATATAATATCCACTATGCTTCCTACACATAGCAATCAAATCACAGAAGTTATTGGAATGAAGCAGATCATAATAGTCTTCTGAATTCGGGGGTTTATGGAGATTCGGTGGTTTTTCAAGCTGGTGTTCACCATGGACTGACATCAGTTTGAGGAAAGCTGGGAACCTGGGAGTACTTGAGAGCTGTTTCTTCTTAATATGGGGCTCCTTAGCCGTGCGCAACCATGACGCTACCAAACCACAGATCGGACCAAAGACCTTCAGGTCCTTTGGTCAGCAAATTACCATTGAGCCACTATGTCGGAATCCACTGGTCCATATTTCCAACTTCTCTTAGTTCGTGACATAGTAGGACTATCACCTAGTGTCATCGTTGAGTATTTGTCCTCACGTCTACCAAGTCTTGTTCACATTTGAGACTAAAATGGACAAAATATCATTTGAAGGGAATTATCTTAAAGCCAACTAATAATGACAATTTTTCAGGAAATCAATCATTTCAGAGTAATTTCAGGAGGTAGTGGGCACAGCAACTGTCTTGTCACCAGCACACGTATCAAAATTAAGGCATATCATACACAGAGGATGGGAGATGAATAGCACTCTTTGAAACATTAACCATGAAAAACAGTGAAGTGAACAGTTCTGTCTTAAATTGTGGTGTACTGCTTCATTTCAAGAAAAGACATACAATGAACTGAAACCCAGTATTCAGTATTTGTATAGCAGCCTAATTTAGCAAGAAGACATGGTAGAAAGCAAAGGTAGATTCATAAGTGGTATAAAGGACATACGTGACACCTTTGTCCAACTTATAAACAGTATTGTTTATTGATACTTGTAATTCCTCGTTGTCTTACTGGATAGAAATGATCGATTTTTGTTTGCAGATGGGCTCCCAAGCAGATGTCTCGATATTGCCCAAATATTCACTATGTTATAGTTTATTTAATGGCTGACAGTAGGTCCCAGGACGCATGTTTCTTCCTATTCGGGACTCGCCAACTGATATACCCATTCCCACCGGGACTCGAACTCAGCCCCCATCTCTTAAATGTCAAAAAGCTATCTCCTAAGCCACTGTGGCACGTAGACAATACTGTTAGGTTAATATCCAGAATAATTCTTGAGTGTTTACAGTCAGATCGATAGGAATGACTGAAAGGTGAGAGTTAAGACATCTTTTACTACGAAATTGAAAGAATAATGTTCGATTGGTTTAGAAATATTAGAGAACGAATTATCAGTAGAGTGATCTGTAAATAACCAAATAAAACACTGGATATGACACACTTCGTTAACTAGATATTTCACCAAAAAGTTCCTAAACTAGGTTTCTTGCCTTCCCACTTTATTAATATTACAGCCTATTGTGTGTGAGTGGATGAATGAATTATTGAGCTATTGATTGATTGGTTGATTGGTTGGTTGAGTGAGTGAGTGAGTGAGTGAATGAGTGAGTGAGTGAGTGAGTGAGTGAGTGAGTGAGTGAGTGAGTGAGTGAGTGAGTGAGTGAGTGAGTGAGTGAGTGAGTGAGTGAGTGAGTGAGTGAGTGAGTGAGTGAGTGATAGGATAATCTAGACACCATAAAAAGTGTGTTAGACGAGTTTCATCGTGTCCTGACGTTCTTTGTGCTTTGATAATTTTTCATGGACATTTCATCTCCAGCCGTAGTAACGTCTTGAGTAATTGGTTATGATATTAGTGGTGAAGATACCCTGGGCCTAGGAATGAAATTTTCACGAGAAAATATCAAACCTCAGAGAACACCAAATTTTTAATGTCTTAGAAATCACATCAGCCCTAAATAGCTACATATGCGTGCACCAATTCCAATAGATGAAGATAAAGCAGTTATGGAATGGGTCAGTGAAATCTGCTCTGAAGAAGAAATTCATAGAATAGTCAAAATATCCTACAGTATCAAGAGTTATATTGAAGAACTAAAATATCAGCTGATACAAACAATTAGTGTAAAAGACTATGAGCTTCTGATAGGTAATTGCAATAAGGCGAAATCAGCTGCTTTCAAGAAATCCTAAAGTACTCAAATAAGGAATTTGAACAAACCTATCGAAGAATTGTACTAGTGAAACATAATGTGACCACCAACAGCACATCATTAATAATTGATAAGTCAAGGTGGGTTGTGAATCTCTTAACTAGAATCTTAAGCTCAACAAAAGTACGGAAGAAAAGCCTTAACTTCAATGCGGGGATTAATGAATTGAAACTAGATGATATCATCCGCTAGATAGAAATATCCTTAAGTTCAACAGATAGAATATCTGCAGATAAGTTAGGACTACAGTATACACTAGTATATTAACAGCATTCTGTGAGTACTTCTGTGGTTGATTTTTGTTTTGGATAGATAAGAAAACATCTTCCTCTCTTGAGCTGGACATGTATAATACAATAGCCTGAGTTTAGTAATGGAGATTTTTTAAATGGGTTTCCGTATTTTAGTAGTTTACAAAAGTTTAGTCTATTATGGTGTTCAGAAGAGTAGTAAAGTTGACAGACCTCGAGAGTTGACATTCCTACAGAAAACGACAAGGAACTGCCTAAAATACGAGATACGAATTCCATGAACTTATTAACAAGGATTACAGCCATGTGTCACGAAAACCTTTGTGATATACCCATCTGGGATACATGTGAAAGTGTTTTGGCATGGAAAAACTTTCAGCCCAAGTAAGGATACACTATATCTTTCCTATTAATGATGGATTGTGGCTAGCAGTGGAATCCAGGACTCACATTTCGTCCTGTTTCGGACTCATCAGCTAGGTGTGCCTGCTTCCCAATGAGTGATGTTGTTCCCACCAGGATTCGGATTTGTGAGCGACCACTTCAAACGCCAGGGCGTTATCCACTACACCACCGAGCCACCATAGCCACTTCTTGTGCGACGGGTATAGTTTTTAGTATAATTGTTTTTTATATCTTTGATTCCACTGCTAGCCATGATCCATCATCAATATATAATTAGAACACAGGCACTATTGAGGCATCCTCACAGAAGCTCATATGCCAATAGAGACCGATCAATTCGGTCTAATCAACGACGGTATGACATAAAAAACAGTTATACTATATCTTTCCTACCGAGAACTCTAGATTGACAGAACACAGAAATATGGAAGTCATTCAAGTTTTCCTGACAAAGCTTTACTTTTCTCAGGATAATCTTAGTTAACCGACGAGTTCAGCAAGCATTCTAAAAAAGAGCAAGAATAACTTTCATAAACAGAAGATATATGACAAATCTCAACAAATAATCCCAGTTTATTTTTCATACATATTTTGTCAACAAATACACAAGGTTAATCAGAAAGCCTCAAAGATCCAAATCCGTTAAAATGTTCACTAGATATTCAATGTGGTCTCAAGGGAATTGATCAAGCCACAATTTTCTCAATATTTCATTGTTTTGGAGTACGGATCTGAAGAAGTCACCTTGATGACGATGGTTTGGTGTTCTCTCAGCTTTGATATATTGTCATGGATGCTTCACAGCCAGGCTTAGTGACACTGTCAGCATTAACTTGATGCACAAGTGAAGAATATTCAAATGTTACATAAATGTTTCAATAAAGTTTTTATTGACCTTGAGTGTTATTCCCAACTTACAACTGGACGATAGAGAAAATCAATAAAAACACTATTTAAACGTTCGTGTAACATCTGAATATGTTTCACTTCTGTATGAAGTTAGTGCTGAAGATGCCATCAAGCCTGGTGATGAAATGTCCGCAACAAATTTTCAAAGCTTAAGGAACACCGAACCACTACCAACTTTATTCGGAGCTACAAATCTTTACCAACATTTCAGCATCACGTTGCTTAGTGACAGTAGTTATCTACTTTATGTATCTTTACAAATTAAAGCATTGAAATGTTTATCATTCTTAACCTTTTTATGTATATCATAAATTTATCCTGCCTGTTGATAAACCTCCTATGAAGATTGGATATCATTTCAATAGATATGATGACTTCATTTCTGCCCCTATGCCTGTAAAACTATCAAGTGGTTACAACAAAGATTACTGGATAAATTCAGTACTTACATAATCGACTAACATAAAGACGATATAATGTAAAGTTTCCTACATATTTTATCCAGTCAATATCTCAAAGTTAAATCGGAAAAATGATGACCAGTCTTTCGGTCAAGACGAGGAGGGAGTTTATTGGAAATGAATCATTTCACTCCACATCTGCAGGCCTGTTTTTACGTCTAAAAGCCCCAAGTATTCCTCTTAGATTGCTATGTGGGAATACTAACTAGATGGTAAGGAGGAATTTACACATTGACAGTCTAGCAATAAGTATCCATTCGTGTGCTAAATCATAACTGTAACTTCAACTAGATGTAGTTAACCAAATTACCTAACTTTAAGATTCATGGAACCCCTTCTACGTCCTGTTTCAAGGTGAGTTATTTGTAAACCTGTAGTGTTTTGAAACACATCAGAATTTACTGAGTTTAGAATAACTTATTCCTCGGATAGTCATGAATCACCATCAGTGGAAATGTTGTTCAAAGAGTGGAGTTCATCTTTGCATAAAGTCACCAGTAAGTATGCAGTATAATTCATAATAAGAAAGAGATATCTTTAGCTAATATGTAAGCATGGCTATAAAAGTTATCTACATTTCGATGGTACTAGCTATTGGCAACAATTCATCAAACACTACCTCCGTAAACAAATTCTCTTTTTCCACTAGTTACAGAAAATCAATCAGGTATCTTCTATACTTCTTTAAAAAGTCATAATTTCTGCGTTATGCCTGTATTTGACAATCCATTGAGTCCACTATTTTTGAAGATGGAGAAAAAAAATGAGATGTTCACATTAATCTTAAGTAACCTTTCTGGTTGACTACGAATTTGATGATCAGTAAATATCCAGACTGAATAATACACTATAAGGAGATTCAACGTAGGCAGGAGTTGTTAAGTATCCCCGTGTGAAGGATAATTAAGACATGCCTTCTGCATTACACTCTGTGTAGGTGTCATCACTTCCGAATCCTTAAGCCACTTACTGTCTGAGAGGGATGTGTAGGGGATAGAGCATGTGACTGCCGTTTCATATTTCTATAATCCTTGAAACCTAGTTATTAAGTCTATCCAACTCAAGGCAACCGTAAGCTGTTTGTGTATAATTTGATCTTTATATTACCAATACAACATAATGCATCCGAATCTGAAATGAAAACAGTGGAATGGCTTCCAAAATGTTATTTTTCCTTGCTAGTGAAGACTTTTTCCCAAGTCGACCTTCAATTTACTTTCACTCCTATGAAATGTATTTCGTAATTGAAGGTGATGACCAATGGAAAAAGACTGTCTTGTAGTATATACTACCTCCATTTTTGCTCAGGAAATACACACACCAATTCCACAGGAAGCTTCTCTAATTTTTGCAGATAATTGTGGTTTCGTAGTGACAACCTACCTCGGGAATCTGTTAGCATGATTACGCCGGAAAGACTTCTCTACTTAGCAGTACCTCAAAAACCATAAAGACCAAAAGGAAAAGATTAAAGTAGGGTGCGCGTAATAAGGGTGTGGGTACTGAGGAGAACGTGCGGAAATAACTTCGGCAAAATAAAACTACGGACATAATTTTTCATCAAAACTTTCAAAATACCCAATGAAATGTCCAGAAACGGGAACTATGAAGAAGATCACAATTCACAGTCTGGAGGACCTTGAAGTAAGTTTCAGCAGAAATGTTAGCTTTTGACTGCTGAAAGCAATGTCTCAACATGTGCAGGGCGAACATAGTACTAACACAGCAAACATTGACCTAGACGAACTTTTAGTGCTGTTTTTAACTACTTGTAACTTGTAAGTAGTTCAGTACATTATGTTCAAATTTAATGAAAAACTAAAAACGTCATAAATGCATGCAAAGGTTCATTTTACATTTGTTTATCATGCAAACCAAAGTTGGAGGATTTTATGCCTTAAACGTTTCCTATAGCTTGTTATATTTTATCGAATTCAATAATTGTGTGAAAAATGCTCTCAATAACTGCGGTATCCCACTAACGTGCTCTGTATTTTGTGATGCAAAGTCCTCATACTAGTAGTCATAATGGTACAGACATGAGTGATCACATTCAGGGTGCAGTAAGAAGTAGTCTGCCACTTTACTCACAGCCACACATTTGTGTTTACATTGTTTTCTTGGATAGTCGTAAAGCTTATCTTAATACTGTCAACGGAATTATTTGTCAGTTTCATAACAGTGTAGCAGACGCGTGTTTAGGCGTGTATAATACGAAATTCTTTCAATAATCATAAATTTGAAAATGATGACTAAAGAGTGAACACATATACTTTTGAGTTTCAGTCCTAATTTTTTTATTAGTGAGGAACCAAATGTGTCAATAGTCTTTATAAATCAATTTCTTCCTTATAAGCCTTCCAAACGACCCTAATTCCACAGTAAGCTTTATTTCAAAGGGAACCGAGATTTCTAATTTATAATCTTAAAGTAAACACTTTTATTCGTGTTTATAAGCTCTCATTTTTCAGTATACAACTCCTTGTGCATTAAGAGTTACAATCTACATATGTATGACGTGAAGATGACTTTAGTGCGTTCTACTGGTGTCAGAAGAAAGGAAGTTCCCTGGGACATTACTCCCTAGGTTACTGTACACTTTAGATGTGTCTACTCTCAGTAGTAGGTAAATCATCTCGACAGTTTTCATGCTTTGTGCTACTTGAAACCAGTTATGCATGCTTTAACAAAGCTGACATTCAAGATGAGAACACAAATCTCCCGAACAATGGTGACGAACGACAGTGACACCTTACCTCTTTTGATAGGAAAGCGCATCTTCAGGAATGAAAAAAGCGATATGCTGTCTACTATTTTACGGTGTATCACCTGGTACCAAATTGAAAACCCCACCACTGGACTATTCGGCTTCAACGCACTCTATATTTGACTGAATGTGTATACAAACTAGTTATCAGATCATGGCAGACTTGATTAAAAGGGTTATCAAGTGGATTTTGAGAAAAGGTTTTCCAGACAAATAAAACGCTTCCAGATGGATATCCACAAAGTTTTAGTGAAAAGCTTTGAACTTTGGGATCGATCAGTCGGAAGTGAAACGGATGCCAACAGAAGACCCTGGTGGACAGTCCCACTATATAACGTTAACTAGCATGAAGAAGTAGGAATCTGTGGTTAACGCGTTCGCCATAAAACCCGGAAGCCCTGAGTTCTATCCCTAGCATGTAGGGTAGTAAGTGCGTACTGCTGAGGGGTTTCACAGTAGGATGAAACAGCTATCCAGTGTTTCCAGATTCTCATTGGTTTTCTAGTTGGTGTCAGTCTATGATGAATACAACTTTAACAATAAAATTCCCTTCAGCTGCAAACTACATTACGAATATAATCGTCGAATAGAAAGGAATCAATTATCAGATTATCCCAAAGCAGATAATCTTTCTTTTTCCATTCAACTTTAATAAAAGTGCAGTTGATGACTAGGCCTTAAAAGAGATATCATATTGTAATTATTTCCAAAATGTTTTGAAACGTTATCACTTAGAATTTCCCCGTCACTGACTACAGTAAACTGGCCGGTCTCTATTGATGTATAGGCTCCTTCGCTCTCTGGATTCGGCAGCTAGCCACTATCCATCATTACTATGGATAACTTCCGCATCCACCCAAGTATCTAAAGTGTCGTTACTGCTCACCAAAAGTATCACGTACTTCTGTAAATAAACTCGTCTGTCTTTGAAGTGATCGAAAAGATTTGTAGTACAGGATGAGAATGATTGTGGTTCAGTGTTCTCTGAGCTTCATAAAGAAGTGCTGAAGATACCACCAAGTCTAGTGATGAAACGCTTGTATGTCTTTGTATAGTGTCTAGATCACTCACTCACTCATGAGTACACAAAGAACAAAGAATAATCAATAAACAAAGTAAAAAATATGAGGTTTTGAAGGCAACTAAAAGGGATAGTGAAATTCAAGAAGGTTCACAGAATGCTGATAAAAAAGAAAGTACCACACATATTACAGTTGTCAAATTTAAATTAACAGGGAACGCATTGAAACATTGAACATGTGTTATTGAAGACATGAAAAATTTACAGATAATTATTACTAGACGTTTTGAAACTGGAAAAAACCACATTTTATCACTTGAGTATTACTAAGATGGTGAATGTCATATCAAAAGAAAGCAAATTAGGATTATTAGAAACGACTTGCTTCATAGAAGAAAAGAGCATTACGGGCAAATTACCCATAACGTGATTAACCAGAGTTCAGTAGTGTAAGTTACTTAGTAAGTAGTATTTAGCTTACGAGAGTTAAGTCAGAGAGAAGTTTTTGTTCTTACTGAGGCATGTTTGCAAGAAGATTGGCAATTTTCAAATGATTTACAAATTACCCAGTCTATGTTAATCTATCTCATACCTCAGTAGTTTTCAACCGCTCAGCTTGCTATCAACAGGGTTTCAGTTGCAGTCTATTCAGCCGTAGTCACAAGACGTAGTTAAAGTCACTCAGACTGATATGTACATTTCACAAGCCAGATCAGTGCAATCTGAACATTGGATAACCATTTTGTTTGTTTTGACACAGGCCCCTCAATGGTGTAACCGGACAAATTCAGCTCACAAAGCTGGATTTTTTTGCTAACTGAACTTGATTTAATTTGGCGACCAATGTTCCTCTAACTGATGTCAGTCCATGAGGAATGCCAACTTAAAATCAGCAAATCCCCAGAAACCCAAACTGAATTAATCTAGTGATCACTAGTGACCAGCTACAAGAGGTGACCCGTGAAGTTACAATGAGAAGCCGTGACCTGTGGAGCAAACATGGTAGACGTGAGAATATATACTGAACGATGACATTAGTTGATGTTGGTGCTATGTGGCGCTATGTGGACCATTGGATTCCAACCTAGTGCTTCAATGGTAACGTGCTGGTCATAGCACTTGAAGATTCTGGGTTCTATCCGTGGTGGGGTAGGGTAATAGATCACACTTCTGGAGTCCCTTATTGAGATGAAACAGCTCTCTAGTGCTCCCAAGCTTTCAATGGTCCTGAGGCTGATGTCAATCCATGATGAATACCAACTTAAAACCAATCAAATTTTCAATTATTATTATTATTATTATTATTATTTGGCTAATCGACTTACTTATAATGTCTAATCGGTTTCCAAGGGAATCACTGTTGATAATGTAGTTGAGCAGTTGGGAGAAACGTCAACGTGGACCGTGTCATTTTCAAATCACTTTCCAAATTAATCATCCTATTCAAGGCATACAGATGCATTCAAGTTAACTACCTAAATCTGGTTGATCTGTACATCGCAGCCCTGTGAGCTGAATTCGTCTGCGTACATAGCTGATGAGGTGGCTCTACAAAGAGCGAAACACCCGTGTGCCAGATCTACCTGCAGAAATCTATACATCAACGCAAGGGAGATTCTAACTACTCATCTTTTCCAGTAGTACATTTCAATGTTTGCTAAGTTTTAGAAAGAGAACAAGTGAATTTCGGTTAAGTATCTCTACCTCTGTTACTTGCTACTTCTGGAGATCACTTTACTCCTTTTATTGATATTATAGTGTCATGATGCCTTTGGAATGTGATATTGAAAATCAACATAAATTTCTACTACTCTGTTTTACGCACCAGGGTATTTTTTGCAAACACTTGGTCCAGTCGAAGAGATTCACATCTTCAACACGAACCAGTTGTCAGTATAGATTGATTCATGTTCGGGCGATTCGACCATGCAGAGTAACTGGAGATTACAAGTTTCAATATATCAGCAAGTGATACCCGTTGCACAAGAGGTGGCCCTCACACTTTCTTGGCCTAGTGGATAACGCTTTGGTATTTAAAGCGACGGGCACTGAGTTTGAGTTCCAGAGGAGACAACATCACTCACTGAGTTGCAGTTGCATCCAGCTGACGAGTCCCTTCAGGGACGAAACGCGCATCTTGGATTCCACTACTCGCCGTCAAACAGATTACAGCATCTTCAATACCCTTGAACAATCATTTGTGGAACTTCAGTACTAAATTTTTTTATTTGTTCCGTTATGTAACAGTAGTGCGGACACGATTTTTAGTGCCACTAGTTATTGGTCGTTAAACTTTAAGATATTTCTAACTACGGAACAAGATATGTGTTCCATTGGTTAATTTGTAAATTTACAATAACGCCAATGATTTTATACATAATAATTTCAGTTTTAGCGAAAACTCGTTCATTTTGTTACAAATTATGTGTTGGTAGCAAGTTGCTCATCATAGAACAAATGTAGCGCATTACTGGTTGATTTAAACTGATGCTGTCTGTCCCCCTTTATTCTCTCTAGTGATTCCAAGTTGAAATTAGCCACAGAAAGGAAAAAATTGTGAAAGTAGTTCCAAAAAAAAACTGTAAAAGTATTTAAGCTTTACGAATTCCTATTTGATATTTTGATGATTACCAGTCGTCTACCATTGATACCATTTAACACATACGGTTTTAAACAAAACAACAGGCATTAATTTGTGTGTTTAAGATAAGTATCTATTTAAATACTTTCGCGTACACTGAAGCCGTAAAAGATTAATTTAAAATATCCACCTACTCATAAGAATTGAATAATCTTTCCGCCCACATCTAATAATCATCAATGAGTCAATATACTGTAATGCATCGTAAGAAGTAAGAATTCAAATAAATAATCCCACTTATGACCACCTGCTGATAATGTTTCATGTCGATAATTTCATTCAAAACTGATACTACATATGATTGTTTTGTTCTTCTTTTTTTCTGTGTGGAATTTTTCAGTTTATTAACTATCATTTAGAAAATGTCATGGGTCTTTCTTCAAAATTCTGATAAATTAAAAAGAAGAAATTCAAGTACAATAACTGTATGACAGATAACATAAACACTTACAGCTAACTGAGTAATCGATATTAGTCCCGTGTAAAATGAACGTTAATTAGTTATTGTATTTTGAGGTGAATGGGGATTTTAATTTTCAGGTAGTATTCATCACCGATTAACATTAGTTGGAGAAACATTGGAAACTTGAAAGCACTGGACAGTTGTTTCGTCTTAAGTATGGGACTACTCAGCCGTATACACCAACGACCTAGTTAAGGATGAGAATCAGGACCTTCAGGTTTCATGGCGAACACTTTAGCCAGATGGATATCCCTAAATCCTAATGAGAAGTCATGATCTGTGGGGTTGACCTGTTGGAAGGGAAGCGGTTGCAAACTGAAGACCTTGAATAATAGTCGTGCTATATCGCGATTTGACAGAAGATGCAAATAGTTAACCATTTAACTCCGACCCAGTCGCCGTAAAACCTGAAGGTCCTGAATTCGATCCTTGCTAGGTGGGGTCCTGGGTGCGTACTGCTGAGGAGTCCCATACTAGGATGAAACAGCTGTCTAGAGGTTATCCAACTAATGTCAGTCGGTGATGAATACTATCTCAAAGTTAATCCAGTCTATCGTTTAGTGTTAATAGACCAAATCATCATAATGAGATATATCGAAGACAAATAAAACGCACCTATTCACCCATAAATTGTACATATGTTTGAAAATCTGACTCATTTTCCCAAATATTGTTAATACCATCAATATACAGGTTGTAGTTAACGTAACTCTTGGATTTCAATAACACTCAGTCCTTTTCTTTGCCATCTCATTCTAACGCTATTTGATTATTGTTCCATTTCAATATAAAATCGATAGGTATCAACTCGCAACTAAGTTATTTTTGATTCAGTAACCAGCGTGCAACGTTCTGGCTTTTAATGTGGTTGATCCTATGTTCGAGTCCTAATGCGATAAACATCATTCACTGGAGGGTGGGTGGGTTGGCGGAACATCCGGGTGACGAGTCCCAAACAGGACGAAACGCGTATCTTGGTTACACTGCTAGCCAAATGTAAAACCAATGATTCACCTTAAACGAATTTAATCTTGAGCAAAAACTGTGTAATGCCTAACATAACCACCATCTCCGCTAAACTGAATCTCACTTTAAAGGAGATTGCGAATAAACGAAGGACATACCAGTCGTTAGAAAACATTTTAGAAAAGCATGTGTAAACGATGAGTTTCTGACAGTACTTGTACTGAATCTGGTATATCGGCCGAATATAGTGTCCACAATTATGATATGTGCTTTGCTTTACCGAAGTACAAAGTACCTTTACAAGATTGGCAGGAGCCTGTGCCAGGGATAACCCTTGATGGTGAGTCATTGGAAGTAGTCGAAAATTTCGTGTATCTGGGTAGTTGTATGAGTGCTAGTGGCGGTGTGAATGGTGAAATTTTCAACTACATATCGAAAGCTGCAGTGGCGTACGTCAATCTGGATCACCTTTGGTGCCGTCGCAACGTTAGTCTGACCACAAAAGGTTGGGTTTACAACGCTTCGGTGAGAACACTTCTGCTCCACGCCTGTGAAACCCGCCCTCCCCAAGCTGAGGATATGCGACGACTCTATGTGTTCGATTACCGTTGTCTCCGCAGGATTATTCCTATCCGGTGGTGACAACGTAAGTAATCCTGAGGTACGACAGTCTGTGTTTAGGCATGATAGAGATCGTCATTCACTAAGCGAAGTCATCTTGAAACACAGGCTTCATGGATTAGATATATGTTACTAATGTCATCTCAATGGCTTCCACACCGTTCATTGTTTGTTAGCCCTGGGACTGGATGAAAGAAGCAGAGGGTGGTCAGTGTATGACGTGGTGCCGTGGGATAAAGAATAGTTGTATCGGGTTGGCACCTGTTAGTGCATCACAGTTCTCTGGGTGGGCTCAGACAGATCACGTAACTTGGTGGCATGAAGCGATATGAGATATGGCTCAGACTCGAGACTAGTGGTGGTTATGTTATAGCTTCTTTATATCTTCAACTACTGAAAAGTGATGAGTGTTTTGTTCTGAATGTATCTTAGTGGACTGCTATTGTTATTGTTTTCCTTTCCTACATATCCACTTCCTTTCAGTTTATGTTTTCATAATTTTGTTATATTGTTTTGTGTGGCGCATTTCTTGGTATATCACGTTTGTGTTCCAGTAATAATAATAGTAATATCAGGCGGAAAGTGGAAAACACTAATCTCAGATTAGTGTCATTGGTCATGTAATTTTGTTTGTGGTAAGAGCCAATCTGTTTATGAATTAATTGGTAACGTTATTGCATAGCTTAGTTTAAGAGCTGTCGATTGATTCTTCATTCACTTATGAACGACGTATGGCTCGGAAACTATTGTATGTTGAGTGACATCCGTTACTATGCTTGAAATTGGTTTTTATCTTTACAAATTATGGGGCGTTGTGGTCACGTAATTTAGCTGTACATACAGATGAATCAGATCACCTGAAGGAAATACGGACAACGAGTGCCAGAACTTTGTACTCTGTTGTACGCCATTGGAAGGAGAGAATCGCGTGATTCATTGTGTTGGTGGATTGGATGACTCTAAAGGTCACCTTAGCAACTAACTGCTGAGATAACCAATCGGGTGTTAGTATTCAGATTAAAAGGAGTGACTTGAAAAACCGCCCCCGCAACTACTGAAATGACCAATCTGACTTCCATATTTCCTCTCGAAAGGTGCTTTCCCATAGAATAAAGGAATGTAATTAGCTGTCTCATCAGTTGATAGAGTGGCCACTAAAGTCATTCAATTAATGAAGTGACATTAAAGGTCATCCCAATAACTGCTGAGATAAACAACCAGAATTCTTTATTTTATGAAAAATTAACTTCCCAAATGAAACAATGAAATCTGATTGGTTATCCATTACTTGCTAGAATGGTTTGTAAAGTAACCCAATTAATGTGACTTCATCAACGCTAATTGACTAGTACCATTTTAACGTGTTCAAGTCACTCAACTTGGGAAATCTAAAATACAAGTGAGAGTCAGTTATTTTGCCTTTTACTCCAATAGTTCTACTGAAGCTAATGATAAGTGTATCTTCAACGTATCTTTCTCATCGATTGCTTCACTTCATAGATCACTTTGATCAAAATCAAATGCTCAGCACATTCATTATTCCAAAAGTGTCTCATTAGTGAGTGATCAGTATGGTTCTTCTCCATCCAACCAACTGTACTGTAAGCACAATGACTGATAGAATTCTGTCAGAACCCAATACTAGACGACATGAAGCTGGGTGCTTTCCAGTGACTAATAAATGTAACCAAGTACTACAAGGGGGTCAGTCGCGGCCCGAATAGCTCAGTGATAACGTTGCTAACTGCGACACTGAGTGACGCGGGTTCGTATCTCAGATGGAACATCAGTTACATCGAGGTTGCAGCTACCCCTTGCTGACAAGTGACAAAAAGCAAGAAACCTAGGTCCATAGGCAGCTGTTGATTGCTTTCAAGCAACTGACAACAATGAATAGCTATACCAAAACAAGGCTATAAGACACTCTTCTACTATTCAATGTCTTACAGGAAAAGTACACACTATCGAATGGTAGTCACCAGAATTAAAACAAAATATCTGGTCAGTAATTCAATGTATTTGATAAGACTTGGCCGTGATGTTGCAAGTGGATCAGTTCTTGCATGAAAAACAAGGACTATGAGTATTTGCTTTTTTCAAGTTGGATAACCGTAGAAAACCTGAGACCACTGGAAAGCTGTCTCATCCTCAGCAATATGCATCTGAGATCGAACCCAGGACCTTCAGGTGCCGCGGGGAGCATGCTAACCATTCAGCCAGTGGTTCAGAGTCTAATGGTCAACATTTTTCAACTTCTCTAAGTTCGCAATATAGCATGACACCCATCCAATCCCGTCGTTGAGTAACTGATTACGCGTCCTACTTGGTTCGCCCCACCGGTCATGAATTCTCACCAGAACTTCAAGAAATCTTCTCTCGAAGCAAGTAAATAATGAGCACTGATCATGTGAGGAGTCCCATATTAGGACAAAGCAGCTCTCCAGTCCCCCCAGGTTTTGTTAGGTTCGCCGACTGATGTCAGTCTGTGATGAACATCAACTTGAAATCAAAATCTCGAAAAACCTCCAAATTGAGTATTTCTTCTTTTGTTGTTCAGAATGAAAGCATGAAAGCAGTTTAGTCCACCAGTATAATGGACTTAAGTTTATCTAACAATCTGCTGACAGCATTCTGCATCACTTTTCACTGTGCTTAGGCTTCCAGTTTATTTTTCAATGACTAGAGATGGGTCTCCCGGTAACCACAGGAGATTTCAGTTTCTGCATTTAATGCTATATATATGGCAGAAGTCTGCGTAATACTCATGAACAGAATAATTTATTCTTTGGAAGGAACTTATCAAAGTTCAAAATACAACTTTCCTTATTACCATAGCTTTTGAGTAATCCGAAGTTGTCAGAGGTGCTCCATTCTACAGAGTGAATACTTCAGTGTCTATATTTTGTAATCTGCTTTCTGTCTAGTAGTGGAATCGAGGACGTAGGTTTCGTCCCCTTTGAAATTTGTCAAGGGAATGTACATTTATCCCAGTGAGTATTGTTGTTTCCTGTAAGACTCACTTCAAGCGCCAAAGTGTTATCAGTATCGATAGGTCTCCAAGCATAATGAACACCTTCTGTTTGAAATTAAGGAAGGCTTAGATTAAAGGTGTTTCTTAAGACCAAACAAGTGAGCATAAGAAATTAAGCAGATGCAACAGAATAATACAAACCTTCATTTCACTTCACTGAAGCTTTTACAAAAGTAAACGTCTGAAACTAGGACACGTGTTTCGTTCTACTTAAGACTCATTAACTGGATACGCCTGTCACCCAAGGAGTTCCCACTGGGACTCGAACTCCTTAGTTTTGTGTAGGATTTTTAAAGAAGACTATGGGGAAGAGACATCATCTGAGTTGACCAAATGATCCATGATAGAAATGTTGCTTGATTAGCCTTCTCCTATGAACAGCTAAGTAAGTAAGTGCTCAGACATGCGTTTGGAAAGACTACGTTTTGTGCAGCCTGCACAACCAGCTCCACAAGAGCACGTAAACTCATAGATACATACAGATATATGGCCCAAACCGTCAGTTTTTCCTTCACACTACCTTGAATCAACTATCGCCTGTTCATCAGCATAGAATGCTATTCTAAATGCTTTGGATAAATGATTATTCACTATTTCTGCTGCTCTATCCCCTCTGAATTCAATATTCAGGAATAAGGTCTTCTAAAAACTTCATGTCTTTTCGGTAAGTCTTTGAGGATAGCCATTCTGAAGAAGTACATTTTAAAGGTGTTCCAAATAATCGTTTAATGTGTCATTTGTGCATCTTCTTCTTTTTCTCATGGAGAGGGACTGAATAAGATTCCTTTACTCAACTCTGTGATACCCAACTTTGAAAATGGGTATGCTGTCTATTTCAATTTGGCTTCCTATAGATTAACCTTTTTAAGGAGCTATCAGATCTTCTCTTCAACGGGATATCAAGAAAATGAAATTCTGAGTTGTTCTGAACTCCCATTGTAAAATTGATAAACGTGTGACTGTCAGTGAATATAAGAAGAGTGGCGTCAACATCAATTTTCTCATCAAGCTATCGTCCATAAATTTTCTATGTAGATGGAACTGATTGGTAACAGGTAAATACTGTACTATGTCCAATTATAAATATTCTGAGTTACAAACAGCTGACGAGGACAGCCGAAACGATAAAATGGATCCACACTGTTCTTCTGCATTGCTTTTCCTTTATGTTTTCAGATCGAATATAACAGTTTACTTTCTTTAAGCTCCTTGTAATAAACTGTTAACGGAACTAGTATAAGTGTCAGTTTCTTCAATATTTTGATTGGGTGACTTGATCATGCACCAGTTACTTGCTTAGACTCAAAGTTGTTGGTTTCAAAGTCTATGATTCCAGTCCTTACATGAATCAGGCAATATATCCCCGGATAAGATTGTTGGTCTACCAAGACAAGATGGTATGTAACACCAATTAAGGAAGACTGAACGACAAACAACCTCCTCTTCACCTCTTCTCACTCCTCCCCCACCTCCCCGTTAGCTAAACTGCTGTAGAAAACAACCCCTAGAATGAACGGCTGACCAGCTCCAGTGAAGTCACTCAACACTAGGGTATAGTTCTTTTTTGTGCGCGTATTTTGTCAGAGACTTTGTAGATGTGATTTATCAATAACACCATGTAGCATTCATAGACCAATAAGATCATGACAGCGTTAAAACTGCTAAAAATCAATGAATAAGGAACATATAAAAAAAAATCAGTTACTGATAAATCGAATTAACTAATGATCAAACAAGTGAGCCTCTACATAGTGCAACACTGTGCTAAAGAAATAAAGTCCTAAGCACTTTAAACTACGTTACTGTATAGTGCTCTATAATCACACTATATGGTGAAGTGATATAGGAAAGTAGGAAACTATGAACTATTGAATTCTAACCTAGTGACTGAATGGTTAACCCATTTGTCAGGAAATCTGAAGGTCATGGGTTCAATCATTTGCAGGATGGGTTTCATGAGGAGTTACAAACTAAGATGAAATAGATCCTCGATGCTCCCAGTGATGAATCCCAGCATAAACATGCGTAATTAAATTTGAAAAATTAGAAAACAATATAGAAATACTGATTTATCGCTGTCAAATTTTAAATTCATAAACAAATTATTTTTTTTTTAAATACTAAATTCTAGACGAATACATACTGATTGATACTTCATCTGTGTTCCTCTTCGAAAAACTAGTTTTTTTTCTAATTCGATTTAAACTATGCAGATAGAAATGTTAGAGCTGTTTTTGAATAAAAAAAATATTTTTATTTTAAAATTGATCAATAAACAAGGTGGTTAAATTAACAGTTGATCAATTTATAAAGAATAAAGAGAACATGTAAATTTAAACAATGTATCAAATGAGTAAATCTTTATTATTTAGTTTTTATCGAATCAATATTTTTAAGTGTGTGTGTGTGTGTGTGTGAGCAAAACATTGTAGTGATGCTAAATTTAGCTGGATAAAAGATCAGTAAGAAATTCATGGTCCCCCCTAGTCTGCCTTTGCAGTTCAAGCTAATCAGAAGGACATCGCATCATCACATTCTTAGCTTGAATCCACTTTTTTTTTAGATATGCCAACCAATATTTGAAAGTTGTAACCAACTCAAATGTTGTATCAACGAAAAGTAAGCAAAGCAGTAAGTTAGTAATCATCATAGACTTATCAGTTGAGGGGACATTGGAAACCTGAGAGGACTGGACGGATGTTTCATCCTAGTATGGGATTCTTTAATAGTATGCACCAATGACCCCGCTAGGGATTGAACCCAAGATCTTCAGATTCTTCCAACAGATGTCAGCCCATGATAAATTCCAGCTTGAAATCAATAAATCCTCACAACCCCTAAAATGGAAGTAACAAGTGTTAATCAAATGACCAAAATACGCTATATTGGTAAATAGACGAAAAGGAGATTGGTGTAATCACCTAATTATCTAGCATTAAATCCTGTAGATGGTCATATCCTCACCACTGAAAAGCCAACTGTTTATTAGTTTTCACTGGTGTTCTAAATGGTATCTCGCACCCCAACCCCCACATCTAATAAGAGTTATAGTCAACCAGATGCTCAGCTGCTCGAATACCATGTCAAACAAAGCAGATCGATTAGTAAGCTAACTTAGCCAACAGATATACGAGTTCTGAGTTGTCAGAATGATCCAAAACTGATAAGTGAGTAAATAGTCAAAAGGGACTAATAGGTGAATGGTACATATCAATGAGAAATGATTTTGGACTTGATAAAAGCCAGTTCATTGTAACACTTTTCCTGTGACTCATTTCCCATTAAAACTCAATGAAACTGGTCAAATCCAAGGCTCTTATTACGTAATCCATGTAAGTTTATATGAATCACACACGGTAAAATGGTACTATAACTTAATTAAAGGTAATTTCCGAATTCATATTTGATGTATTCCGACTCAGTGGTTTAATGGTAACGTGCTGGCAGGTCCTAAGTTCGACAGCTGATGGGGTCATGGATGCGAACTCTGGGGGGTTTCATCATAGGACGAAACAACTATCTACTGCTCTCAGGTTTTCTCCAGCTGATATCAATCTGTGATAAATACCCCCAGAAACCACTAAACCCTGACAAACCTTTTGATTGGAAAACAAACCTAAATCGCTTCGCAGGTGACAAGGTAATAAAGTGAGCAAAAGCAGTAAACAGCAGCGCAGCCCTATAAGGAACAAATGTCCAAGATCCGTTTTGACGAAAACTACTGAAAAGAAATGAATCGATACCAGTACAAACATCAGTGGTTAGACTCATCACACTTCTGTCAATAGGCCAATTGGAAAGACAAGTGTCCGTCAACAACTCACCTTGTCACCTTAATTGCATAAATACTCCAGTTCTTTGTGAAAGAATACCACAAGTGAT
This sequence comes from Heterobilharzia americana, assembly GCA_944470555.2. Taxonomy (NCBI): domain Eukaryota; kingdom Metazoa; phylum Platyhelminthes; class Trematoda; order Strigeidida; family Schistosomatidae; genus Heterobilharzia; species Heterobilharzia americana. The sequence goes on along the minus strand of OX104127.1, from coordinate 137,037,438 downwards.
TTACAGACTGATGTTGACAAGGCTGTGGATGAAACTCAGGCTTGGACAGAAATTGAACTACTATAGTGCAGTCTCTAAGCTGGAAAAGGTTTTCAACTCAAAGAGTGAAATTAATTTTCAGAGACTTTTTTGAGTTACAAGAGAATTCCACCTTTCAACTCAATGGTTATACATCCAGGAGGGTCGGTACACATGGTGAATAATGAAATAATCATGAATTATTAACTGGAAAATGGTTAAACTAAACTTTTGCGACGGGAAACTTTAAAGACAACCAATCACACAACATGCAGAAAGTTTGGAAGGAAGGAAGGAAAGGCACCTGCTGATTGGAAGGAGGGCTACCTTGTCAAACTCCCAAATAAGGGTGACCGAAGTCTCTGCAGAAACTGGCGCGTAGTCATGCTCCACCACTGTCTACCCTAAGCAAAATATTAAGCCACATCACCTGGCGAGCCTAAAAATGCTCTAGATTCAAAATTACGACTGGAACAGGCTGGCTGGCTGGCTTCAGGAAGAACAAACCATGTGAAGATCAGGTTTCAACGCTACGCATCCTCACAGAACAGAGAACAGAATGGCAGTCAACTCTCTACCTCAACTTCATCGATTTTGAAAAGGCCTTCGACAGCGTCAACCGACAAGCAGTTTAGCAACTGCTTCAACACTACGATTTTAGTGCCACAAACCTTTATCAACCTCATTCAACAGCAGCCGTATGCTATATGATGAGGCTACATGCCAAGTGATTCACAATGGAAACCTAAGTGATGTCTTTGAAGTGAAGTGAAGACAGGAATAAGACGACAAGTTTGCTGCCTACTATCACCGATGAGCTTCCTGACTATGGTCAACTGGACTGGATCACGTAACAAACTATGAGGGGCGATAAGAAGGGCATACGCTGGTTGACCGATGAAAAGAGCCTAAATTTGGATTTCGCAGATGATGATTTATGTCTCATGCCTTGTTGCACAAATTCGAAGATCTACAGACGAAAACTAACGAGTTGGCTTTAGAAGCAGGGCAGCGAAGACGGCACTTACTTCAGGTGAACGTAGAGAAGACAGAGGTGATAAAGATACCCAAACAACAACAATAAGCACCAATCACCATCAAAGGGAGAAATCTAAAAGAAGTTGTCTCTTTCACTTGCCTACCTACCTAGGTGGCATCATCTCAACTACAGGCAGCATAGGCACAGATGAGGATGTCAAAGCCAGCCAGGATCGGAAAGACAGCAAGACAAGCCTTCTTGCACTAATCTGAAGTCAGTGTGGAAATCTACTGCACTCCACCTCACTGAACTCAGCATAAAGCATGAACAGGATCTGGGTTTTCAACACTATTATCAATCAAGTCAGTGCTCCTATATGGTTGAGAGACTAGGCACGTTACGGAAAGGATTTTCAACAAACTGTAAACATACATGAACAGCTGTCGCCTACTTTTATTTTTATTATTAGCCACTTGGTTTCCTAGTGGAACTACGCTCACTCGATATTGAAGATCAGATCAGATGGCCAGAATAATGAGAATAAGCAACAAGGAACTTACTATGGCTGGCAACGAACCAACTGACCAAGAACCTATCTCCCAACAACTGTGCAGAAGAAGGTTGGGATGGATTGGATTGAACGTACACTGAGAAGACCGATTGAGAACATCGGGTGGAAGCCAAATGGGAAACGATGAGTTGTGCGTCTGATGGTGACATGGAGGAGATTGTGTGAGGAAGAAATGGAACCTTGTGGGAAGTCATGAAGCCAGGTTCAAAAGACTGCAGAGAGTAGAGTGAAATGGTGACGATCTACTGAAGCTATATGTTCGACTAGGAACCCAAGGGACAAATAATAATAATCAATAATAATAATAGTAATAATCACGCAATAGGTGCTGCATATCAAGGTCATCCTTTCATATTCATTTACTATGCTGTTGACGTTGCATAAGGTGCTGATGAATTATGAGGAGGACTATGTTATCGGTTATTGACAGAGAGTTTGATTACTTGTGATAAGTCCAAGTTTTAAATCTGTTGTTGTAATGGATTGTTTACCTAACAGCAAGAAAAGAGTTGGCCTCGTTTTTTGTTGCCCCACTTGCAATAAGAAGAAACTTCTGTGAATGCGATAGTTTTTTACAAGATTTCATTTAACTCTCCAAAATACAGTGATTTTAATACTACAATTGGTTGTTAGAACACCAGTTATATCACCTAAAGCTGAAACAGATATTAGTCAGCTTTCTTCAGTACAATGATACCAGAAATGCTCCGAAATACTCTGAAGACTAGATGTAAAGTTTGATGAAGTAGATTATATGGCAGAAGCAGGTGAATGTCTTGTTTGGAAACTTGAATATATAACTAGGGAAAGCGACTTAAATGAGGCTGAGTAAGTTGCATACATGTCTTCAGATGTTTTTGGGGAGTTATTGATTTTAAGGTATTATTCATCACGGAATGACATCAGTTGGACAACCAGAGGTCCCTGTTAGGGTTGTTGATAGGCACTGATGAGGAGTAGCATACCTAGATGAGACAACTGTCCAGTTCTCGCAGGTATATGTGATAGAATCATGCAAAAAGGACATCTTTAGTAGGTAAAGAATAGATCTGGAGAATATGTACCACCAGTTATAGAAAAATGCTTTGGATCAAGAACTACAATGGACACGAATGTTTGGAAGTTTTACATACCTTTGTGTGAAATGGGTTACCCCATCAAAGTTTTGTTCGCAAGGAGTACGTTGCTGATCCAACAACTGAAGTACATACAAACAACGTTGGAAATATGTTGAATCGCGTTAGATAGCTCTTAGAACCTTTAACAGAAATCATTATTGTAGACTTCATGGCCACTTGTTTTACTACATACATATTTATATCTCGATTTGTGTGTTACAAATGAATACGCCCTGGTTCTTTGTTGTATCTCCAGAATCAATATTAATGGATATTTTGTTAGACATTTCACTAATGATAGTTATTTGATATTCGCTGAGCTTTGAGACTTCATCAGAATTTATTTAACAAAGAAGTAAAGCCTCTCCCACTTGTATGAATGCTTATGAAGAGTATTTACCCTCCCTGTGTGTTATTTTCCTTTGGGTTGACCTTTATAATTGTTATTATGATTTGACCTAAGTTGTTGGCCTAATATCAAATTCAGTCTGGAGATTTGTGGAGGTTTATTAGTTGATTTCAGGTTGGTATTCATCATGGACAGACATTAGTTGGAAGAATATTGGACACTTAGAAGCAGTATACACCTGTTTCGTCCTAGTATCGGACTTCTCAGCATTGCTCACAGTGCTCCCAGGCTTCTCATTTTCCTCCAAGCGATGTCAGTACATGACGAGTTCCAACCTGAAGTGAATATCTGATTATTGGTTAGCTTGATTAATTTCCAGTTGGCCGATCCCTTGTCAATAACCCATACATTGGGTCAGTTTCTACGTGTATGTTGATTGCTATTCATCTGGAATAACATGCTTCCACGAATTCTCTTAACGTTCTTGAGTTTATTTGTTATGGTATCTCCACTTTGTTTCAGTCGACAGTGTAGTTTTGTTTATCTGTATGAATTGATATCAGTGATGAGATGTTCTGTCGTTTAACTGGTAAGTGGAGCTAATAAATTCTTTAGGCTGTTCGACAACTGGATTGACCAACGTAGTAAGTAGACATTTTCATTATCAAAATATACTGATGCAGTATATTATTTACTTGATAACGTTTTAAGCGTAAATTATTGCTCAGAATAATTTCAATACAGTTGGACAACTTTCGATATCTGATTTATAAAGTCCTATCACCACATATTCTTGGTTTCTAATGATAGTAAAGTTTTCCAAATCTTTGGTATATATTGCGTCATTTCTAGTACATGTGTTGGGTGTTGATGAATTCGGTGAACGAAGATTCAATAAACAATCTCTCTCCACCTAATTATATTTGACTTGAGTATAGTGGCTGCATACCGCCCTAAGATGTGGTTGTGCGTGTGGGACAAGACTATAAAAATCAGATATCAACAGTAGTGTGATTACATTGACATGATTATGAGCAACAACTTATGCTGGGTGATGACTGAAGGTGAGATGGAAATCTGGACCACGGCCGGATTCGAACCAGCGACCATCGGGTTACCAGCCCCATACTCTACCAACTGAGCTACAAGATCCGACCACCGACCAAATCTTTATTTCACTTCAATCACAAAGGGTTTTGTCCGACTACCATGTGAAATCGTGAGATATTACTACCGCCTGATTGCATTCACACTGCCTGCCAATTGAGGACTTCTCATCCCAATCCGAATGTAACTGAATTAGAATGAGAGGGGGAGCATCATATTGATTATCATTATCACCAGAATAAATACTAGTCTGCCAAACTATAGCTTTTTCAGATAGACAATTTATAAACAACATGATGCTCCTCCTGTCATTCTAATTCAGTTACATTTGGATTGGGATGAGAAGTCCTCAATTGGCAGGCAGTGTGAATACGATCAGGCGGTAGTAATATCTCACGATTTCACATGGTAGTCGGGCAAAACCCTTTGTGATTGAAGTGAAATAAAGATTTGGTCAGTAGTGGGATCTCGTGGCTCAGTTGGTAGAGTATGGGGCTGGTAACCCGATGGTCGCTGGTTCGAATCCGGCCGTGGTCCAGATTTCCATCTCACCTTCAGTCATCACCCATTGTAAATACTAGTCTTTCAAACTACGGCTATCTCAGATAATCAATAATTTATGCTCAAAACACCATCAAGTAAATATTACTGTGTAGCTGTGTGTTATAAATCAAATAAACAAACGTATAATCCTGAAACTAAGATTTGGTGGCTATATGTGGATGACATATTTACTGTGTCGACAACTTCCTCACACGTATAAACTCAGTAGTAAGCCCAATCCCATTCACATACGAGGTAGAAAACGAACAAGGAGAATTATCTATGTTTGACTGCAGGATAAAACAATGGACAGATGGTGGTTTGGATACCACCATCTACACATTCCAACAGGTACCTATACTTCAAGTCATCTCATCCAACGTCAGTAAGTCACTACAGGCAGGTTTATTCAAATGTCTAAATAATAGAACTAGAAAACTGACCAGTCAGTGAAAGGACCTAAACAAGGGACTGAAGCACATTAAAGAAGCGTTAATAATTAATAATTATCCTCTACCATTTATTTAGAAATCGGTACGAACACACAAGAAACGAAATAATAACAACAACGTAAGTTCGAATAATAACGACAACACGAGTAGAAAAGTGTTCACTCCCTCCATTGTGTTACCCCATAAAGAAGGTACATCACAAAACTTTACGTTCGATCGTCAACAAAGCTGGAATTAAGGTGACATTTAAACCTACATACCCACTCAAAGAGAAGCTTTCCCGGCTGGCTTAAGGATCCGATAGAACCAATTAACCAAAATAATCTAATCTATCAAATTCCATGTGATAACTGCGACGTCAAGTACACAGGTGAAACTGCCGATCGGGGGTCAGTTAGAATAGCCAAACATAGGAATTTAGCTAAATATAGAATGACAGACCCAAATAACATCAATAATCTAGAAGAAACTCGATTACTGCAATGCATGCATTAACACACAGTCACAGAGTACAGTGGGATGAAACCATTGTACTCAAATTCAATCTAGTTAGGTGGAGAGAGATGTTGATTACTGAAGCTTTGTTCATCGAATCAACACCGAACACAAATAAAGGGAATGACGCTACACCTATACCACAGATATGGAAAACTTTACTACCAATAAAAATAAAGAATCTTAGGTGACAGGACTCTAAAAGTCAGATGTAGAAAGGAGTGTGATTACATTGATACGATTATGAGCAATGATAATTTATGTTCGAAACATCATCAAGTAAATAATACTGTATCACATTGTGTGTTATACACAGAACAAAAACATCTAAAATAGAATTACATCCTACCATAGTACCTAAGTTTTACACATATTAATTTTCATGAATACTCTAAAATCATACTAAACGGTGGTACATTCATGTTGGCAACTAGCAGTCCAGGATGTGCATTTCGTCCTATTAGGGACCCCTCGACCTGATGTATCTCCACCCCAGGGAGTAATATTGTTCTCCCTGAGACTGTAACTACGTACCCAACACTTCAATCACCAAAGTATTATCCACTAAGCTGTAAGGGCGGGTCAGCCACCGGATATCAGTTGTTGTTACAATACTTGTAATGTGACGTTGCTATACAGGGCCGAATTGCTGGACCTCTGTCGCAGGTGGCTTCCTATGCAGACGCCTTGATGCTGTCAGATTTTCATGATGTGTAGCGGTGTATCAGATAAAAAGCCGAAAATGTGAATCTTACTTAAGTGGTATAGGTTGCACTATTTTTACTTATTTATTTTGAAAGTTGTTTTTATTATGACCTAACTGGTAACACTGTTGTATAACTCGATTCAGGAGCTTCCGATTGACCGCTCACCTATTGATGTAAGACTTATGCTTTTGAAATAATTCCATTTCGAGTGGAATCCACTGTAGTATGCTTTATATCACTTTTTGTGCTTGAAATTGGTTGTTTTCTCGTTATAAATTATGGTGCGTTGCAGTCAAGTAATTTCGTTATACATCCAGATGAATCAGATATCCGGAAAGATATACGAACAATAAGCAGCAGACGTCATGCTCTGTAGAGAGGGTCAAATTGCGTGACTCATCGTCTGAATGAATTGAGTTTACCACACTTGGCAGGTGTACTTGAAACCAATCGTGCTCATGGTCAGTGTTAGTACTTAATAAACTGAACCATGTGCTCAAGCCAATTACAGTCAGTCAAGGTCATAGTAGATTGGCGACTACGTCAACTCAGTAACATGCAGCGCAGTGTAGCCATTTATGTTGCAGCAGAGGGAGAGCCGTAATCTGTGTGCTGACACCAGAACTAGAATATTAGTCTCCCCATTATTTCTCAGAAATTCGGCTAAACACCTGATCAAAGTGATTGTGTTTTCTAAGCAGTTCACTTTTCTTACTACTCTTGTCAAGGATATTGTCTCCGAGTGTTGACTCAAGACATAGGCAGTAACTTTAATTAGAGACTGGATTGCAACCATGTTGTCTATTCCTGAGTCCTTAACGAACTCTATCGATCAGTTTGCAAGGTGCTTATTAGGCTAGAAGACTCATTTTCGCGATGCACTGACAGAGGTTAGTTGGATGGAGTCGACCGGCAGGAAGCTCTGCTCAACCTAGCATTCGTGTTCGTTGGGACTCGTCAGCGAGGCGTATCTGCAACCTCAACAGAATCCATTACCTGGCTGGGGTTCGAACCCGCATCACCCAGTGCTTCAGTCAGAGACATTACTGCTGAGCCATTTAGGCAGCGAGTAACTCCCCTTAATACTGGATTGTGTACATTGACTAGTCACTTGAAAGCAACCGGTTTCATGTTGTCTAGTCTTGAGTGCTAACCGGATTCTATAGGCTCGAATAGCTAAGTGGTCTTGTGCCTGGCTACTACACTGGATGACATGGGTTCGAGTTTCAGAGGTGGCATCATTTCCCTCGAGGTTTTAGGTACACCTTGATGATAAGCGTTTACAAGCACAAGTACGTCTTCTCACTGAGCGCCTCCAAACAGTTTAATGTTTATTAAGCAATAATTCCACACAACACGTTTCATCTGCATAGTATGTAGACAAAACATCCACCTGTGGCGCTGCCGTGATATCCGATTGTCTATTAAGGGTCGAGTGTACTGCACAGCAGTCCGCTCTGTTCTACTGTATGGCTGTGAAACACGGCCACTGAATGTGGAAGACATGAGAAGACTTCAGGTGTTTGACCACCGCTGCCTTTGTTGTGTACACCGTATTCTGTGGTGTCACCATGTGAGTAACGCAGAAGTCAGGTGTAGAGTTTTAGGCAGAACAGGTAAATCAGTTGATGCGTTTGTGAACCTTCATCGACTGAGATGGTTAGGACACGTGTTACCTGTATGCCTAGTCACCCATTGCCTCGTCACACAATGTTGGCTGAAGTAGGTTCAGGATGGAAAATGGCTCGAGGTGGCCAAACTAAAACATGGCATCAATGTATGAAGTGTTTGACCGTTTGTTTGAGCCATGTGGGGCAATGCAGACTTGCCGGTTGGGGTCTGCGGGACAAGGGGAACCAGTGGTTGGAGACGGTGGGTGAGATGGCTCAGAACCGGTGTCAGTGGCGCAGATGTATACACACATTATCCTCATTTTAAAACTATACCGAATCTCACCATTCCCTCATTCTTCCTTTCTCTTTTTTCGTACTTTACATTTCTTTTGACTGAATTTTCTTATCTTCATCTTGCACTCCACTGTCTTTTTACTTGATGTACTGATATGAGCTGTAACAACTCGGACCACTATGCAGTAATGCCTGGTCCTATGTTCATTTGGATGATGAGACAAAACAACTGTTATTTAGTCTCCAAGAGGATAGTGATAAGGGTTATTGCTAAGTGTTTAATGTCTTGAAAGAAAGTTTCTTCAGCGTCTATATGTTAACTAGTCGTAAAGTTGTCTCATGAATGGTAAACGAAATAACGCAGCAGACCCAATGACCTACGTATCTCAAGTTGTCAGCAGACTAGATCATTCTTTCAATCCGACTACATCATCGTCATCACGATCATCGCATAAAACACCAGGGATTACTGAGTACCGGCCTAAGTTGCCACACCTCCACATGTCAGCATAACAAGTAACAAAGCAGAAAAGGAAAAAGGAAGAAAAACCAGTTAAATGAAGTAGCAAGCAGTAGAAAAAAGGAAGGAAGATGAAGTGTGGTTACATCTGAGTCATATCATCTAGAGTTTCCAACCATTAGTCACCTGTCACCACATGGACTCCAACCGGCTAGTCTCTATCTTTCGACATGGTTCATACCAACAATCAAGGACTTCATACATCGACGCCATGTTTTAGTCTGCCCACCCCTAACCTTTCTGTACCCTGAACCTACATCTCCTAACATTGCGCGACGAGGCAGACTACAACACAGCCATCTCAGCCGATGAAGGTTCATGACCTTATCGACTCGCTTTCCTCTCCTCTCTAAAACTTTATGCCTGACTTATGCGTTACTGCCTGTTGACACCACGATATACCGCCTGTCCCATAAAGACAACGGTGATCAAATGCCACAACCCTTCTCATGTATTCTACTTTTTATTGGCTTTGTTTCACAGCCTCATAACAGATATATATAAGCCCAACACGAACGTCAAAAAAGGGAGTAGCTATCGGTCGGGAACCAAAGTTTAGTAACACGTTTAAATGCACGAGTAGTTCGAGTCACAAAATCAAATTCATAGTGAGAAGGTTTTCAACTAAAAACTAGGATGGTAATCATTTGGTGAATTGCCAGCTTCGACGTTTGTTCTGGGAAGTTTTAGCTAGATGACTCTATCAGCCAGGTGAAAACGCTAACAAAATCCAGAGTCTTCTGAACGCTTTGGGCAGAAATCTGAGTATGTTTGGCATGCGTTTCGCAACTGTCAAATTTAGACTGATACTCCACTACTGGTCTGCCGCAAGTACTCTCAAGTTAACGATAAAAAGTGAAGTGGTGGAATGAGTCGAGCGCTTCACTTACTTGGGGAGTCGCATCAGCCCACAAAGGCTAGTTGATGACGTAATGTCAACTTAGACACAGAAGACTCGTTCGGCATTTGCCGAATGGTGAGATATCTGCCTATCTAGCAAAGCACCAATATACTGTGCTCCAGTCCGTTCTGTACTGTTGTACGGCTTTGAGACATGACCGTTGAAAGTATAAGACATGAAGCAATTTCAACGTTTTGATTACACGTGTCTTCGTAGCGCTGCTCAAGTTTGGTGGAATCATCATGTGGGCAATGTTGAGGTTAAGTAAAGGATACTGGGCTAGATAGACACGTCGATCGATGACGTTGCGAACCTTTATCTACTGAAATGGCTTGGACATGTACCTGGCAGGCCGATCCACCGCTTACCTCAGCGTACCATGCCAGGGGAAGTTAGATTAAGTTGGAAGAGGGTTCAAGCTGGTCAGACCAAGATGTGGTACTAGTCCATGAAGTCTCTGACTTAAGCCGTATGGGAGAGATGTAGACTGCCTGGTTGGGGTCATCAAGGCGACAGGAATCAGTGGTTGAGAACTCTTGATGAGTTTTTTTCAAGTCGACATTTATCATGGACTGACATCAGTTGCAGTGAAGAAAACGAGATGACAGTAACGAAGGAAGGATTGTTTATTATTGACATATTGCACAGGAGTCGTCAAATATGGTACACTTTGCACTAAGACTGTCATTTACATAATGTGTTCCATTTCCTCTTCTGCTTCCAACTTGCTATGCATTTAATACGTCCGCAGAATCCCTACCCGTTGCTGGTAATTCCCTATGATTTCTGCCATCCTCTCAATAAATACTACTTATATATATTCTGACCAGCAACTTCCACTACAGTAAGGAACATGGGAAACCTGGGAGCACTGGACAGCTGTTTCCTCCTAACATAGGACTTCTCAACAGTGAGTGCCCATGACTCGACCCCACTACTGATCGAACCTTGGATCTTCAAGTTCCGTGGCCAGCACGTTACCATTGAGCCACTGGGTCAGAGTCCGTTGGTCCATAACTCCAACTTCTGTCAGTTCTCGAATATCTATCACAGTGGCACAGACGTATTCACCCTTCGATGTCTTCTGACGCTTGAACATTCGTACTAACCGTCATCTTCAAATTACTTCTGTCACACAACTTTGTCTACCATGATATCAATCTTTTTTATCTGTGCCATTTCGAAGTGTAGCAATTTGAACAGATCCATTTGTGTACGAGGTTTTGCATTAATTTTGTCTGCCTGTCTGACTTTAAATTGACAGACACGAGGTAGTTAGACAATTTGGTTCAAACTGTAGAATCGCTAATTATCTCTAACTAGGATATACTTTTTATCACAGCATATGAAATGTCAATTTATAATTTAAGCTATTCGTTTATGGATTTCTAAAGTCATATTGGACAACAGTATTCAATATATGGAATGTAGTTTGAAAATTAGCCTCAAGAAGGCATGATGAACTAGTTCAATGACGTGCAATATAAACTTTACTACACACTCACACCGACACACATACAAACATAAGCGTATAAACATACGGACAATCGTAACAACTATGGCCTGGATGTTTATAGATAAATCTAGAAAAACACCTACAGCAGAAAAGGAAAACAATGTAATAAAATCCCAAAAATGATATTTCTTTTTTAAATATGAAAAAGTTTCAGAGGGCAGCAGTATCATCACAGAATTTATTATCTACTACAATTACAGGGCCAAGTAACATGCTACATAATTTTATGCCTTTTTTCGTCTCATTATGTATACTAATGCAAAGAAAAAATAAACATTCAAACATTATTACTCTGGATAAATAAAATAGAACCATTTTTATATAATAATACTACAACAGTAACAACAAATATGGATGAAATCGACTCTGGACTTTATGTTTGTGCTGATATTGATTTTGTGCGTAATTATATTTTCGGCAGCATTGATACACACACATACACAAGCACGTACACACGTACACGCATTCTTATGCACACATACACACTCATATACACATCACTTGATGATTGCCACTTAATTGTTTTGTTTTAACCAAATATAGTAATTGGCGTCAATAAAAAATAACCCAAAAGCAGGTGATGTTATACTGTGTATGCGTCTATGGATTTAAGTACGTATGTACGTTTGTGTGTAGCATCTATGTTTTAGTCTACTTGTGTTTGTGTGCTTATGGCTTGCATGTTTGTGTTCGTGTGCATGTGGCTATAAATAAATTTTAATGTAAAACCAATTTATCCATACTAGATTTAAATTTGTAAATTTGCAAAATTAAAATTTGTAAACATCTTTGACTTAACTAAATAAACATGTGATACGTCAAAATATCAGAATATTTATATAGTAAAACAATTGACAATATTACATAACAGCTAGACAGTCAACTAGACTATGAATACCATTCAGATAACGAAAATCACAGATACTATGGTGTAGAAGATAATTTTGAAATATATATCGATCAGGTTGCTTAATGTGGTCAATAGATTGATTGATTCTATCTCATACTATTTTTGATTTTAGTGTGACGCAAATGGATAAGAATGGAGTCGTAAACTTGAGTTTCGTAGTTGTTGGCGTTCGTCAGTAGTATACGTTAGCACTCTTCCACGACTTTATACACCTTCTCACAGTTAATTCAGCATTGTGAAAGAGGGTAGTAAGAAAAATAAACCATAAGCTATTTAGTGGTCTTTTTGTTTACCACTAAATATCAAACTGACAGACAATAAAGACATTTCTGAAGATGAAGAAGTTTATCTCTGTAGGTTTGTGCGTGCTGAAGAGGGTTCATCAGTACCTTAAGGTCAAAGATGAAAAGTAATGACTGGATTAACGATTGACTTCATCGTACAGTTCAATACTATAATGAACATCAAGGATTTAAGATCCATTAGGCGGAAACCTACAAATCACATTTCAGTCTTGTAGTATTGAATACATTGGAATTGAAACAGATTTGTATCTGATTTCTTTTAATAATCCTAAAGAAACTTGAACATATTGAAGTTCAGACAGTCATAGTATCAAACAGCCGCTTTTATGAATCACTAGGTGAATGAAAAGACTTTATACTTTGCAGAAGTTCTGGTTAAGTAACTGTTACATCGGTTACCACTGCCACATGATTCCTTAAATACAATGATTTCTGTACAGAGTCCTTGCTCATTTCCTCAGCGATGTAAAATGTCTGATGGTTATGATGCACAGTAATGAGGGATAGTGGCTAGCAGTGGAATTTAGTATGCCCGCGTTACGTCCTTCCTGGGACTCATAATTTGGATGTACCTGCTTCCCAGTGAGTGATATTGTTCCCACTAAGACTCGAACCGAGGACTGATCGCTTCAAACTCCAAAGCGTTACCCACTAAGCCGTTGAGTTGTGATAGCCACTGTTTGTGAAATGGGTATAGTTTTCTCAATTATGTTGTTGTCGCTTGTATTATGCCATCGTTGATTTAACTGAATTTTAATGGTGTTGTGTTATCTGAGAAGGATGGTTTACTCGTGGAGCTTTCATTGTCATTCTAGACAACATCATCAGCGCAAACTTCAGGAAAAATTTATTCGTCTCTATTGGGAAATGAGCTCCAACGCAGAAGCCTCGTTATTGCCTATCGTTTCAGTTTTATATCAGTGATGGACAGTGGCTAGCAGTGGAATCCAGAGTGTGTTTCGCCCCATTTCTGACTCATGTTCTTATTTTGTCCTCATTCTGTAGATCTGTCGCTATTTCCCCCCAGTACTTTGTTCTGCATCATTGAAAGTTGTACTGAGTAACCTTTGTTGCATGTGTAGGGGATGACTTGTTCGTGTTGAATTCTAAGATGTCAACATTGTCCCAATATCAATATTATATTTTTCATTTCATGCGTGCGACGTTATCGATGAAATCTTTTGGAAATTTTTATATTCTTGTGTCCTTGTAGGGTTACCTTTGGTTGGTCGTAGATGTTCACTCAGTCTGATATTTAGTGATCTCGACAGTGGGCCTACATATTAAACAGAGAAGTCGTCACAAGATATACATGACGTTGTTTTCGTCCAATTTTTGTCCTAAAATTGGATCTTTCAGGTGGTTTAATCTATTTTTAATGAGGTCCAAGGGCTTAAATGTGGTTTGATCACCTGCTTTTCTGAGATTTCTTTGCATTGACTCAGACGTACCTTACCTACATGGTAGTACTAAACTTCTTTGATCAATTATTTTCTCTTATGGTTAAGGTGGTATGTTGTCCATGAACGTATTCTATTTGCTAGACTGTATATAAATACTCAGTGGTGATTGAAGGTGAAAGGAAAATTTGGACCGTGGCTGGACTCGAACCAGCAACCATCCGGTTTCCAACCCGTAGCTACACGAACTGAGCTACAAGACCCAGCTGTTGGTCAGATTTTCGTTTCACTTAAATCGTCAGCGGTTTTGCTCGACTACCGTGTGAATTCTGGATGCGTTACTATCCCTTGATAGTACTCACACGGGCTGCCCAGTCAAACCTTATCCTAATAGAAATCTACTTGAATTATTAGAGATAGGGAGCATAACATTGATGAACAACTTGACTATCTGAGATAACCGTGATTTAGCAGACTTTTTTTGATACTGGGTGATAATTGAAGGTGAGATGAGGATTTGGGATGTGGTCGGATTCGAACCAGCGATCACTCAATGTAAAATCTTATTGGTAGTTCAGAAATCTTCTTGACTGGGTAGATATTCTGAAGACAGTGGTCTTCAAGCTTTCATCTGTCATTCTTTACATTTTACACTCTAACATTAGTAGTTCTCCCATCTATTCTCTATTTCCACAAAGAATTTAGTTAAGTTTACATGACTTTATATGATTCTCATACTTAGAAGCCTGGGAAGCAGTTTTACTTGAATTACGTTTGACTGAAAGAAAAATTTAAAAATCTATAACGAAGTGACTGAGTGAGAGCAACTGACGGAATAATACGAAATACGAGGATGCTGCTAACGCCATGAGACACTTGTACTGGGTACGAATAGCGACTATACTCCCTCAGATGTCATGCGTCACCGAACCGCAAAATCAGAAGAAAAAGACCGGTATGTGATTACGAGGAAGTCAACTTTATTTAACGAAAAAGATAAATTTACATAGTTTATCCCCAGGAAATAAAGCCACTAGGTGAGAAGTTGGAGACTATTTTTAATTAGTGTCTAATAAGGTTTTACCTGTTGACACAGTAACATGAAATAAGGTTGAAATAGAAAACATCTGCCTTAGCAATCGATGACTTAAAATGTTGATTTCTATTCAGGCTGTTCACTATCACATACCAGAGTTAATATTACACCATGGTTTTAATATTTAGACGAATACATGGTGGTCAAAATGCATTCACATGTGAACGATGAAGAATGTTTATGCCGACATTGAAATAGACCTTTAAAATGTCTGTCAATCAGAGTGTTAATCCAATCCTGTTTGGATTAAGAAAGAGTCATTTTGGTAAGCAGTTCACATGCTCTCTTATGATGCAAATAAAGAGTTAAAGTAAGGTCTAGAGTGCAGTGATCAGTTCTATATATCAGCTGACGACAGAAATTTATGGACCTACTACATCTAGAAGGAGAATTTGACTAATACTAAACGGGATGCACATGGAAAGACGGAACTATTGATCAATTGGCTTATATATATATATATACTTACCGTTACTAAAGCTAGAACCAGTGTTAAAGGACTCTGAACTATTGAAAATGCATTGACTACTTGATCAAGAGGAATATTATGGTTTAAAGGCAACCAGTGAATTCTTGTCGCTGCTTATAAAATCACATTGCCCTCTGTTACTACAGTAAGTTTTCTTTAAACAAGCATAAGTCATGTCACTGCTGTTGAAACATTATTTGGTCCCATCCTTTTTCCTTCCATCGACTCACCATAGTTTCATCATGGTGATCTGTGCTTATTTACTCACTCTGAACGCTGCAGCTATAAGATTAGAAGTTCAATGTAAAGTTGTACTGATATTGCGTTATAGACCTCTTTTGAAGGTCTATGTGTTTGTTCTGTCGAGGGGCTTGTGCACATAAATTCTGGAGTCCAAACTCGAGGGTTGCCTTGTGGTAGTAGGCTACGTAGTCGTCGTAACCCAGTGAGCTGTTGGTTGGTTTTTCAGTATATCTCTGTCGTGACTCAGTGATCTTTCAAGCAATGGATGATGGGTTTAGAGACCGCTCCATCGATCAAAGATTGGGCAACTAAATGGTATCATTAGCCCTCACACAACAGGTGTGGCCCATAACCTACTACACGAGTATGCAAGTGGTTACTGAGAACATTTTCAATTTTTCATTATCCCTGCAATAAAATGGTGGATATTTTAATTTTAAAGTGTCATGATACTTTTCCTACTCAGCTGTAGTGAAATTCAGAATTGTTCACCTCTATTGGGTAACACTGATACAATGTAGAATACACACCGCAACTTAATCTTATCTATTCGCAATATGACTGGTGAAAAATGAACCAATCACAATTGGAGGAATTCACTGATTTGTAATTAAAAACTATATCAACAGAATCTGAGATAAACGAAGAAGAAAAGACAAAAATCAAGAATAAACAGTAAATGCAGTTAAACTGAATTATTACGTGATGCTTGTGATTCTCCGTTACCATATAGGGCCGAATTGCTCGACCTCTGTAAGCAGATGGGTTGCAATGAAGACGCCTCGATACTGCCGGTGATTCATGATGTTTTGTTCAGCTTGGTGACCAGCTGTAGAATCTAGAAATCGACGAATTCCGCCGTCTATAGAAAGGCGAAATTACCAGTATCGTAAAAAAAATACTGGTACCCATTGCACAGGAGGTGGTTCTCACACCCCAGTGGTCTAGTAGATAAAGCCTTAGTGGTTGAAACGGTAGGTAATATGTTTCAAGTCGCAGGGAAAATACCATCACTCACTAGGATGCAGATGTATCCAGCTGATAGGTCTCAAATAGGAGGAAACGAGCTTTTTGGGTTCCACTAATAGTCACTGAGACGTATCAAAATGAATCCGTTTCTATTTTTCTGTGGACTAAAGAGAAGTTATCGCGTTCAGTTGTTGATCTGTTTCCACCCCCCCCCTTCCATAAGCAATTCAAAGGTTTCTAATGGAAGGGCGATACTAGTAACCCATAAATTAACTCAAATTGCTGATTGGCAGTCGATTTACTTAGCACGCAGATCTAGAAGACAGATCAATAAAATAACAGCGTTATCCAGTGACACCACAACTGAATAGAATATACACAGTTTGCTCAGTACCATTTTCAGCCGAAGCTGATAATACTGTTGGCTAGTAGTGGAATTCGGGATGCCAGTTTCGTCCTTGTCAGCTGGGTGTACCTGCTTTCCACTGAGTAGTGTTCTTCCGATTAAGACTCAAACCGGTGATTGACTGATTTCGACGAAACAGCTGTCCAGTGCTCACAGATTTTCAGTGGTTCTGCAGATGACGTAAATCCTTGATGAGTACCCACTGGGAATCAAAAACTCCCTACAAGCCTCAAGCCTACACTCAGCTTCTTTAATAACTTTTCAATCTATTTACTTTTTAAGGAATCGCTATACTATGAATAAATTTGTATATTTGGTAAGTTTTAGCCCTTATTCCTGAATCGCTATCTGGTGATTGATATACTCTTTGAGAAATTCATTTTGTGAATACTCACTGAACACAGAAAAGCTTCAAATGTTTTCAGTATCGTACAACTGCATAGTAGTTACAGTAAGATCGATTTTATGCCACACGTGTTGAGAAAAAGAATAACTGAATATTCATTATATTCTAAGTGTAAACGGATATCCAAAGAAGTTCATCAGAGCCAAAATGCCTTACGGCAACCTCAAATGAGAATCGATTACATTGGGAGAAGAAGGCTTTGTCTCTATGATTACAATTCAAGCGAGACGATCCAGTTGATAGTCTATTTCAAAGCCTATCTAGAGCAGTCAGTAAAACGTCATCTTTGGATATCTTTTAGTAGTCGGCCAGTTCAACACTACAGGATAGCCTACCTAATCTTAGCTCTTCATCTCCGATTAGCCATACGATTAAGCAAGTGCGTCTACGCATTTGAGAACATTTACCAGCTTGGTTCAAAATGGCAAAGTGAAAGTGATGAAACGTTTTGTCTGAGTGCACCTAGTAAACGCAGGTTAGTAAATAGGTGCTAACAGAGCTTTTAGTGTCGTTTATCGTGTGTCAAAAAGAATACTGCGTGTAACTCGCCAACGCCTCCTCAATATAGCTGGGGCTATCAAAATAAGATTGATCAAACTTGAACTCTGCATTTAGAAAGAATATATTCAAACGTTATTCCTTCTTCGGTCTTTAGTAAACTAAAGGCCGCTCCTGTTCTCCTTACTGTCTGTCTTTGCATCTACTATCACATTTTTCGTCGATATATATATATATATATATATATATATATCACCTTAATATTAAAAAAAATTAGATAGAAAAATTGACATCAGCTGGAGAAACTTCAGAAACCTGGGAGCAATGGAAAGCTGTTTCGTCCTCATATGGGACTCCTCAGCAGCACGTAGTCATGATCCCACCCACCGTGGATAGAATCCAGCATTTCCAGGTTCCATGGCTAGTGCGTTACCACTGAGACACTGTGTTGGAATCTAATGATCCATATTTCCTACTTCTATCAATTCACGATTCAGAGTGACCTGTACCCAATACCACTGTTTAGTAACTGTGCTCATGTTTTCATCCTGGCTGGCCTTACTGGTCATGACTTCTTATTAGAACTTCAGGCATCATCTCTAGAAGGTAGTCAGCAATGAGCACTAGCTAGCTGCGGAATCTAAAGGTCCTGGGTTTGATCCCTGGTGGGGCCAAAGATGTGTACTTCTGAAGAGTCCCATACTAGGACAAAACACTTGTCCAATGCTCCCAGATTCTAAGTGTTTTCTCAAATGATGTCAGTTCATGATGAATATCTGCCTGAAAGGAATAAACAAAGCCCCACAAAACTTCCAAATCGAAAAATCGGTCTGCCTAGTGTCTAACTCACATTCCATTTTGACATTCTGTTCAACTCCAACTTGACTGGTTTAACGCTGTGAAATTGCATTTTATAACTGTAGAGCCTGAAGAGGATTTATTCAAAAGAATATTCTTCGTCTAGATTGATTTTGATTACAGCTATGGAAATCCTTTAATGTCTAAAATCTTATGCTTTTGACTTTCATCGAAAGTAATACGGCATATGAAATGCTTAAATTTGTAGATGTAATCTTCTCTGAAATATGTTCAAGAGAAGTTCCCTCGATCATAGTCAACTATTCACTTTGAAAATATCCTCATTCAAAGTCAGGTTTATTGAGAAAACAAATATTTCATTTTGTTTGTATAGCTAAAGTCCACATGAAGCGAGCTGATTTGTTCACGCTATAGAAACTTATTCAACCCTTTTTTCCTCTGTCATTTTAATTTCAAAGTTTGCTATCTTTTCTGGTTTGTTTGTATGCTAGTTTTGATCGAATTTGACTTTCTGAATGTTTGGCTAAGCAACTCAACTTCTAACTTGACAGTATTGATTTTTAATATTCATAACAATTTTACGGTAGGAATGCTTGTTACTATACTGCACCGACTACTGTTACCGTAACCATCAAGGGAATGTAAACGTCTCAAGAATGAAATGAAGAAAAATAGATCTCTTTAGTGAACTAATCATCTGGCTACTTCGATTTTCATTTCCGAATGAATACCTTCCATACAAATATGAAATTATAAAGTCTTTACAACATGCTTTCATTCCTAGTTTCTTTAAAATGGAATTCATCAATGGCTACATCTAGCGACCTATAAATCAAAAAAACTTATGTTCTGAAAGTCAGCATCAGTTGCTTTCCTATACCGTAAAGCACTGGCTATCAAGAACATGCATCAGTTTGCGCAAAGAGATTTTAAATTGATTTGACAGCATGCTATTAGTTCACTCTACCTGATCAGCAACGAGATATTTCGCTACCGTGAGGTAGACGCATGAAACTGAGGAGTCTGAATAGAATACAACTCCTGTCAGCGCTAACTAACAACTTTAGTTGTTAAGATACAATCCATTTTCAAGCGCTAGTTAACAGTTTGACGCTGTAACACTAGCAAGATATGAATGGCTTCATTATTATTAATTTACAATAGTAAAAACTTGATTAAAAGAAACTGGTTAAATCATACCATGCCGGTCGCCTGCGTCATCATAAATGTAACCTTAGAATGGCGTAGTAGTGAAGGATTTTCAGAAAAAGAAAATAATTACATTTAAAAATATTTGTTTGGAGCTCAAAGTAGTATTCATATTCCTAATTAATTGTAATTGTTATACTGTCCGATAAGCTTGTACAGATCCCCATAAGAAGCACTAAATCCCTAAAGCCTTTCACAACCAATCGTATTACTTCAAACTTTCGAGAAAAGTCACATGAAACTATTTGCAAATACCAGATCGATTGAAAAGGGAAGGATATCCCTTTCTAGAAAGGCTTGGAAATAGTCCAGGCCATAACCAATACATGTATTTTGTACATATATCGTACCGTCTTCTCTACTTACCGAGAAACTGAACCACCACCAAAGATAGGATCTGAAGGTTCAAGAAGTGTCCACGCTCACACATATACAACAGTTTGGAAATCTACCATAGAGAGCTTATTTATTGAGGCCAGTAAGTCTTGTCTTTTTGCAAATATTGACCTCTAAAATGATTGCTGATGAAAATGATCAGAGAATTTTTGAGATTTTTACAATAAATTGAAATGAGTGTTATTGCTTGTATTACACCATCGCTGATTGGACCGAACTGACCAGTCTCTGTTGGCGTATGGGCTCCTGTGCGGATGCCTCGATATTGCCTGTGTTTTAATTATGTATAGTAATGATGGGTAGTGGCTATTAGTGGAATCCAGGATGCCCATTTTGCTCTAGTCGGGACGAGTCCCAATCCCGGTGGGAACAACACACTCACTGGGAGGCAGGTATATCCAGCTGACGAGTCCCAAACAGGACGAAATGCGCATCCTGGATTCCACTGCTAGCCACTGCCCATTATTACTATACAAAATTGAAATTAGTTAAATGAGAATTAAAAACTGAGTACTTCTGTAGTACATTCCCATTTTACTTTAGTTCTTTTTAATGGGAACCGAAGGATATTAAAAGAATACTGAAAATGAACTATGAGGAATTAATATAGGAGTAAAACTTGGGCACTGTGGTCGATTTTAATTCTATTTTAGTTTGTTTATTAGAAATATCACACAGGGAAACAGTAGCATTTACTAGATAACGTTTCGAACACAATTTAATGTCCATATTTATATCAGGTAACTTTACAATTTCGAGACAGACTTTATATATTCCTAATTTTCTCTCCTCTATGATGCCAAGGGTAGTAGAATTTTCTATATATCTGGGACAGTTGCAAAATCATTTCGATTGCTGTGTGTATTTGGTGTTGATTCAATAACACAAAGACTCGGTTACCAATCTCTCCCTCCACCCAAGTAAGTTAATTTTTAACACTGTCGCCGTATCCCACCCTGCTGTGTGATTGTGTGTTATTGCATACAGAGCTACAGCCGAGTTTTTCTCTAGATTTCTTATCTTATTAGGATTTACTAATCTTGATTTAGCTAAGTTTTTCTGCTCTGTTGTTCTAATCGACCCTGGTAGACTGCTTTGACCTACGTACTTAACCTCGCAATCATTGCAAGGAATCTGGTAAACCAGATTATTTTGCTTAATTGCATCGATAGGATCTTTTAACTACAAATTTTGTTTCTAAGCTAGTTTGTTGGTTTGAATGCCACTTTAATCCCAGCCTTATTGAGAATTCTTCGTAGTGCTTCTGAGGTGCCTTCGTTGTATGGTAACACAGCAGAGGTTTTGAATTCTCTCTTAACCCTGTCGCTATTATTACCACTAGTAGTGGGATTATTATTAGTAACATCTGTATTACTACCACTACTACCACTGCTAATATTTTTTCTTTCTATTTCTTATGAATTTATTATGAATTTTGGTGGTAATTAGTGAGACGCAGGGTGTTCTTGATGTGTCTAATTTCTTGTAGCAGATTTTCCGATCTACTAGTAAGCTTTTTCGCTCTATTACCTAAGCATTTAACTAGGCCTACTTTAACTGAAATAGGTGTTGGGAGGATTCGAAGTCTAAGTAGTGATTCGAATGGGTGGGTTTCCTATCGACACCAGTCTCTAGATTTCCTTCTTGTGTTCGTTTAATCTTGCAATCCAACATTGCTAATTCACCTTCTTCACTTTCTAAGTCACAGGTGAATTGGATTGCATTCACTACTGAATTTATATGTGCCAAAAACCTATTGATGCGTTCTGATTTCAGTACTGTAAACGTATCATCTAAATATCGAAACCATATGTTTGGGGTAGGACTAAATGTTTGAAGGGCCATCTGTTCCCAAGTATCCATAAATATGTCTGCGACGATGGGGGACTGCTTGAAAAAAGTTGACCACTGGGAAGATGATATTCATTATTTTGACTTGTGTAATTCCTAATGAACTGAACAAAATAAAACTGAACACAAATAGACTACTTCAAGAATTTAAACCTAAAACTGGCAGCTCAGTTTCATTCAAGCTAAACCTAAGTCATACACACGGTTTAATTAAGATTCATAAACCTTTCATCTCACTAGAACCAACTGGGACTTCACCAACACACCAACATACAACTTATCCAGATATCTGACTCCTACAAAACACTCAAAATACACAATAAAAGACAACTGATTTTAAATCCAAAACTTCAATTAAAATTAAGGAAGATGAAATTATGATAAGCTATGATATCAATTCTTTATATACAGGTGGTGGAGAATACTTGTAGCTCAGGTGAATGGTGCTATTTGTATTGTGTTCTATGAGCTGTGTTGTTTAATCGCGAAGCTTCTGTCGTCTTTCTGGAAGATATCATCAGCACTAACTTCAGCATGAAGTGAGCTGTCAGTATCTCTCCGTGGTTGATTTAATAGCTTCCTTGAGGAAGTGGTTGAATTCAACGGCAAGATATACAAACAGATGAAAGGAACTCCAATGAGATCACCGATAGCCGAAATAATTGCAGAAGCTGTGACGCAAAGACTGGAAACCACTATCCAACCTGGGATCAAACGAAAAATTTGGATTCGCTATGTGAACGACAGTTTGATCGACAACCTTTTCAATGACATCAAGTTCACAATGGAGAAACAGTCAAACAACCAACTACCATTCCTAGATGTTCTGGTCAACAGAACAAATACGGAGAAGCTGGAAACCAAAGTGTATAGGAAGCCAACATATACTGACCGAATCCTCAATTACAGTAGCAACAACCCAACAACGCACAAAATCAGTTGCATGCAGACTGTATTCAAAAGAGCGAGAACACAATGCAGTATAACAACTTCACAGAGAAACGAAGAAAATTACTTGATGTCCATTCTAAAAAAGAACGCATACCCAAGAAACTTAATCAGAAGATGTTTACCCCGTACATCATCAACCACAAAGTCATCGACAGAAGTCAACAAACGTATCGTTCTACCATACACAAAAGATACATCACAAATCACGACAAGATTGCTTAGACCACTTGGAATTGGTGTAGCTCATAAACCAACAAATTTCCTCCAAACACTATTATGCAGACCAAAGGATGCAACAACCAAAGGAGACAAACCGAATATCATTTACAAAATCAACTGCAATAACTGTAGTCAACACTACATTGGACAAAGTGGCAACCCTCTCCGCCTTCGTCGTCTACATGAACACCAATTGACTACTGTTAATCGTCACGACATTTCGTCACTCATTTCAATGCACGTGGATAATTATGGACAGGATTCAGTTTCGACAATGTAGAAATTTTGGACAGAGAAGACATCAAGAATATCAGAGAATTCCTAGAAGCTTGGCATTCAGGTGATTCAGTCAGCAATCAACAGATGTATAGACATAGACCCAATCTATCAACCAATGAGAGAAATGATGAAAGACAGAAAGGTGAGAGGTTAGACAAAGGAAGAGCCAACGGGAAACCTATGCATTCAATGACACAATAATCAGAGGAAACAACCGATCATAGATCACATCGTCAGAGTAAGCTACTAAGTCAGTCACGGAGAGGTAATAGCAGCTCACTTCATATTGAAGTTAGTTCTGATGATGTCTTCTAGAAAGAGGATGAATGCTTCACTACTAAACAAAACAGCTCAGAGAATACAACTATATAACAGTATTCCAATTAATGATAGCCTAGATGTCATTACTTCTAAGTTATTAGACTCAGATACTTCATTGACAGAAAGATGTTCTTTGAATACCAGTGACATTATCAAAGCCCTGAAATTCTGCTTAGAGACTACTTACTTCACACTTAGACGAAAACTAGCTGTATTCCTATGGCCTCGCCTGCTTCACCTATATTAGCTTAATCTTCATAATTAAATTCGAAGAAAGTGTCTTGTTTCTCATAGTGAAGCCAAAAGTTCAGCTAGGATATGTTGATAACATACTCGTAATTTTAAAATGTGACTTATACCAGACATTCTTAGGTCAGCTGAACTCTATATCTTCCAGTATCAAATTCAGTTCAAAGAAAGAAACGGATAAGGAGGAACTGCCTTTCCTTGATTGTCTTGTTAATTGGAAAGAAAATGAACACTTAAGTTTAACCGTTTTCATAAAAGCAACACATTTGAACAGATATTTAGATTTCAACTCATCACAACCAATTAGTGCGAAAGTTTCTATTCCCTCCAGTCTTTTAAGGAGGGCACATACTCTCGTAAGGGATGAAAACAAAAGAGTTAATGAATAGAAATATATGACAAGATACTTAAAACTAATAATTATCCGATAAAATTCATTAGCAAAATAAAAAATAACATTAAATTAGATAGTAGAACTACTCCTAAATCATAGGCCTCAACAATAGTTATCCCTTACAGATCACACACATCGGATGAAATTAACAGAGTGCTCAACAAATACAATATCAGAGTGTTCTACAGAACATCGAATACTTTGCAGAACACCTTCGTTCATTTGAAGGATGAGATCCTTCTAGATTCATAATCTAATTATGTTTGTAAAATAAAATGCTCAGACTGTGATGGAGAATACATAGTACAAACTTCCTATCATATCAAAAGTAGAAAAAATGAACATCGAAGAGCATCCACCCAACCCCTGGAAACCCAATAGAACTGTAAAAAATTTGAAAACACTTCAGCCATAGCTCTACACTCTGTAATTTCAGGTCACATGGTCGATTTTGATAGCGTCGTAATCATTTAGAAAGGCTTTAGAAATTATAAAGAATATCTCATAGCAGAATCTCTTCACATCAAGTGGAATTAAAACTATCTCAATAGGAATGAGGGAGAAAAACGTACTGACGACGAACCAACCAAGAACCTGTCGCTGAACAAAATGCAGAAGTGAGTGGAGATGGATTGGGCATACACTGAGAAAGCCGATCGGGACATCGTGCGTCAGGCCAGGCCGTCGAGTGGAACCCAGATGCAAAACGACGAGTTGGACTTCGAGGGTGACATGGAAGAGATCGTGTGAGGAGGAAATGAGAGCCTGTGGGCAGTCGTGCAGCCAGGTTTAAAAGATTGAAGAGAACGGAGTGGAATGTAGATGTGCTACTGAAGCCCTATGTTCATTAGGAACCCTAGAGACAAATAATATAATAATAAGTATAGATATATTACTCAGTGAATCTTTATAGTAGTATAAGTCTCAGTGTTAATCATTGATAAGTTTTGTTGGTGAACACCTAGTTCTCTAGGATTTTCCCACTAGTTGACCTTAACAACCCGAAAATTAGAACATTTATCAAACTGAAACTAACCAATCACAAATAAGAAGAATCTACACCATTAACATTTTTGAAGTAGTTTTACAAGTCGCCAAATTTTTGTCAACGTGTAACAGGTGTACAGAACTTCAATTGTACGTTATGTCACATCTGTTTATAAGACTAAACAATTCTCCTATAGTCTAAATTTACTAATGTATAGATGAATTGTTTTTTTATGATTACATATTGTCCAATACGTTTTATTACATTACTACAACTATAACTGTATTCCACGACTTGTTTCGAATAGCATTATATGTACTTGTAGTAAACGTCATGTGTGTATCACAGTTAATGACCAAAATCTAGTTATCTTTACTTATGATACACTAAAAAGATGTTAAGAGATACTTTCCTTGGTAATTCTTTAACTGGGTTATATTGTTGGCATACTTTTTCATGCGAATATAAGTGTCCTATATATCCATCTGAAACTAAGCGGTTTTCGTTAGGCAACATACTGATTGCTACCTATCAGTTTAATCAAATAATTGGTTGAAAATATTTTAGTCGAGTGGAATTCACTACATATGATAACTAATAAATAAATAAAAATGCGATTTCATCAAATACCAAATATGATTTTCAAAACTATTCTTCCTTCTTCTAGTCAATTTTATTGAAGATTAAATACCGAAGTGAAAAGGTTCAGTAACTAAAAGGTTGTTCAATTAAATGTATCACATTGAACATTGAGCAGAAGTGATTTGATTTAACTGAGTTTTTAAAAACATTCACAAAATGATACTTTTATTTTGAATATGAAAATTGCCTGAATTTAGACAAATTAATAACTTATCAAAATGATGATTTTATCCAAGTCCCTATCGATGGAACACTCTGTAGGAGATATATTATTGAATGCCTACTGAAGATCCATTATGTGAGTAACTGAACTTGACTCTTATGGTTACCTATCTCAGGAATATAACTTAAAGAATTTCTGTCCTGCTGTTCCTTGCTTTTAGTGATAGAGTTTTAATATAGAAATCAAGAAGGGAATACAACGAACTTTGATATTTTGTCGTGGATACTTCATCACAAAATTCGCCAATATCCTCAGCACTCAATTCATAAAGTGAAGGAACTGCAAATGTTGTATGAATGCGATGGTAGAAATTTTGCTAGCCTTGAGTATTCTTAGTTGTAAGTTGAGAAGAGATTTTTCCTATCAAACCTTGAGCTCTCTGACTTTACATATTTCGTTCCATCACCCTATGAAAGAATTTTTATCAGAAGGGAATTGTCTCACTTTTTACTATCACATTGTGCTTCCCTGTTGATTTTGTTTGGTTAGTCTGCATATCAAGTTAGTGATGGGAATGTCAACAAAACTTTTGATAAATTGATAAGAATTGGCCTAAATGGAAGTCAACATTTTAAGTCACTGGCGACTGAGGTGGAAGTTCTCGTATTTTAATTTTTATTCAATGTTACTGTATAGTCAGGAAAGAACATTACTTGATTATTATTCCTACAACTGACCAATCAAATAAGTTATTAAACTTTAATTTCATATGTCCATACAAAACTGTATATAAATGATATGCTTCTGTCGAATAGTATTTTTCTTCCACTTACAAGCTGGTCTGTGTCTTCTGAGTTTCTTAGCTTAGTGGAAGGTACTGGGGGAGAATTGTTGGTATTTGTGTCCGGTTCAAGTTGTCTCATCATGGTAATATATCCCGCGTATTTCTTATTATACACTCGGTCACTTCACAAAGTATGTACAACAAAATATCACATTTTAGAGAGTACTTAATCATCATAACATTCATGCTGATGATGGATAGTGGCTTGCAGTGAAATCCAGGATGCGTAATTCATCCTATTTGGGACTCGTTAGTTGGATGTACCTGCTTCCCAGTGAGTGATGTTGCTCCTACTGGGATTCAGACTCGGGAGAGATCGTTTCAAACGCCAGAGCGTTATCCCAGTGGGAAAAACACCACTCACTGGGAGGCAGGTACATCCAGCTGACGAGTCCCGAAATGGGTAAAATGCGCATCCTGGATTCCACTACTAGCTACTATCCATCATTACTATAATTAGAATACAGGTAATATCGAAGCAGCCACACAGGAGCCCATATGCCAATAGAGACCGATCAATTTGGACCAATCAAAGACGGTATAACACGAGCAATTATTCTCATATTGAGCTAAAAATATTTTCAGTTATTCCAGAAAGTAAATGCTTTACCTTCGGAGATTATATCTAGTGGATAACAGTCAAGAAAATGCAATAAAGAAATTCACGTTAATTTCGCAAATTTCTTCATAATATCTTTAGAAAAAGCACTTACTGGGAGTAAGTCTAATTCTGGGACATCAAGGTTTATGTGAACGCTTTACATCTCTAGAAAATGAGACGTTCTGCAGTTTGACGATCGAATGATGTCGAAAAACAATCTTGATCTATTCACATAACACTTTAGGAGCAAGACATAAGAATTGAGGACATTTAAAAGTTCCCATCATGTAAATTAGAACAAGATATTTAAATGAACAAATATTGTTTCCAGGCTGAAATTCATTATGGACTGAGATTAGTTGAAGGAAAATTGGAAACCTGGGAGCACTGAACATCTGTTCTGTTCTAATATGGACCACATTGCTGGACACGCAACTTGAAGATTCAGGGTTCAATCCCTAGCGGTGCGAGGTCATGGGTAAGCACGAAACAGCTGGGCAGTACTCCTAGGTTTCCCATGTCCCTCCAAATGATATCAGTCTATGATGAATTCCAGCGTGAAATAAACTAATAAATCTCCGCAAATCTCCAGACTGAATATTGTTCTCAGCTAGATCCACTTCAGGCTTTATTCTAATATAAATAGCTTGATATATGTTTAAAAATTTAACCAGTCATGTAGATTTATCGGTAAATATGGTATATAACTTTTGGTTGATGTACTTGTATTTCTATGTTGTTATACTGGATAGAAGTCTTCTACCTCTGTTAACATATGGGCTCCTATGTGAAAACCTCGATATTGCCTGAATATTTATTACGCTAATTTACTTGGTAATGGATAGGTGGAACAATTCGATCCAGTAAGATAACGGAGAAATACAATTAAATCAACAAAAAGTTATGACTAATATCCGCTGTACAAGAGGTTGCTATCGTGCCTCAGCAGCATAGTAGATGAAAGTTTGGTGGTTGAAGCGACGGTTACGAGGCTCTAGTTTCAGTGGGAACAACATCACTCACTGGGGTGTAGGTATATCAAACTGACAAGTCCCAGATAGGACGAAACGCGCGTCTTGGATTCTTCTGCTAGCCACAACCAAATAAATTAACGTAATAAATGTGACAAATGTTTTAAAATAACAGCGTTGATAATAATACAAATAATAAAATTGATAACATTGACTAAAACACCTGCAATATAGGTGGTAATGATGATAAGAAAGAAGAGAGCAACATGAGAACGTTGGTACTTCAATAATCTAAATGGGTCGAAAGGTGCCTTGGAAAAATAAAAGTTGCGCAATAATGAAGGATGAATTAAGTGGGAAATCAAAATCTAAACAAATATAGTAAGTATATGAAAGAAAGGAAGAGTAAGAGAGGGATAGACAAATCCCAATGATACAACTGTTTATTACGTATTGTTTGACCAAGGGAGAGATAAGGGATGCAAAAAAAAGACTTGGATTATTCACTCAAGTTCACATAAAGTCTGTTATGTGTAAAACACAAGTTCGAATACCTTTCGAAAGACGAGGTAGTGTGCGGTGAATAATCGTGAAAGCATTGTTCTTATCTACCAAGTGACCACTATCAACGAGGTGAGATAAAACCGAACTTCTGGTGGATTTTATCTGTCCCTTTCTGAACCACAAAAATAAGTGCTTAAAAACACATCTGTCAAGTAGTACACCATGTATAGCTCTCTCCACGAGGTCAGTTAAACTTATAAATACACACAGAAATGGCAAAGTTAGATAACTTATCTTTTGTCTTTTGTTAGAGTTAAGCCTGAAGAAGTTCTAATCGAAAACAATATTGCTCCGTTATATATCTTGTTCTAATTTACAGAAGATTTTATTACAAGACTGAAATTCACACCTAGAGAGAACATGCAATGTGTTATGATGACTTACGTTTTGCATGGTTTGGGACTGGTCACCTGGATGCACTTCTGTCCTAGTGAGAAGTGGTGTTCCCACCAATAGTCGAATCTAGCACCCCTAGTACGAGAGCCACCTCTTGGGCTAGGAGTACCAGTTGTTATTTGTTGATGCTTGTAATTTCCCGTCTGTATACTGGGTCCAACAGTTCAACAACTATCCCAACGACTGTTTATTTTAGAACGGTGGTCACTCCAAAAGCAAATGATGGCATACAGTCTACCTCAACCAGATGACTGAATTCTCTTATTGACTTTTCAGACATGTTCACTACTTGAGCAGACCCGATATAATGGTACACTGCATACAATATGTAATGCATAAAATGAATCAGCTGAAAGTACTGAGTGAGCATAAGAATGTGCTATAGAACGCTGGTCAGCCGCTACTGAGTAATTTGTGTAATAAGAAAAAACGATTCCTTAGTAATATCCACAGAAAGAATTATTAACTGGTGTAAGCATCAAACTGTCAGCAGTGTTTCAAAAAATTTAAATTACTCTGACCAACCGCTTGAACAATATAAAATATATATGAAATTCAGGAACATGGTCAGGTAATACACTGGATAGCCACTGCAGAGTGATTAATATCATGGTAACTATTCCTCGGTGCTGACCAGGTTCGATTGGTCATCTAATGTGGCCACTAAGCCGACTGACATACATTCGCGGAGCATTTAGACACATTTTGGTTGTGTGAAATATATCCATCAGGACGTGAAAGAAGAACAAGTATTTCGGCGAAGAGTCTCTTTTTGGCGATTTCATTTTCGAAGCTGTAAAATCGCAAAAAGGTACATGGACGATACTTTTACTAGCTGTGATCATCAATGTGATTTAAATCATGTTCTACAAATATTCAGTAACTGCTATCCAGCATTTAGATTCACCCTTGAGGTCTAAAATCGACTTAAAATTTACTTTCTTGATGTAGAGGTGACAAGAACAGCTGATGAAACGCTAAGTAGATCAATTCACAGAAAACCAATGTGGAATGATCAAAAGACGAACTTTAATAGCTGGATCCCTATGAGTCGTAAGCAAAACCTGTTCATATCTCTTGCTACTCGCATAAGACGAATCTGCAGTCCAGATGTATTAGAATAGATTTCTGTTCTAAAGAACGTCGTAATTGAAAACAGATTCTCATCTTCGTCCATAGACAAAAACATAAACCCTAAACCTCTCAAAGACAACCTTATCACTGTACCAAAAAAGACACTCTATATGAATCTAAACCTCAAATGTTATTCTGCAGCCAACACTCATAAAAGGAGAACATCAAACTCTGTAAGGAGAACATTCTTTGCATCAACGCTGAAACTAGTATTCTCTTGTCACCCAGCGATTTCTAACAACTCAAAAGAGACAATTTCACATCTGACCACTTCTATGTACATATATCAATTCACCTGCTCTCATGGAGCCAGGTATATAGGTCGTTTGTAATGACTGTTATCCCAAATGGTTGAAGAACACTGGTGCGCGTGGTTACGAAGAGGTAACAATGGAGCGATAAGGAGCTCTGTGATCGAACACATCGTGAACACGAATTACTGCATCTCAAGAACTTCGCCATTCAGAGTTATCTATGAAGTGAAAAGAAACCTTCCAAATACTGTATGTCTTCATATTCTCTTCATCGCCGAAGCTCTTGTCATGCAAGTGGAGAAGCCTGAACTATGTACACAGAAGAAGACTGTTCAACCTTTTCTTGTTTCATGGTCTTAGTTTTCAGTCTCTCCTACTTCCCCCTTTTTTCTTTTCATGTTTCTGTTTTGACACTATTCACTTCCTTAGTAATTTGTTAACCATTCTTGTTGCTATATCCTATCTGGTGACAATCCAGTTTTCGTCATGTTACGAAATTTCTTGTTCAAACATATTTTCATTAATATTCCCTACTCATCAGTTTTGGTTTTTGGTCTTTTGATTCTAATGACAACTCACTTATTGGCACTATTTGTGTTGCTTGACAAACCGTTTTTAACTATCGAATCTTTACATCAGACAAATGTATAAATTTGTGATTGTACAGTCTAATAAAACGAAATCGCTGAAATATGCTTGTTCTTCCTTCATACTTCAGTTCGTTGGAGACAATTCGCAGATAATCTGATAGCAGCTGTTTAATTTCTAGCCGTCTCTAACATCCAAGAGGATTTATACTTCGTATTTTTAAGAAAGTTTTTATTAGTATTGATCTCGTATTCATATCAGATAACTCAACAACTTTGAGACAGAGTTTATATATTCCTAATTTTCTCGCCATCTTTCTCATGTTAAGGGTAGTAGAATTTTCCATATATCTGGGACATAAGACATCGAATATTGAATATACGGTGGCTTATGTATCTGCTTTCTATGTCAGTGAAAGTCATATGAGTTTGTTGATTAGTCTTCGAACACGAAGACCATATGTTTCATGAATATAGGAGTTAAACTTGGCTACTATGGTAGATTGTAACTCCATTTTGGCCTGTTTATTAAAAAGGTCACACAATGAAAATTCTATTACCCTTGTCATCACAAAGAAGGAGAGGAGAAGTTGTAGAGTTACCTGATATGAATATGGACAATAAATTATATCCGAAACGTTATCCAGTAAATGATCCTGTTCCTTCACTGTTCACATTTCTAATAAACAGACTAAAATGGAATTACAGTGTCTAAGTTTTACTCGCATATTAAATACAGTAATAAAAGCTAAAAAATAAGTTCAGAATACTTCAACGCATCTACCATGGTAGATTCAGGGTGACTACCATCTCTTTCTGTATACATAGGCTCAGTTTAACGAACTCTAATCGCACATGCTTCCACTATTGTAAGCATTTCCTTATTCTACTGTCTGCTGACAACCGAGAAAGCCTTAATGGTGTCAACGTCATGTGGATAATCCATTAGGTGTCTCGTAGTCAAACTTTGCGAAATTTTTGATTCAGCTTACCTCAACCATTTACGTAAATGCTCAATTATCCGAGTAGACAGACGCCTTTCCCTAATATCTATATGATTTTTAATCTTATCAGTATTTATTATCTTATTGTCACTCACTCGTATTACAACTATTATAATCAATATTTTTGTTTACCTAACATTATTATCAAGCTATCGATTGACTACTAATTGTTCTGTTCAAAATGATGGAATCCATCTCTAGTCATTTTATTTTTCATTATTAATTTGTTACCTCCTCCCAACCTAATCTTAGCTCTGTTTGACATGAGTAAATGATTCACCCCATATTGCCATGCCATGCATTATGTATGTATTCCTTTATTGAACAATGGTATATAAAATGATGTATGTAAAGTAAAAAGCTGATGAGTCCTAATGAAATTTATGAAGCTAACAGATCCTACTTTAATTACTTTTGTTGCTTGCTTTAAATCATTAAAGGAGTACTTCAGAATAGACGGAGTTCACATGAACTGGTAAAAGTGAACTTGATAATTCGGTTACCTTTGTAATCCTTGTAAACACCAACAAAACGACGTCTTCAGATTTTATCATGCATAAAAGATAATGGACTGTAGGATGACTGGAATTCGATAAAGATTTTGTTCATATTTTCTAACCCATTGTCCAAAAGACAAGGCAAACCATAGGGTTTTATTTTGTGCGTTTTAGAGGATATATCCTGTCCTTGATAATGATGGGTAATAGCTAGCAGTGGTATCCAAGATGCTTTTTTTATCCCATTTGGAAGTGGTCAACTGGATGCATGTACCTCTCAGAGAGTGTTGTTCCCGCTAAGATTGGAACCCAGGAACAATCGCCACTAGGATAGCCAGGAGAGCCACTCCTTGTGTAATGGGTATAATATAATTTACTTGTAGTTTCCTGCTGCTTACTGGACAAAATCGATCTGTTACTAGTGCCATATGGGCTCCTATGATGATACCTCATTACTGCTGGTATTTTCAGTTTGGTGTTACTGATGAATGGTAGTTATCAGTGGAATTCAGGATGCACATTTCGTCTTGTCGGTCCAATCAATGACGGGGAATTACAAACTGTAATATCTACGTCGTTCAGCAGTTTGAAACTAGGATTAAACAGCCATTCAACACCAATTATTAACATACTTGGTATTTGCCGTTGTTTTATTGGATCGAATTGTTCGACCTTTATTGGAATATGGGCTCCTACGCGGATGCCTCGATATTACCTGATTGTTAATTATGATAATTTTTTAGTTGTGGCTAGCAGAAAAGCCCACGACACGCGTTTCGTCCCACTTGGGACTCGTCAGCTTGGTGTACCTGCATCCCAATGAGTGATGTTCCCACCGAGACTCGAACATGGCACCCATCGCTTCGAACGCCAAGACGTTATCTAGTATGTCACGGAGGATCGAGTCTCAGTGGGAACAACACCACGCAATGGGGTGCGGGTACGTCCAACTGACGAGTCCCAAATGGGACGAAACGCGCATCCTGGATTCTTCTAGCCACAACCAAGCAAATTATCATAACTATTCAATACCTCTACAATTTTGAATAGCTTTCTACCTGACTTCGCTTACTGAAGAGATTACATCAAAACGAATCGCTTCCTGTGAAACCGATTCATTAAAATCTTTAGACATTTATATCAATCAAAATTTCAGTCAACTGAAATATCAGTCATTAGGATAAATAGCTTAAGAACGCTAAATTATTGAAGCATGGTTTCAGTCGAAGCAAAATCATGTAACTTCATGATGAATACCAACTAATAACAAGGTGGACTTGTCGATATTGTAAAGCGAAATAAATATTTAACTATCTTGAAAGAGTAAACATGGTATTCTTACCAATATAGCTATCAGAAGTTAAGTACTAACATAGGTCTATTAAGAAAGTTTGCAATGTGTTCACAGAGCCCAGTAATACAATGATGTAATGTATTGTATTTTGTTTTATATGTTAAGACTCAGTTTACAGAAAGTTGTGGTCGTAAGCTTTGTACCTTGTGATACTTGTAGACATAGAGTACATAGAGACCTAAGGAAAACTCACGTTCTCACGGAAGGATTTATATGCAGACAAGGAAAAGTTTTATAAGAGTTATTCAGCAGTTGTTCTGTTTTCTTTGTGAACTAATTTTCATCTTCCGATTTACTTGATGGGGGCTAACAGCGGAATCCGGGACACGCATTTCTTTCTATTTGGGAAGGGTCACCTGAGTGTATTTGCAACCCAGTGAGACCTGAAACAGACACCCATCGCTTCAAACACCAAAGAGTTATTCACTAAGTCACTGGGACATGACAACCACCTCTTGTCCGATGTGTATCGACTACAATACATTGCTACTTTAATTTCTCGTAGTTATTCTTCATTGGATTGGTCGACTTCTATTGCCATATGAGATGGCGTTGGGTGTTAGGTTCGAATGAGTCTTAACAGGGACACTACCACTCACTAGAGTGCCAGTACATTCGGCTGCCCAATTCCAAACAAGAAGGAATATGCGTCCCGAATTCCCCTGCTTGCTACTATCCATAAATACTGTCAAACTGGAATAACATGGAATGAACATGTGTACATATATTTGTAACTGCGGACAAAACATCAGTCTGATGAGACCCAAATGGGATGAAACGCGGGTCATGGATTCCTCTGCTAGACACCAAGGTCACTGTAACATCGTGAATATCAAGCATTACCAAGGCATCCGCATAGCAGCCCATCTGCCAACAGCAGAGGTCGAGCTATTCGGCTCTGTATAGCAATGGGAAATCACGAGTATCATAATAGCAAATGATACCTGTTGGGCGATGACTGACTATCGTGCCCAATGGCTTAGTGGATAGCGCTTTGGTGATTGAAGCGACGAGTACTGGGTTTGAGTTTCAGTGAGAACACTATCACTCTGCACTGGGATGCAGGTGTATACACCTGACGAGTCCAAAACTGGGTGAAACGCGCGTCCTAGATCACTCTACTGGTCACCAAGGTCACTGAGAACGAAACAGTTTTCTTCCCCGGATATTTATCACTAGATTTTCACAAAGCTCGTTTATGCATTGTTCACAATAAATTCAATTATTACACAATCTTGTATCACCGATTTTCAATTTTAACCAGTAGCACAGACAATGACAAGAGGAGAACATCAGTTTTTCAAAGTGATCAATGATTCTGTGCAACTGTAAGTGCGTGTGTATGTATGCGTATTTATTTCATTCTCTAACAGTAACACTAAAGTAAAATGGTTAATCAGATTTCTCACGGAACACGATGACAACACAGCATTGTAC
Source organism: Heterobilharzia americana (assembly GCA_944470555.2). Taxonomy (NCBI): domain Eukaryota; kingdom Metazoa; phylum Platyhelminthes; class Trematoda; order Strigeidida; family Schistosomatidae; genus Heterobilharzia; species Heterobilharzia americana. The sequence continues at coordinate 137,001,429 of OX104127.1, read as the reverse complement.
ACTTAAATATCAGTGACTGACATATCTAGGTCATACACTAAGTAGATGTTAACTTTATGAAATTAGTGTGTTTTAATGTCTGTTATGACCTAGACCCATTAAGAGTTTATAATTACACTCTGTCTAAGTTAAATGTTCAGTGTTTTCGGAACAAAACTGTCAAATTAGGTGTGTTACATTCTGTCCCTATTGTTTATATTTAAGGTGATATAATAAAAATGTCAGTTGTGTTATTTGTACTAAGGAAGAAAGTATCAGGTATTTAAAAGTGATTCTCAAGTTATTAAATGTAAGACTTCTACTGGGATAGAAAGCAGTATGAAATTAATGACAGAGAGTAACAGATAGGTATTTTTTGCATCTTAATGATCGTAATTAGAAGTTGTGGTTTGTGGGAGTATATAGCATTTTAATAAGGCCTTGATATACACATCTTCCGGTCTTCCTCTTTGAAGACGCCTTTCAGTTTAGGCAGATAAAAATGTAGGTAAAGAATATAGAAATATCCACCGCATACTAAACTGGTAATGAAAGTCATACGTGCTAACTGGATGTATTCGTTATTCAGTGAAAAATAACTGCAATTTTACAACCCTTCCCTGTTTCCAGGTCAGCTGTGTCACCCATCAATGCGCCAGCTTTCAATTAGGTGCATATGTATGGAAACAGTTAAGGCCCCGAATTCCCGGGTATCTACCCGTACCTTATAAGCTGGGATGGCAGGAAGTAATCGACCTAAATTATCCCGCTAAGGTTAATCAAATGTCATACTAACCACTCAACTAATAAAAACCCTTCTCTCACCTTGGTTAGTGCGGTGGCATTCAGGTATTTCAGCCCTTACTGTCTGTGTGGTTAGTAGACAACTGATCAGTTTCAAGAGTCAGTTGGTGGCTGCTCCCGAAAACCCATCCTTATGCTAAGAGGGATGATAAAAGCCCCACTGCTTTTAGTGTTCATTAGCGGCCGTTGGTGCAGTTACCAGGCTGGACCTTATCATTGACCTGCAACCCAAACCAAAGATATAAGCAAGCACGCCGGCGAACTCAGTCTACATACTAGGGGAGTCATCAGGCATATCTCCTACTGCTTTTATCATACTTCCCTTCAAAAACATTTTGCCCACTCCTATGACATATCAAACAGTAAATCAACGTAAGACGTGCCGTGAGCTACAGGGTTAGGTACCTTGGAAGGTCTACTAATATCTGGTTAGCGACACGATTACCAAAGCTAAGTAGATTTCTTCACTTCAAAACCCTAGGGCTGAACGGAAAGACAGTGAATCGGTCCATAGGTTGGAATATGTTTATCAGCTGGAACCACTTGAAGATCCACCTTCGTACAACTAAACTCCCGCCTCGTAAGCACTAGAATAGTGGGGTACTAACTTGGACAGTGACCCAAAATACGATACCCATAAGAATCACCGGCACACCAGAAATCCAACTCAAGACTGATGAATATGAGCTGCCGGTTAGTAATTTGGCCAGCTGGTCGGAATATCCACATCACTAATTCAATGACGTGGCACTCAACTACATCAAGAGAGCCATGCTACCACCACCATCGAAGTATAGCATAGAAGTTGAGGTCGGCTGACCTTCTACAACATGTACTCCCGATGGTTTGATTCTTTGTAGTTGCTTTACATCAATCTATGTTGCTCATTAGGTAGGTGAGAATGACATAAACACCAGACCACCACCTCACTCGTTTGATATCAAGCACATTCCTAGTTTATCTAAATATATTGCCTTGAAGAGAAAAAACTCATTATGAAATTTACTCTGTGACTGTGAAGTTTGAATTTTATACCGAAATATTTTCTGTCTAAAAGTTTTGACGTTTATTTTTAATATTTTCAGTTCAAACCAAAAGTATATGCTTCCAGTTGTCAAGTAGTCTCTTGACAGAAATTATTGTTACTGTTTTAATTCATTTAGAACGTGCAAATCAACCTGATTTTCATTTGGAAAGTTTTGATTTCAGCTGTTCTCATGTATGCTTTGAAAAATATTAACAATAAAAGTATTCCTAGCACAAATTTATCTCATCCTAATGCATTTATTCATATCCTCAGCACTTTGATATTAGTGGACTTGAAATAATTTTAGTATTTATATTTCAGAAAGCTATTCACCAAGGGGTGAGATCAGCTGGAGAATCAGTGAAAACCTGAGAGAGCTGTACAGATGTTTCGTCCTGGCATGTGATTCCTCAGTAGTTCGTATCCACGACCCCTGTATTGATCGAAACCAGGACCTTCAGGTTCCATAGTGAACGTGGTGACCAATGAGTCATTTGGTCAGAGTTTGATGGTCCACAGTTTCCTACTTCTGTCAACCTGAGGGTCCTGAGTTCGATCCCTAGCTGATCATGGTTGAGTGCTGTTGAGAAGTCACAAATTAGGATGAAATAGCTGTCCAATCCTTCCGGGTTTTCAGTGGTACTCCAACTGGTGTCACTCCATGATGAATGTCACCCCAAAATTAAAATCCTCATTCACCTCAAACTACATTATTTTATACCGCTTCCAGGAGGATAACGCGAAGTTCTAATGCGAAGCCGTGACCTGTGTGGTCAACCAGTTGAAAGGGAAGTGGATGCCATCTGGAAACCTTGAGTAATATTCCAGCTATATTACAAGGTGACAGAAGTAGGAGACGGTGATGCATGGAACTCCGACCCAGTGGTTGGATGGTTGACGCGTTCACCGTGAAACTGAAGGTCCTAAGTTTGATCCCTTGCAGGTGGGGTTGTGGGTGCGTACTGCTGAGGAGTCCTACACTAGGACGAAACAGCTTTCATTGGTCCTCCAATTCATGTCAGTTTATGATGATCACTACCTTAAAACTCAAATTCCCATTGACCTCAAAATACATAAAATAGTGATTACCTGAACGCGTACTTCACCAGACAGTATGTACAGTATTCTACTAAAAATATGCAGTGGAAAACTATCAAAGTAAATTCGGTGAAGTTTACATTCCATATGATGTAATTTTTTACTCAATCGTCATTTCAGGCAACTCAAAAACCGATACCAGTGTTAGTTCAATGCTTAAAATCAAGGCATTTCGTCATATGTTCAGTGAGCAGTATAGGACTGTAAATGGTATATGACGGCTATTTTTACTGATAAATGGTAACAAGCTACAGATATAATTTCTAGTTATATAAATATTGAAAACAGGACAACGTTTACTTAGATGTTGTTTTTATTCTGCATCAAATAACCTACAGTAGACACGGTTTTATGGGTTATTCATTTTTAACAGGACAGTTATGCAGTAATGAAACATGAATGAACAAACTAATATCTTTCACACTTGAAGTGTTTGCCTACAATGAATCGGCTCAAGAGGTTGTTTACGCATTAGCTTTCTATGACTTTCACTGTGGTGGAAACGAATGTATACTAGATTCGGTAAGGGTAACTTTCCAATTTAAACTCTGAAATGATATTCTAACTCAGTAAACAAAGATTTTTAAGTATACTCACTTAGTACTCACCAAGAACTGGTCTCATTTGGAGAATCACTAAAGACATCTGAGCAGTGCATATTTGTTTCGTCATAGTATGGGACCCTTCAACAGTCCCCATGCATGACCCCACCATAACATGAACTCAGGACCTCCAGGTTCCATAGGGTTAATAGATAAATGTGTACCATTGGATTCCGCGGAAAGTGAAGGTGTTGGGTTCCACCCCTGACGAGGTCTTATATGCTCATTGCCAAGGAGTCCGACACTTGGAAGAAAGAACTGTTGAGTGCTCTCAGGTTTTCAGTGGTTCATGAGGCATTTTCATTTACGGAACTCTATTTGCACGGCGGTTTCCGGATCGTTATCTAGAGCATGAGCTGATTATTTGTCACATTTAGTTGCTTGATCTTCTGTTCCCATACACTGAGTCTCTGAAAGGTTGCTCCACATTCTTGTACATTTATTCATTTTAGATATTATTTTATATCTCATTTCCACTTACTTAAGAGTCCCTTTGCATAACTGCCAGAATCGCTCAATGCTGACATTGCTGACTGCAGCACTGGGTAACGTGGGTATGAATCTTGAGGAGGGAATCAGTTCCTTCCAGGTTGCAGGTGCCCCTTGCTGAATTGTGCCAACGAACAAGAAACCTGTGTCAACCAGGCGTGTCTACCGATTCTCTTTGATCAACTAACGTTCATCAAAGTCCACCATGATTATAAGCCTCCTAGCTTGGTGGCCACATGACGAGCTGCTCGTTAGAATTCGGTTACTCTCTTCTAACCAATCAAAGTATAGGCGGTTAGAATCTGGAAAAAGTCAACTATACAGCACGAGGTTTTGTTTGTAATAATATACCATTTGAAATGTTTTTCTTATTCCGGAACTGAGACTTATTTCAAACGTTACAACAACATCTCAACAATTTCTACCGAAAGTGTTGAAGGTGATGGTCCTTTTCAGTTTATCTCCTGGGTTAATACTTTAGAACAGAATACAGATTTTAAAGTCATCTAAGAGTCATGTCCATAGCAAGGAAAGATAACAACAGGAATACTTGAAATATGCTTTGGAGGTTTTTGGGGATTTGTTGATTTCAAGTGGGCATTCATTACGGACCCATATTAGCTGGAGAACCACTGAAAACCTGAGAGTATTGAACAACTGTTTCATCGTAAAATGAGACTCCTCAGCCATGCACACTCATGGCCAAACCAAGTACCTTCCGTTTTCACTGTGAGCTAATAAACCACCGAATTGGAATCGAGTAGTCCACATTTTTTAATGTCTGCCAATTCATGATGAGGCACGACCTTCACCCAGTGCTTGAGATAAGTCTAACCTTATTCGAAGCTATGAAATACTAAATCTAAGGTTTCATCCACTGTCACAACGGTGATCTGATAGCCATATATCTGTGAGTTCAGCCTTTACCTTTAAGGGAAATCAAGAGAGGAGAAGTAGCGAAAGGTTAACCATTTTATAAGACAACAGTTTGATATCATCTGTATTTCTGACTTTTTTTAAGATATAACTTTCCTCGCTGCAAGATATCATTCCGACTAATCGTAATTAGAAGCCAACAGCAAGAAATACTTTTCAGCTGCTGACTAATTAACTCTTCATTTTCCTTTACAAATCTTTTAATTTTGATAAATTTTAACGGTTGGTGAACAAATCGAATTTGATGAGTATGTCTTTCATGCTACATAAATCACTGTTAACGAAAACGGTGAAAACAACCTGATTATATTTATAAGTTTAATGTGATAATAATTTTGGAAAGCAATATGAAAAGGTATTTTAATATTTGTTAAAAAAACGAAAAGTGTATTTTTGATTGGTTAGAAGTAAATGCTACCTACACCCTGTATTGACCAATCATGTTTCAAGGTCAGAGAGAAGTGGAGTTCACTTCACACTTCTGTATTATTGGCTTAAATAAATCGGTAAACACTTCAATCATTTGAAATTCTATCTAGCTGACGTTTCATGACACTGATATTATGATTTAATCATACTGACAATGGAGTTTAGCATGAGTTATCCGTTTGGCAGTAATGACTGAAACAACTAGGAAAATTGTCGTTGTTGGAGATGGAATGGTTGGAAAAACTGCTTTGTTGTCAGCATTTGTTAATGGTGCATTTCAGGATTGTTATATCCCAACTGTATTTGAAACAGCAGCTAAAGAAATTGAACTATCCGACGGACGTCATTTAACTCTAGGTTTATGGGATACAGGAGGTCAAGAGGAATTCGATCAAATCCGACAACTTGCTTATCCTGGTGCCAGTTTGATTCTTCTATGTTATGCTGTGGACTGTCCTACAAGTTTGGAAAATATTGTACACACATGGCTTGACGAAGTGAAATGTTACTGCCCTCAGATACCACTTATATTAGTTGGATGTAAAGCTGATAAACGTGTCGTTATTACATCACGTAAAGCTAATCACTTGTCTATGAATGCCTCACAAACCACACTTATTGATCCCAGTGATGCAGACAAGGTCTGTAAACAGATCGGTGCACAAATTGTTATTGAATGTTCCGCTTTGACAAGATCTAATGTGAATTCCATATTTGAATTAGCCGCTCGTATTATATTAGATGCAGAGAAAGAAACTATGAGATCATCGAAATTTTGCAATATTCTACCGATCCATAGGAAAAAGTCAGTTTCAAACGGTACAGTAACCGGTAAATCAGTCATCACACGTCGAAGCTCTGAACTGAAACGACGCATATCTAGTTCAAATTACTTTTGTTTCTTAAGGAGACAATGAATCATTTGTGAAGTTAGTTTGTTGAACATGTAACGAATTCTACTCGATTTAATCAAACACATAAATTCAAGGAATATATGATATCACTTTGATGTCTTTCCCTTTATTTTCCAGTGTAGGCACATATTTTCTGAAGTGAAAAACAAATTTTTTTCACAAAAAAGTTCAAACGTAAATTGAAATGTCTTTCATTGATATTGAACAAGAGGAAAGTATGTACTCATCAGAAAATTCTTGGTATCCAGGAGATATTGATCTCTACTCAGTCAGTCTAATTTTCATCTAAATCTTCATGTCTGAGTATGATTTTATATAAAGAATCCTGACAAAGTATTAATTCATACATCACTTTTTATGAACCATTTGATGTACAGCAGATGACACTCACTGGTAGGTGTGTGCGTGTGTGTGTGTTTGTAAACGTCAGTCTTCGTGCTTTACAGGAGAAGATCGACAACAGTTTATCGATACACAGTATAATTATGTACCAGTGAAGTCAGTTTTTATTTTAATTCATCAACTGATATTTCTTATTTGAATATATTGTCTTGACAGTTTGATATGAATACTAATAACTTATTGTTATCGTCATCAACATTATTCAAGAATTTCGTATTCCTTAATCTCGTTAGTGTTCCTATGGACAGCAACCGGAAGTGATTACAGTAGGAACGTTTCGTCCTTACTGACACTCATCAGCTGTGTACACTGAAGCACAGTACCGAGTTTACGTGCTGAACGTGCTGTAGTTAGTACACTCTTGAAACCCCAGTGATATGAGGATCTATGCTTTCTGATCACATCGGATATTCAGGTCAAAACACCCTAAACTAAATGCATTTCACTGCACAAGTTCTCCGCAGCCGTATAAAGTGTGTTAAAATTTCGATTTCGTAAATTAGAAAAAACCCACAAACGTGCGTTACGTAAGTTGAGTTTGTTATCTTTGTATTCAAAATTATTATTGTTATTATTCGTCCTTTGGGTTCCTAGTGAAACATAGGGCTTCAGTAGCACGTCTCCATTTTTCACTCTGTCCCCTGTAGTCTTTTCTTTCTACCTGGCTCTACCACTGCCCACAAGCTTTCATTTCTTCCTCACACCAAATCGCCCATGTCAACCTCACCTCGGACGCCCAACTAGTCGTTTCCCATTTGGATTCTACTTGACGGCCTGGCATGACGTGTGATGTCTCCGAATAGTTTTCTCAGTGTATGCCCAATCCATCTTCACTTTCTTCTTGGTCAGTTGGTTCGTTGCCAGCCATAGTGAGTTCCTTGTTGCTTATTCTCATTATTCTGGCCGTCTGATCTGATCTTCAGTATCGAGCGTAGGCAGAAGTTGTTGATGATGTATGTCTTTAGTTTGTCGGAAATGCTTTTCGTGATGCGCCAAGTTTCTGAACCACTTATAGCAGCATTGACTTGACATTAGTGTTGAAAATTCGGATCTTATTCTTCATGCTGAGTGCAGTGGATCTCCACACTGATTTCAGATTGATGCAGGAAGGCCTGTCTTTCCTATAGTGGCTGGCTTTGACATCCTCATCTGTGCCTGTGCTGCCTGTAGTTGAGACGATGCCACCTAGGTAGCTAGGTAGGTAGGTGAAAGAGACAACTTCCTTTAGATTGCCCCCTTTGATGGTGATTGATGCCTGTTGTTGTTGCTGTTGTTCTTGGCTGGGTATCTTTATCACCTCTGTCTTCTCTACGTTCACCTGAAGGAAGTGCCGTCTTCGCTACCCTGCCTCTTCTGCCAACTTATTTGTTTTCACCTGTAGATCTTCGTGGTTGCGCAATATTAGACACAAACCATCATGCGCAAAATCCAAATCGTGTAGGCTCTTTTCATCGGTAAAACAGCGTATGCCCATCTTCTTGCTCCTCACGGTTTTGAAGCACGATTCAGTCCAGTCGACCATAGTCAGGAAGATCATCAGTGATGGTAGGCAAGCTTTACTTATTTCTGTTTTCACTTCAAGGGCATCACTGAGCTTTCCGTTGTAAACAGCTTAACATGTAGCATCATATAGCTGTTGTTGAATGAGTTTGATAAAGGTATGTGATACTCCATAGTGTTGTAACAGTTTCCAAATTACTTCTCCGTTGAGGTTATAGAAGGCTTTTTCAAAATCGATAAAATTGAGATACAGAGTTGACTGATGTTCTACGCTCTGTTCGTATTCAAACTTAGAAGTACAAAAATGTTTCGGAGATATGATGCATGTAACAGCGAAGATTGATTCAAGTAATTCTGTTCTGCTGACTAAAGATAACAAATGTTTGATAGTATTTAGGCGATTCAAAATCTGATTAGTGTGATTACATTATGCCGTTAAACAGACTGATAAATTGGTATGATAGGAGGGGATTATAATGATGATAGCTGTTTCTCAGTATCAGCAATTTTGTAAATGGACAGAAACAAAAGGAATTATCACATGATAACAATTCGTATATTTCCAAAACAAGAAGCGCTTTATTTCACACAGTATGTTTGATACAGTACATAATTATCAACAGAACCACTCCTTAAACAATGCTTCCTAACGAAATGATTGTTGGGACAAAGAAAGAAGGATGAAATTTGCAGATTAAGATAATATAGTAGTTTCATTTCATAAATACTCTTCAGCCGTTGCATACAGTCTAAAAGTACAGTGGTCATTCGCAAGGTACTTCAAAATTAGAAAATCAATAATCTTCAGTTGCACAACGAAATCACTGATAATTCATTTAACATGTAAAAGAATTAATTGCAAAGACGTAAGAAACATAAGAGGGAAAAAACAATCATAATGATAATCATGAATAAGTAGTGTTACTCAATTAAAATGAAAGTGAAACAGGACCGAATCCTATTAACCAAGAGAATGGGAGATCAACCAAACCCTCTTTCTTTGTGTAAACGTCAGGTTGAAAGCGTTTTATAGCAGTCGCTTCTGTGAAGCTCAATTACCCAGACATTTTCTGTATGTCGATTATTTTAAAAGCTCTAGATATGTCAACCTGATATCCTGTGTCTATGAAGTGTCTGGCGATTGCACTGGTTACGAATTTACTTCCGTTCAAGCTCAGGTTCTTGGGAATATGCTCAGCGAACCAAATGGACACTCTTCTCTCAGTCCTTTCAATGAACTTGCTACCGCAAATGCATCTGAATTCATAAATACATTTGGAGGTGATAGGAGTAGGGTAATTATCCATTTTCGACTGTTTTATTGGGCATATGGTATTGTATACTGATATAAGTCTGGGTTTTATAGTGTGTGCTGACTGAAGGTAACATGGAAATTCGGACCGTGGCCGGATTCGAACCAGCGACCATCGGGTTACCAGCCCCATACTCTACCAACTGAGCCACGAGATCCGACCACCGACCAAATCTTTATTTCACTCCAATCACAAAGGGTTTTGTCCGACTACCATGTGAAATCGTGAGATATTACTACCGCCTGATCGTATTCACACTGTCTGCCAATTGAGGACTTCTCATCCCAATCCAAATGTAACTGAATTAGAATGAGAGGAGGAGCATCATGTTGTTTATAAATTGACTATCTGAAAAAGCTGTAGTTTGGCAGACTAGTATTTATGCTGGTGATAATGATAATCAATATGATGCTCATTCTAATTCAGTTACATTTGGATTGGGATGAGAAATCCTCAATTGGCAGGCAGTGTGAATGCAATCAGGCGGTAGTAATATCTCACGATTTCACATGGTAGTCGGACAAAACCCTTTGTGATTGAAGTGAAATAAAGATTTGGTCGGTGGTCGGATCTTGTAGCTCAGTTGGTAGAGTATGGGGCTGGTAACCCGATGGTCGCTGGTTCGAATCCGGCCACGGTCCGAATTTCCATGTCACCTTCAATCACCACCCAGTGTAAATACTAGTCTACCGAACCATGGCTATCTCAGAGAGTCAAATGATAAACAAGTCTATCTGTAGGAAAGCTGCTTCTCAGTGTTTCTTTGATCCTTGCATTTGAATGATGATAACACTATAAGTATTAAAAGTAATAATGGGAAACAGTCAACCTGTGTAGGATTAGCATCCGACCAAGAGTGGGAAATGAACAGATAAGCTAGCGTAACTTGGGTGGTGGCGCTTAGTTCAGCAGTATATGAATTTCCATTTCATCTTAGTTGTACTGTGTTCTCTGAGCGGAGTTGTTTAATCGTAAAGCTTTCATCGTCTTTATCAACGACATCATCAGCACTAACTTCAGTATGAAGCTATATATCCTAGGAATAGAAATAGGGTGTATTATTGCCCACTGAATAGTCCAGTTCCAGGTAAGGTAACATTTTTTATTCGTTTTGAAACGGTTAATTGACAACATTTTAAAAATGCGCAAAAGTACACAATACGCTCAGAGGGCATATTTAAAGGATAAGACAGTTGCCATGTATATATATGCAGTGGAAATTTTCAGTAGACTAGGATTCAAGCAGACTGGCGTCAGGAAGTAAACAAATCATTTTAGGAATTTGACTAGGCTAACCGGCATTTTGTGTGCATATGCCTTCCAAGTGCATCTTCATGGTTGGATTCTACTGAGTGTGTTAACTTCTTGTCTTATTCTCATCTTTACCTTGTACACGAGAATTAAGATTGATTATATGTGTGTTTTCCTGTTTATCGATTAAGAACCTTTCGATGGTTGTATGTTACACTCCTAGACAAATTCATCTTATTCTAGAGATGGTGTTTTGATGGTATTTTTCAAAATTCTCAAGGAAAAAATCTAGAAATGACGCTGAAATTTATACTAACTTACCGCAAATATCTGGTCTCAAGATATAATGTTAACATTCTGAAAGCCCTCATTACCACGGTTTTCAGATTTTTCATCTGGAGGTTTTTTTTCCTTAATGATAATAATCGTGACTTCAGAAGTATGACTACTTTACACTGGCATGACATTTACAATAAACATAGCGAATTTGATGCTTAGCATTGTGGTGATCAAAGACAGTTATATACGTAATATTTCTGAGTTAACCTAGTCGCCATTTTGTCCTAACATTATATTATCGATTCAAGCCAAACACTGACCTTGCACATGATTGGTCCCGAGAATTAAATTACCTCACTACAACTCATCATAATTTGTCAAGGTAAAACAATTTCATGTACAAAAACTTAAGACAATGCAAAATAATGGGTTTTTCCAACATGCAATTATTTCTGAATTATAAGTCATACATAAATCAATGAGGAGTCATTTGAAAGCTCTTGAACCGAGCTATACAAAAATGTTATATAGAAAGAGTTTTAAAATAAATAAAATAATATGAACAATGACACTTATCTGAGATTCATGTTTTCCACTTTTTAGCTAATATTAAAGTATGCATTCCCCTGTGGTGTGATCCGGTCAATTAACCACTTTTCCATCCATGTGACCATATCATAGGTTTGACAAGAATGTTGCGTATGAGACAAACATTGTAAAGCAGCTAAACAGTAGACTAACTGTAAAATGGTTGAAGACAGTGTTTCAGTATCGGCTGATGTGGATCTTCTGAGTGAATAAACAGAATAATAACCAAGTAGATGCATGTCTACCGTGACACTAGATAACAAGTCGTCATAATGAACAACCATTCAATCACGAACTGTCAGTTAGCTTGTCCATTGGCAAGCTATGGTATGACCTGATAAACAAACTAGGTAACTTATCCCTACGAATTCACAAACCATCTTCACAACTACTTGAACAATCGATAAGGTCTTTCTACTGTTTCCGATGTTCTAGTTTGTGGATTTCTGTCGTTGATTAAACCGAACTGATCATCCAGTGTTTGATATATGGGTTCCTGTGCAGATACCTCGATATTACCGGGCTCTTCACATTATTTTCGAGGGTTAGTGGTTCACAGCGGAATCTAGGACAGGTGTTTCATCCTAGCTGGGACTCGTCAGCTGGGTGAGCCTACCTTCAAGTGATTTTATTTTCACTAGGATTTCGACCCAAGGAAAGTGGCTTCGAAAATCAGAGCGTTATTCATAAGAGCACTGAATCATGATAGGCACTCCCATGGGAGTAGCGTAGTTTTGATGATGTAGCTTATAAGTCTCCTTCGTAGGGTGGTAAATAACGCTCTGGCATCTGAAGCGATCGGCCATTGGTTTATGTCTCAGTGGGAAGTAGATACATTGGGCTGATGAGTTTCAAATGGGACGAAACGTGGCTCTTAGACTCCACCGCTAGCATCCATACATCAAAAGTAGGCTTTTATAGTTTACAAAGAAACTCACTTTCTAAGCATAATTGAGAGATTGGATTGGTTACATTAGTAGCCGCATGAGTGGTCTTCAAATCAGCTTATTTATTCCAGATATGACGGAAAACATGAGAAAACTGAGGCAACCTATTTTTATTTTTAATAACTCAAATAGATAGTAGATAACTCTGGCTAGTTATTTTTACTTCTACAGAAACAGTACTTGGATATACATTCACACTCACAAGCTAGACTAGGTTACGAACAACAATTAAAGCAAAGTAATATGATTCCACTTGATTTGTTCATATTTTTATTTCTTATTTTTATGGGTGGGTGGGTGGGGGTGAATCACACTACGTGAATCTCTTATCAGAGAGCTACAGATATCCAGTATTTATCGAGATCTGAATAGATAAGAATTTAGGGAAATGAAGTCGCACAAATCTAAGAAAGCATGAATTTTCACGAGATCGCAGAGAACTACTTTACTGAATGGTAGTAATGCAACTCAGTTTTGTACGAATTCACATACTTGGTCAAGTTAAAGATAAAGTATGGGGTCTGATGATGCCACTGAGTTAAATAGGTTGATCATTTCGTGAGTGGCTTACAAGTTGTGCGGTCCACGTTGATTTTTCTTATGGCTGAGTCATTTTTCAACTGCCTAACTGTGGTGTCAATAAGGCTTCCACGAGAAATTACTCAGCTGAGATTACAAGGTGTGATCTCTGCCACAAAAATGTCATGAACTATAAAAATATACTACTGGAAGACTTGAGTAATGAGAAGCCAATCAGGTTGGTCTGTACCATTTCTTCGACCAAATGAGTGATCCAAAAACTGGACAACCATTCCACCCGTTTTGGGGTGATATCATCAAGGGTGTACCAAGACAAATTCAGCTCATGGATCACTCTGATCTGGAGGATGAAATCTACAAATTTTCAACTAGTCGAGTTGTCCACTAGTATTATTTGTAGCTAGTCCATGACAGTTTTATATAGACTGAGTGGTTCCCGGTGTAAAGCTTGTTGACACCAAAGTTAGGCAAGTGGAAAACTACTCAGCTATGAGAAATGTCACTGTGGACCATGCAACTTTTATAACGGTCCATGTAAGTCAGCTAACCAAATTCAGATGATCTAAACTAATTCGGCTTAATGAGCTAAATGAATTTTTCCGGGTACGGCGAACATAGCCTTGACCGCAAACCAGTGAAACAGCTGTTCAATGATTAGTTTTCTATAATCTGGACGACAACACCTACACAACAGTCTGAGATTGGTTTATCACTACCCAAGTTGTTCAGTAGTATATCTCGATATTACCGGGTTTTTCTACAACAACTTAGAAGGAGCACTTTTTTAGCGTGTAATTCATTTACTTTTGTTTATTTCCAGTTATTTAATGCAAAAATAACAAAATGAAATGATTGCATGGAGCCTCCTATTGTGTGACTTAACTAGACAAAAGTTGGTATGTTAAAGTGAAACGCCACTAGATTTCAAGTGAAGGTATGACGTTATGTTTGGGTGTTGCATTCTCTCAATAAGTTTTTTATGAATGTGTTAAAACCATAAAAATTAACTAGTTTCAGGTTGTAATTCGTCATGGACTGGCATCAGTTGAAGCAACATAGGAAACCTGGGAGCACTGGACAGCTGCTTCGTCCTAGTATGAGACTCTTCAGTGGTGTATCCATGACCTTACCAGGGATCGAACCCAGGACCTACAGGTTCCGTGGCCAGCACGTCATTATTGAGCCAATGGGTCAAAACCCAGCGGTCCACATTTCCTACTTCTATCAGTTCATGATATAGCGCGACCGCCATCCGATGTCATTGCTGAGTAACTGTCATCATGTTCGACTTGGTTGGCTCCATTGTTCATGACCTCTCATTGGAACCTCAGGAATCACCTCTTGAGGCTATTTACCAATGAGCGTAAGATGAATTCAGTGGTAACGTGCAGACTGCGGAGTCTGAAAGGCCTGAGTTCGGCCCCTAACGGGGTCACGAGTACGCATTGCCGAGGAGTCCCATGCTAGAACGAAACAGCTGTACAGTGCTCCTAGGTTTCCAATGTTCCTCCAACTGATGTATATCTATGATGAGTTGCAACCTGAAACCACTTAACTAGTCTCCATAAACCTCCAGATTGGATAAAAACTGACTACTGACAGATTTCTGATTGACTAGTTGAATAATCAAATAATGTGATATGGTAGTGTGACTAAATAAAAACTGCTCAAGAAAGATTAGTTATTTATCAAGCCCCGAATTAAACTGATATCAGAAGACAGGACGAATTATCGGCAAAAGTTATTGTGAAATAACATTTTAGCTCGAATGACCAGAAGATAAGACTTAGAGTGGACCTTATTATTTACCAAATGACCAATCACAAAGTAGATAGTGATTCAAGGTCACAGAGAGGACCAGCTAATTCATTTGACTGGTTTCTGACCTTCCTATCTGTAGGTGGATGAGTTGATGGCATTACTGATAGATGAATAAAGGACATGAAACCGAGTTTTCAACAAAGCGAATTTCTACATACCATAACTTGACTTTCAGATACGGATTTGTTGAGGTATTTTTCAATTTTTACAATGATATTTTATGGATCAGGAAATCGATCTAAAAATGGAGAAGACTAAAAGTCAATGTTGAGGAATAGCTGAATGAACTTATTATGGATATATTTGTCATGAAAATATACACACAATCCACAGATTTTTTATGGATAGATGTGAATGAATTTATTGTGATTTCTACTACTTGTTGATACTTATAATTCCCTGTTGTTATGCTGCATAGAACTGATCAACTTCTGTTGGCATATAAACTGCAATGTGGACACTTCAATACTGCCTGAATATTTCTCTTTATCGTTGGCCTAGTGGATAACTCTCTGGCGTTTGATGCCATGTGTACTAAGTTCGAGTACCAGTGAGAACATCATCACTCACTAAGATGTAAATACATCCAGCTGATGAGTCTCAAGTGGGACAAAACGCTCATCCTGGATTCCACTGCTAACCACAATCAAAATTTTTGATCGCCGAAGTTTCAAGCAAGCCGACATAACTGAGTAGGTGTATGGTGCAGCTTTCGATACGTTTGATTTGACCTTGAAAATAATGTCACATGCTAATTAGGAGATTGTATTATTATGCTGAACTACATAGGGAAGGTTCGATCTTGAAGGTTACGTTAACAGCTGCTGACACAACCGATTTGGCTTATTTTATGACAAACCACAGTCCCAGATGAAATATAGAAACATGATTGGTTATTCTAGCAGTTGTTAGAGTAGCTTTTATAGTCACTCTTTTGATTGATTGTTGTATTTGAGGTGGACAATCCGTTTATGTTCCGTCACACTGGTAGGTGATCTAAAATGTGATTGGAAATGTTTCTCGTATGTACCTAATCCCACAAGATTAGGTGGACATGTAGATGGACGTCGTATTAAAGAAATGATATAACATTTCATTCACATCAAGATAGATAAAGGGGTGATTGCAGTAGGTTATTTTTCGAGAAGTGGCATAGAATGTCTTTTATTAACCTTGTCAGACTATACATGATGATAGTTTGGTGTGCAATACAACATGAATTCCGAATTAATATCAGTCTTTCTTGGTTCGGTGGTCACGTCTAGCTGTCCTAGAACATCAAGAAATCGAATTTTAGAGTCTTTCTTTTTCTATGGTGAATACAATGGATGGATGACGACTACTGAATATCTAGAGCATACTTCTCAAGTCATAAGTATGATGGATGCATCGTCCCTGCATTTCTTACCGGTCTACCCCACCCCCTCAATAGCTTGAAGAGAATTTTTCTATTTAAACTTGCCAAGAAGAAGTCAACCAACTGTAAACCCAGTGCTGGATTGAATGCAATGTAACCTTTCTGTCTGCAAATCTCAGTGGTGAAGTTAAGCTAGACATTTTGCATCCTTCCGATTTTCAGTCTGTTCCAATCTGATGATTTCGGTATCCCTATGTTTAGACTATATGAGCCAACACAGACTCATATAAGGGATACTATTTGTTTCAGTGAAACATTTGTAAGTGGTGAGCATACACCTAAGGGAAACATGATTTTGGTAGTAGAATTTAGACTCTTATTTGAAGCGCTATCAACAACCTTGTACACATTCGTGCAGTAGAAAATGAGGCACACTTATTGTGTGAAGACGAATCATACCATCTGGCTGCCTAAACTTCAGAAAGTGGGGTGGAATTGGAAACCATGACCTATTGGTTGAAAGTCAACTGCCTGAACCAGTGAGTTACAAATTAGCTTAGACCGCTAGTGGAATCAACAAATTCAAATGTGACTTAACTAATGTTTTCAAACTTGCTTGCTTAGTTTTTTGAGGAGTTCAACTATTCACTTAGTAACCGAGTGATAAGCAGTTATGGTTGTATATAAAATAGGACAGAATTGTGGTCTAGTAACCCTACCTGCCTTCCATTGAATGATATTGTTCCTGCCGGAAATCGAACTCGGGAGTGATCGTTAATAAACCGAATTGGTCAGTCTCTGTTGGCATATGGGCTCCTGAGCGAATGCCTCGATATTGCTTCGAATTAATACAAGCAACGACATTAAAACTATATGCGTTGCACAATAAGTGGCTATCGTGGTCCGGCGGTATGGCGTTTGGAGTATTCGGCCCCGAGTCCGAGTCCCATGGGAACAATATCACTCACTCGAAGACGGGTACGTTCAGCTAATGAGTCTCAAGTAGGAGGAAAGGTGAGTACTCGACTCCTCTGCTAGCCACTATCCATCATTACTTGTAGTCTAGATCTGCGAACTCTAAGTTTTAGTTTTTCATTTTGGGTAGGAGTGACTAGTGACTTATACTTGATTCATTTCATAACTTGTGTTATTGCCTTTCTTCGATCAATTCTAGTTTGTTCTGTTCACGATTATTTTTCTGGAACTTTTGGTCGCCTAAGAGAATATCCGACATTTTAATAATATAATCCTACTGTTTAAATAATACAACTGCAAACTTATCCAGTTCAGTCAATAAATAACCTTGGATTAAGTTAGGCGATATAACTGTTTTGCATTCCACGTCATAAACTGATGTGCAAAACTAATTTGAGTTGATATCAACTGATTTAAATCTTCTTATCTAGTTGGCGTAAGATCATTCTACTGGTTGATACAATTTACATATTTAATTTGATTATGAAGCACCTGAGTGACAGAAACAGTAACTGTTATGGAGTGAATCAATACCTCATAGATTCCTCAAAAAGAATTTCCTGGAAGCCTTCGTAACCAATCATGGCTTCCGGAATATTTGGAAAAACCACATGGTTGTACATCTGAGATTCAGATTGATTGAATATCTTTATGGATGAGGTTAGAAGGCTGTAAGAGGTATATACATATATGCAGTTACTTTTTGTACGTAATTTGATTTGATAATAAACCTTTTATTGCTTTGACACCTCTTTTCTGTTTGTGGAGAATAGAACGACCCTTAAGAGTAAAGCCTAAGGTTATTACTCAAGAGTTCACTCTCACACGTATAACCAAAAATATATCAGTAGCACAGTTCAAAGCTCTTTCAGAAAGTGATTTTCCTCATATGGAGAATATGAGTAGCTCAGGTGGATGATTTCGACTGTGTTGTGTTCTGTGAGCTAGGTGAATTAGTCGATCAAAAGGTTAAACACTAAGTTTATTGGTGGAATCTAACAATCATGAAGTAGATATACGAAGTTTCCCTGAGTCACTGAAGCACGTAAGCCATTTCTTATGCAACAAGTTTCAGTTGTTGTTTGTTGATATTTGCAGTCTCTCACTGTTGTCCTAAATCGGACTACTTCAGAGTTTGAAACGATAGGTACTAGTTTCAAGTCTCAGCGGGAACACGACCACTCGTATGGGTGCATGTACAAATCGAATGAAACACACTTTTTGGATTCCACTGATAGCCAACAAGTAAACTTCAGTATACATTTTACACTTCCCCTAGTTTGAAATCAAAGCATTTTTAACACTTAATTCTCCCATGGATCAGGCAATGATTGAATCAGTAATAGTGTTACCAGTGGGACCCAGGAATTCTTGTCATCTTAATCAGTGTTAGAAAATCCTATTATTTCGCAGAAAATCTTCTGCATGATCATTGTTTTACTTTCTTTCCAGATTAATCTTAATTTTTATTGCCTATAGTTGTCCAACTGTGTTAATTATACAGTAAATCGCCTCACTAATAATTAAATTCGATTAAATCCCCTTTTCAACTGTTTCCTGAATGCTAGAATAGGTACCAAAAGTGTGATTTACATTTTTAGCCTGTATTGGCACTGACTTTCATATCAGTGATTGAATGGCCTGTTGTTCATCCGTCTTCCATTTTCGCCTTCATCGCGGGTAGCTGGGATAAAGAACCACTTAACATATTCCACTACCATGTCACAGCAGTATCGTCTCACTGCATAACAGTTATTGTCATCTCAGATAATTGCCCAACAATCAACCAACGTTGCTTTTAGTCATTCTCTTGCTAACGTAGTTTAATCAGAATAATAGATGATACCAATCCGGCAAGTGGATAACTAATGATGTTATCATTTTGACTATCTGAGATAGCAGTGGTTTGGTAGACAGGTACTGAAACTGGATGATGACTGAAAGTGAGTTGAAAAGTTGGAAATCATCACATAGTATCACTACTAGTCTGCTAAACCTCAGAGAGTCAAAATAATGATCGATATGATGCCCCCATCTCCAATTCAGTTACATTTGCATGTGAATGAGAAGTCCTTACTGGGCAGACAGTATGAATACAATCAAATGGTAGTAATGCATCACGAATTCACTTGGTGGTCGGGCGAAACCCTGCCTTGTGATTGAAGTGAAATAAAAATTTGGTCAGCAGTCAGACCTCGTAGCTCAGTTGGTAGAGCGCCAGGTCGGAAACCCGATGGTTGCCGATGCGAATCCGGCCATGGTCCAAATTCCCATCGCACTTTCAATCATCACCGAGTATCAGCTGACGATAAGCTATAGAATTTCACTAGCACTGACCCCGCAAATTGATAAGGGCTGTTCATAACGACTGAATGAATACTCTACTTATATATATATATATATATATATATATATATACGCACATATACACACAACAACAAGAAATGTCGACTGACAAGTGGATAGCGGCAAAAATTTTCTTGAAATGGAAAATTCATGTTTGTAGGTTAAGTGAATTGAAACGGTGGGGTGGAGTGAAAATCAACTAATATTTTCTTCTAAAAGACAAGTGGATGGAATACGATATATAACGCCAGATGTTTGCAATCATTCGGAATGCAGAAATAGTATGAAAAGCGATACTCCCCTTTGTAATCGAATTTTTAAATAAAAGGTTTAAATAATTTTGAGGTAGTATTCATCGTAGACTGACATCAGTTGGAGAACCCCTGAAAGCTTGAAAGTGCTGGACAGCTGTTTCGTCCTAGTTTGGGACTACTCAGCGGTACGCACCCACGACCCCACCTGAAAGGATCAAACTCAGGACCCTCAGTTTTCACGGCGAAAGCATCAACCACTCAGTTACTGAGTCATAGTTTATCGGTTCACAGTTTATAGCCTCTGTCAATTCGTGATATACCGCGACTATCACCCAAGGTCTTCAGATAACATCCGCTTCCCTTCCAGCTGGTTGACCACGGCTTCTCATTAGGACGTCGTGATATCCATCTGAAGGCATGTCACTAATGAGAACTACGGAGTAACGTTTTGAGCTGAATGGTGACTTTAAGATCCTGAGTTCGATCCCCAGCCAGGTCGTGGGTGCATATCGCTGAGGAGTTGGGACTCTCATATTAGGGTGGGATAGCTGTCCAGTGCTTCCAGGTTTTCAATGGTTCCTTAACTGATATCAGTCCGTAGTGAATTCTACTTCAAAATTAAAATTCCCATTCATCTCAAAAATACGTTTAAATAATTGTCCAATGAAGGCAGTGGAAAATGAATAAAGGTGTCTTTTTGAAGATAGGATTAACTATAGTAGTTTGTTTTGTAAAATATCAACTTTCTGTGCATTATGAGGTAACTGTTCAGTAATCGAACTGGTGGGAGATACATAGCATTGAAGTCCAAGATTTCAGGGGATATTCTCAAAAAATATCAACACACATCGTTACCTCTGAATAATACATGAACTAGTCGATGTGAGCGAAGATAATATGCAGGGAGAGGTAACGGTTGTTAAGTGGTTTGAAATAATCTAGAGGAAACCCTTCTCAGCCTAGATATCGCCCTTGTTGGAGTCCATCTGCAGGGCGTATATGAAACCTCAAGGAAAGTGATGGTCTCTGTAACACCAGTATTACCACTGAACTATTAATACTACTGCAGCACTGGATTGTGGGATAGTATTTCACAGGGGATATCAGTTCCCTAGAGATCAAGGACATACTCTGCTAACAAATGCCAACAGGTACAAACCTTAGTTGGGCAGAGCTCTCTGTAGATAATCTCCAGCCGTCTAACACTAATCAAGATGGATTGTGAAGACTGAGTTCAGGTCAGAGTTGGAACATCATCCACTAAGAGGTAGCAGAATCCATTTGATGAGTCCCAAACAGGATCCCGCTGCTGGCCACTATCAATCAATCAAATAAAACTCGAAAACACTTGCAATTTCGAGGCATCCATACAACAGCTCATTTACTAATCCAGTCTCATCAATTCAGTTCAGATAATGGCGGAGATGCATTACATTCTCTTTTCTTTATGGAAACATAACTTTGAAATTCCACAGTTAATCTTCGTCTGAAATATTTTTCGTGAATACGGTTGTTACTTTTCCGAATTTCTGTTCCCATTACTATTGTTGTATTTTATTCTCAGACATTTCCTGTTCTACATTGGTCTTGATGATTAGCAGAAGAATCAAGGACGTGTGTTTCAGTCTATTTGGAACCCGTCAGCTGGATGTATCTGCACCCAAGTGAGTGTTGTTCTCACTGAGGCTCGAACCCAGTACTTCCTGAACTATTTTTGCTGGGCGTGTTATCCATTCCTCAAATCCAAATTTTCCTTTCTGCTAGCTGAACACTCATTATTTCTTTTTTCATGTAAAATCTGTTTTGTTATATATCATGGACAGATGATTGATACGAAACAAGGTGACTTTCTCTTATTCTGTTCATTTAGTATATTTGCTGTATTGAGATCAACGATACTGAAGGAATCGTATGGAACACTTTAGTATGCTATTTACTTTTTTCCTGAAGTTATACTTTTGAATGCTTGCCACCCAAGGGTAATGCTACCAGTATGTTTTATTGCTTTATACTTCCTGCTGTGACGTTTTGCTCTGGTTGCTAAGATATTCTGATCTGTTACTGATGTTCCACTTCTGAAAAAATCTAACGACTTTGTTCATCCTGGACGGCTGTTTTTTAAGCCACGTCTAATAAGAATTAGGGTGCTCTGAATCATTCGTCTGCATAAGCAGAATTACTTAAAATGAGTATAAGAAACGATTTCTCTGTAAAAATATGTTTTAAGTTTCTGCCCAACAAAAGTATTCAGATTTTTTCACTCAAATATTTAGCGTTTACTATGGCTTTCAGGGACTTATAGTATGATTTGTGGTAGTCTAACCATTCTGTGTTGGTAGAAGTACAGGCCAGACTATCACTGATAGAATTTGGTCAACTCCTTCCTTGTTGAAGGAGAATATTATCTTTCTTCTTTGCTGAATTAATATCTTACTGATTAGCAACATATCTGTTCCTCGCCGTACTATGTATGCTTGGGGAAGCTGGATTAGGTTGGAAAAGGGTTTAGGGTGGTCAGACCAAGACGTGGCACCAGCCAATGAAGTTTCTGACCGTTGGTCCGAGCACTGTAGGGTGATGTAGACTGCCTAGCTATTGGTCTGCGAGAAGAAAGGAATCATATGTTGAGAACTGACTCTTGGTGACTTGTATAAAAATCGAACATAATGGCGTGGAGGTTTTCACTCTTTGATATCTTTTAAAGCCTGTTTATTCTGCCACACAACTTCGTCTTCTTTGATTCCACTGTTTTCTCATCCATCTGTTCTTTGTGTACTACTATAAAGTGTGGTAACTTGATCTGATGTACCTGTGTGTACGAAGTGAAGTTCTGCCTGTCCGTCTGTCTTTTTAAAAAAAATTGATATGAAAGCTGTTTGAAAAAAAAAACAGTTTTAGCATTTGAAACCACGGTAAATTATTTGATTTGTTTGCCGTAAACCCTTTTAAATAATTTTTGACTGAATTTTCGCATTGAATGGTGGCGAAGACTTTGATTACCAAACCTCGCTCTTACAATTACTTATTTATAACCGTTTTCAGCATTAAAAATGTTCAAGGTAGAAAAATGGACAAAGACATTCGGTGTCACTACCAAACCGTTGAGTATATGTATGTGTGCGTACATGTTTGTAAGAGTACGATATAAAAAATGTTCTTCATTCTCCTACATATTACACAAAGTGATGTTCATGCTGTCGGTCAGCTGTTCAAGTCAGCGAACAGATATAAACAAAGCTTGCAACTTTTATGTTGAACAAAACTGAGGTCATTATAGGCAGTAGCTATTGCTTCCAGCTCTGTTATGGTTTACTCGATAGTTAACAGTGGAATCCAGAACTCATCTTTCGTCCTATTTGTGACTCTTCGGCTGAATGTATCTGCACTCCAGTGAGTGATGGAACTTAAGCCTAGTACACATAGCTTCAAACGCTTAAGCATCAGTCATTAGGCCATTGAGGCACTAGGATAGCCTCTTTTAAAATGGGTATAAGGTATGCTTCATTGATACTTGTAATCTTCCATATCAGATCTGCTGGCATCTACCAGTGTCATTTACGCATTTCAATAGTGGAGCAGTACAAGCATTATAGTGTAATGTTACAAGATGACAGTTTTATTGTTTTGTATGTCATTATGAGAACATGAAGAATTAGCATCATTTAGGTAAAAACCAGTGACGTCTTGGGGCAAGAAGGAAGCCAAAGGTTTCTTCTTCCTTGGTCATTTAATACTTGATTTGACCGAGTGGAAGTGTCTGGCAGAATAATAGAAGATACAAGAACGCTACTAACCCAATAAGACACTTGAACTGGGTACGAATACGGACTGTTCTCCTTTAGATTTGATAGATCACTGAGCTGTGAAAATTAGAAAACAAAGACTGGCTTCCGACTGCAAGGAAGACAATTGTATTTAGCAAAAACGCACATTATTTATGTACAGTTTTTCCTCAGAAAATAAAGCCACTAGATGAGAAGTTGGATACTAATTTTGATTGGTCAGCTGCATGATGAAATTGTCCAATAAGGTTTTTCCTGCCCAAACAGTAATAGGAAACAAGGTTGAAATCATAAACGTCTACCATAGCGACCGATGACTTAAAATATTGATTTCAATTTAAGCCGCTTCTTATCAGTACTGTTATGAAAAATAGTTTAGAAATTGGCTAAGATCAGTAATTTTAGTCACTTCAAAGTGCTGAAAATAACAATAATCTGAAACTCAGGTTACTTTATGATCATACGCAAAAGGATTTTCGATATCAAAACTCTTAGTAACAATCAGGGCCTAGCCCAGTTTCTTTTGCAAAGGTTTAAAATTTAGATAAAGCTCTCAGTAATTCTCTGAAGTAACTGAATATTTGAAGATTGGAAATGAACTGAAAGAATGAGTTATATAAGGCAACATTTAAAAGTCAGAATGTATTAATTAAGTGCTTTGAAGTGTTCTTAGCTTCTTCAGCAATCTACAACCAACCAATTGGGATCAAGCTAGCTACCATGTAAATTTCATAAGACTAGAGTTGCTTTAGCTGACTCCAAGGGTTTTATACTCTTTAAGAGAGTTACAGATTGATGGTTATCTTGCTTAAGTAGTAATGATATGCACACTTTAAAAAACTCCAAAATTCTCTTATTCCTAGTATTCATTACACATACAGTGAAAACCATTTTACACTAGACAAGAATCATTAACAATTCTCATTTTAATTGAAAAACCATTTAAGTGTACAAAGGATGTTCTTCTGGATAACTTCTTCCTCTTCACTCCCTACAGTTATATGTGTATAATGACGAAGAATGAGTCAACAATATTGAAATCTTGCCTGTCAGTTTATCAATAATGTTATACTCATAAGGAAGTCATTTTAGAAAAGTCTTGCTTGAACGTTAATGATATAATCAACTATTATTAGAATTCTACCGATTATCTAAACGACTATATAGCTTAGTTAATGCTATAAGTAAATAGTTTGGGAAAACAATAAAAATGTGTTTATAAGAGTTGAATGAAATCAACTATGAAAGATAATTTGAAAAATAATAGCTTGATAGAATGTTACGCATGTTGGAGAAAAGTAGGCTAAGAGAAAGTGTTAAAATTATTGCAGATGATAAAAATGAAGAGATATTTACAGTAGGGAATTTGTGAGTTTTGAATCAGGCCACAGTAGTATTACCGGTAACACATTCTCTTTTAAACATATATCTCCGTCTTTTTTAGCCTAATTGCCACTGTTTTTGAAGTTTGAAGGATTTAGAGCCGGATACCTTTTGCCATGTTGATGGGAATCTAGTAGAGAATGGAAAACGACTTATGCATATCCACCTTATGGTTCTTTTCAATCAAGTATGCTAATAAGGAGTTGGTGATGGTATTTACCACAATTTTATTTAAGCACACTAGGAGGTGTTTGTGAACACGGAAAATGAAATTCCTACAACAGCAGCCGACATGAATTCAAGTTGGATGAAAGCTGTCAGAGATATTGTTTATTAGTTTATATAAAACCGGATGAATTTTTAATTGGTCATGAATTCTAGGGCTATAAATTTATACAGTAGAGCATCATTTTTCAGTGAACTTTATTCTACTTAAAAGAATACTGATAATAATAATAATAATGACTTTAGAATATCTTCCATTGTAATAGCTGATGTCAGTTGCCTCCTGCATCCTAACATGAGGCCACTAAGTGACGTGTACTTTTATCATCTCATGAGAAAAAGTTAGAAAGCTATTTTCGCGCAACTTGACCTCAAATAATATGGTTGAAATCTAATTATTCGTACTCCTTCGCTTCAGTCATCCACCATTCAGTATTGTAAAAGTGTTATTCGAAATCATTGTTGAACATTTCTGATGATTTCCAACCTACTCCGAAGCCTCAACCTTCAATGGCCTAAGGTTGTACACTTTACAGAATCCCTGAGGATGAATGTTTTAGTTATCCTCAATACACTGTGGTTTTCAATATTCCTCCAGGAGTTAGTGAAGTGTCATTTTACAGGATAAAAACTGCATATCGATAGGTGTTACCATAATTTTTGTCGATAGATGAAAAGTCTTCCCAATACTATGAATGAGTAAACAAATGTTATAAGAGTATTACAGCTGTTCTGCTGTTAACTGGCGTTTATCCCAGCTTACTCCAAACAGGAGTTGTCATGAAGGATATAACTAAGGTGTCACATGCAATGGTTGCAATTCATTGGCTGGCTAGCAACCTATGCTATGTCTTTAATTAACTTTCTTTTACCAGGTGAGTAGTTTATAGTTATAATAGGATGTCCATGTTCCTATTTAGCTCCTATCGCAGTAGTCTAGTCCAAACCGCTTTAGAAAAATGATTTTTAGTTTTTCCACATGTCCAGAATATCTAATTTTAAATTTGCTCAGGTTTCAACAAGTATAATTTATATCTGGATGCCAAGTAATTTTTGTACACAGTTGAATGTTTATTTGTTCAAGAAAAATTTAAGCAGGTATGTAGCTGGATAGCAGTTCTGCTTTTTGACATTTATCAAGTTAACTTAAGATGTAGGTGAGATTTTTATTGATTTCACCTTGGTATTCATCACGGAAAGACATTAGTTTGGGAACCATTAAGAAACTCAGAGCACCGGATAACTGTTTCGTCCTAACAAGGGATTCCTCAGCACAACGAGCCTACGACCTTCAGATCCGTGGTCTGTACGTTACCATTGGGAATCAAATAGTCGACATTTTCCCACTTCAGTTAGTCACCAGTATCACCTGACATTCTTCCAATGCTACCATTAAGTACCTGTCTTCTTGCCCGACGTAGTTTGTTCCATATGTCACGACTTCTTATTAGAACTTAAGGAATTCTCATCTAGAAGTAAGTCAGTAATGAGAGCTGGACTTGTGGTTCTGGCATATTTATCTTTGAAGTCAACTAAGATGGTGAATAATGAGGACGCAAGCACTTATTCAACAACACATTAACGCAGTATTTCGACAAACAGAAGTCAACTACACAACTAGTGGTGGTTAGACATGCATTTTGTGTCCCATTGGCCAAGTAGATAACTCTCTGGTGTCTGATAAGGTGAGTAGTGAGTCCGAATCTCAGTGAGGTGCAGGTACATCCAGCTGATGAGGCTCAGATGGGACGAAACACGCGTCCTGAATTCCCACCACCAGTCACCAAGACGAAAATGCCACTGGTAGGTTTTATTTTATTTTTTTTCAGTATTGCTAAAAGATTACTGAAGCTATGTATATATAGTAACTTATGAAGTATAACAACAGCTTTTAGAGTATCTACTTACTACTTTTATGAATAGTAATAATAATATTCACTTTATTTCAAGCAACATGTATGACATGGTATGGAATTTTCATCACAGAATATTTCAACAAATTCACTTTCCATGCAACATTTTTAAAAGAAATAATTATTACATCTGCATAGTGTTAATAATAACAGTATTGAAGGTATAAGTGTGAAACGGGTAGTTAGTGTTACTTTAGTATCTGTTCTGGATTCAGAAATTACCATAAAACCTAGTATAATTTTGATGGCGGCAGTTTAGTCAGCCAGTACAGAAATTCATAATCTTATACAAGTATCCTAGAAATAGTAATGTGGTGTATTTTTGAGTATTTACAAATCCATTTCCAAACCGGTGGAACGGTTTCTTTGTGTTCTTAGCTTGAGAAACGAAAGTTCAAAAACATTTTAAAAATCTGCGAGAGTATATGATGCTTTCAGAAGACATTGAATAGATTAAAACAAACTGAAAGGGAAGAATTTGATGAAATATATAGGGTAAAAACTTTTTTGAAAGCCCAAAATTTAAGCAGGCCGCCTTTTTTTAAAAGCAGTATGGCTTCAGATTGTAGCTTAAATTTTTCTGACAACATCTGGATAAGGAAGTCATTCATTCTCAGAAGTGGATTGCCAGATGTCAACATTTCAGTATCTGAAGAGGTCAACACAAGCACATGGAATGTTTTCATTGCACAACTGAAAAATATCATTCTGAAAATTACATTTGCAAGATAAAATACTGCGTCTACATGAGCATCAACTAACAGTCAAGCACCATAACATATCTTCATTCTTACCAATGCATGAAGACAATTGTGGATATTTGACTGGGAAAATGGGAAAATTCTGGTTAGAGAAAATACAGGGAATGCCAGAGGATTTTCAGAGGGTTGGTATTCAGGTCAGTCAGCAGTCAACAGACATACTGACACTGACCTAATCTCTGAACCAATAAGAAATAAAAAAATCAAAATTCACTTCAGCGTTACCATCAATCGAAATAAATGTGGAGACAATGACAAGACCTTGGCATAAACAATCAGTCACACCCAAGATCATCAGGGCCAGCTGCTAAGCCACTTATGGAGATTTCATGACTTTCAGGTTCTGTAGCGAGTACCTTACCATTTGGTCACTGAGCCAGAATCAAATGGTCCAAATTTTTCTACTCCATTCAGTTCACAATGTAGTGCCACCTTTATTCAATGATATCGTTGACTATTCACCTTCACTTGCCACATCAGTCAAGACTTATCATTATACCTTCGGAAATTTCATTTTGAAGCAAGCCATTAAGGAACACTGTACACTAATTGAGTTTTGAAGATTTGTCTGGATTTTATTGATTTCAAGCTGGTAATCATCATTTAATAAAATCATTTGGAGAACTATGCTAAACCTGGGAGGACTGAACAGCTGTTTCCTCTCTTTTTGAGTGAATATCCGTACCGCAGTGGATCGAAAGATGTCTCGTTACTAAATTTTTTCGAGTACTGATGAAATAATACCATCACTGATTATTTTTGTCTTACTGAGCTATAAGTCGAACGATCTTAACCTGTATACTTGTTTACCAACGGATTCGTTCCCAATAGTTAAAATCCTTAAGGTGATTCAACGTTTGATGCTGTAAAAATTATCTTATAGAACACTGTTGGTACCGTATAACGTGAGGCTGGCTTCAGGAGTTTGGACTTTTCAACACAGATGACCTTGGACAATTCGTTGACTATCATTTACAGTCAGTTTTAGATTATGAAGAAAAAATTTTCTTCAGAATTAAGAACATAACTTTCTTCTCACCTTTTGTACAGGTGATATACAACTTCGATAAAACTCAGTTTTTAGACATGACAAGAATAAAGGTAGTGGTAGTCAGCAAGCATGTTTACCTAAGTGTATCCAGCACTTTTTGGTCAAGGTTAAAAATACCAGTCGACTAATCAGAACTTGTTAGTCTTTATTAATATTTCTCTTAATACAACCACTAATAGTAGTTGCGGTGATTAAAACCAATAAATCATATTTTGTGTAGCCCACAAGTCATAATCAACTCTTTCTGAATGTTTTGTTTCAATAAAATATTGAACAACACTTAATAATTCCATTGAAATAGCTTCAAATCATGTTCAGAACTGAATTGTCAGTTAAAGTCTTATTTTATCGATCGACTTTACTCATTTTTTCATGTCTTCATGTATGAATATGTCTTACATTATATATATATATATATATATATATATATATATATGTTCGATCAATACATATTTAAATCTGCGCTACACAGGTGTTCAATACTGTCTCAGTTGATTAAAGTATTGATTATTTTTAAAAAAATATGCTGCGTTAAATCTGATTATCTGCGGGTCCCAGTCACATAATAAATGTTATTTTGTTTTACTATATATAGTGAGCGACATACATTAAATTGGTTTATATTATTTAATAACGTCATTATTAACATACAGTGTCATCTTAATTCACTGTCAATGAATGGAGTGAATAATATATAACAATGAAAAACTGTTTGTTTTACTTGTTACTGATTAGACCTATTTTAATAGAAGCATTGATCACGGTATCAAAGTGGTTCAACCGAATGTTAGGTAACATAGATAAGTCACGATGTAGACAAAATAAGAAAAGACACATGCTATTTGAAAGATATGAAGATAGTGAGCTTTCGACATAAGGATATTCGTGCAAAAAGTAATCATATAAGTAACGACTCTTGCAGAGACAACGAGAACAAAGAAGTTAATTTGCTACATACCCTACCTGGTTGAATTTTAATTGTTTTGTCAGTTATCAGTAAGATATTCAACCTTGAGGTAGGTTATATCGCTTTAACGATTTGAAACAACGTCATTTGATACTGCGGTCAGAGGTTTGATGGCTAAGCTCCAGTAGTTATAAGTAATCCCACAACAGGATTGGTCACCATATAGTAACAAATGTAGCTGTTAGTTACCGATTAATTTTATCGTATGTCTATTAAAATAAGCGACATGATACAGGCTGCTTTTCAAGAAACATCAATCATCTTGTCTTACAGATCGATTTAGAAAGATAATCTAAAATGATTAATGTACACATGGAGATAAAATTTAAATTGTGATATTGAAGCGAGATTGTTGTGGAAGCACCATGACATATCTTCGCTCATAACAATGTAAAGAGTCAATCGTGGATGTGAAAGGTCAAAGTTCATGTCAGCAGAAAAACCAGTTGAAATGCATAGAGAGATAATAACAAGGGTTTATCAGGAACAGCTAATCGTACTCAAGGTCATCTGGTTAAGCTACTAAACTACTTATAGAGAGAATCTTATTGGTTGCTTCCTGCGAAAGTTTTAACTGATGTTGTCTAGAATGGCAATGAAATCTCTACCATCAAACCTCCTTAGCTCACAGGATACAATACCACTGAAGTCCTGATCTTCAAATGTTTGACATCATCTCATAAGATGTCGCTATTTAACAAGAACATCTATTCTGTATCGTCGATAAAGAAGGCTGTGTGTCAGTATTTTTCTGAATGTATACCTTCCTTGTATAGGAATGAGATGAGTTCCTATTTGTGTAGTAGGTGATAAGGTGGAATTTTTGTAGGTTGAACTTACCTCTCTGAAGTTGGTTGGATATGGACTGACTGGTTTTTCAGGTATATTTGGTGCCCCTTATATATATATATATATATATATATATATATATATATATATATATATATATATATATATATATATATATATAGTTCCCACATATACAAATGCCCAAGGTCAGAGACAGAATAACACAGTCCTATTGGCTACCCTATGTACAGAATCATCCAATAGGGTTATTTTGTTCACACACAGAAATCAAAATTTGAAATAAAAACACTTCTACCCCAATAGCCAACGACTTAAAATGCTGATTTTCAATTTTGACCACTTCCTATCATTACTTTTCCAACTTTTATTTGATGCTTCTTAGTTCAGATGAACTATTATTCTTGTGTTAAATGGTCAGTGAAATGCTATAGTTTCAAATGACATATGTATCCGGAGCCGAAAGCTAAGTGAACTGAAGCTTAGCAATGTTGATGCTAACCTTCGAAGATGAAACGAAAAGTGTATGCACTTAAGTGGCACATGCAAAATTTGTAGGTTGCTTTAATAAAATAATCGTTCTCCAAGAATAATAAATGATTGTCGTTTATTTCACCGTTAAATGCTGTGATTAGCTTCAACTAACAATAGTTTTAACGTTGGAAGCCTATAAACCAAGATTATTTTTGTT
The DNA here is from genome assembly GCA_944470555.2 of Heterobilharzia americana. Taxonomy (NCBI): domain Eukaryota; kingdom Metazoa; phylum Platyhelminthes; class Trematoda; order Strigeidida; family Schistosomatidae; genus Heterobilharzia; species Heterobilharzia americana. The sequence continues at coordinate 136,969,998 of OX104127.1, read as the reverse complement.
ACAAAGGAGGAATACACTTTCTTTAACTGACATCCGATAAAATCCAGTCTAAATATATGCGCATCCAAAAAAAGCTTCTAAAAAGGATAGAAAGAGGTTTATCCAAAAAATACATGGAAGGATCAAGCCATCAAAGTTGAATAAACACTATAGAACTTCCTTATTGAACATGCAGATCAGAAGAAATAAGACGTATCCTTAATCGTTACAACATCAGAGTATTCTTTAAGGTGACGAATACATTACATTCACTCCCGTGTAAATTAAAAGATGTGATTCCCCATCTGGAGCAACAGAACTGTGTTTATAAGGTGGACTGTAGTGAGTGTGATGTCACATCTATTGGAGACACACTACGTTAAACACTAACACGTTTAACCAAACATAGTCACAGTTACAAGAAACCACTAAAATATTCCTATAATCTGGAGAAACTTGATAAAAGCTCTGCCATCGCTGTTCATGCCTTATATTCAGATCATAAAATACCATTTGAAAAGGTGAAAACATGATAAAAAGATTTTCTTTTTCACAAGCAGCGGCTCATTGCAGAAGCGTTGCACATTTGTTCGTACCCATCTTCAGTTAGCAGAAAAGATGTTCTGCTCTTGCTTGAATAGCTTCCGTTGTCATTTCCTTAATCGTCTTCATCACGTCAAAAAAAGATGTTGGTTGTATTTTAACAACTTGCCTATTCCTATCACACAACACTTTATTGATCTACGATTTTTTATCAATTTTACGCTCCTTTCTGAGTTATATACATTCTATGAACCATTCTATATATTACATAATCCTTTTTTTTCATTCATACTTCAGGTTTTATCAAAGGTACCTTCAACGTTGTCACTATTATTATTATTTATTATATATTGTTTAATGTTCAAATACTCATCTTTCCAAAATAGTAATCTATTCTCCTTCATCCTTGATGATTCACAACCCCATTGTACTTTTTATACTCGAACTAAATTTCCGGATCCTATTTTTGTTCCACCTTATTCGTACAATTGAAAAAAGCCTGTCTGATCAGTATGCTTATTCACTCACCTGCATTACACTGATCTATGTTCCATATCACAATGTAACTGGATGATTGTAAAGGTCACCACCTTGGTTATGGCATCCTTTGGTCTGCATAATAGTGTTTTGAGGGAATTTGTTGGTTTATGATCCACACCAATTCCAAGTGGTCTCAGTAATCTTGTCGTGATTTCTCACTTATTCTTTATGTACGGTCGGATGATGTGTTTGTTGATTTCTGTCGATAACTTTGTAGTTGACGAATAACGGGATTTACTATAACTAGAACATAGGTATATAGAGGCATCCACACAGAAGCACATATACCAATAGAAACCGATCAATTTGCTCCAATCAACGATGGTATAATACAAGCAATAACACTAGGAACAGGTTTTGTCAGAGTTGGCAGTAGAACTATAAATTCAAAATTTTTCTCAAACATTCACTAATAACTAATTGGAAGGAAGATAAAATATCTGGTTTTCTCTCAACTATATTAGCTAGTAGGCGGTGCTTAGTATATTCAGTTAGGAGATTACGTAATTTAACAGTGAATATCGGTACTTCTTTATGATGAGCAGTATGATTTCGAACCAATGCGTTATCCATAACAACGCATCTTACACCCAAGCGTTTACAACCACTACTAGAAGTGCTTTTGGCTGGGTTTGTCTTTGGACACAGTAAGTAGCTTCATGAATAACGTTTCATGGTTGAGTAGTAATTTTGAAAGTGCTTAGTCATAAGATCTTGAAGTTTTCTGTAAAACAATCGAAGGGGGTCATTCATGTGGAGTTGTATTGCTTGGTCTATAGGAAATTAAGATGCCTGGTAAAAATGTCATGACTTCACTAGACACCTCCAAGTGGAAGGCATCTCAACATGATGTTATTAATACTTTTGGCTACTTTACCAACAAAGCTATAGAGAATACACACTCATTTTACGGAAGCAGTGTAAAGTAAGTATATCTCATCATTCCAGGTTAGCAGGAAATAAATTGAGAATCGAGTCTTTTATGAACTATTCTAAAACTTATACTACAAATAGCGAAAATATTCTATCGATTTCGGACATATAGGAATGCAAACTGATTCAGATAAGCTTCGAGTTTTATCTATCTTGGTGACTAGCATCAGAATCCAAGATGTTCGCTTCACCCTATTTGGGACTAGTTAGCCGAATGTGCCTGCCTCCTAGTGACTTATGTTGTTCTGACTGGGACTCAAACCCAGTATTCATTCCTGCAAACTTCAAGGCATTATTCACTAGGCCGTCAGGGCCATCACTATGGGGTTTGAAGCGATGGGTTTTGGGTTCGAGTCTCAGTAGGAACAACACTCACAATGTTGCATGTGTATCAAGCTGGCGAATATCATATAAGACCTTTGATTCCGCTGCTAGTCACCAATAAGCAAATAACAGCGTGATCAATAGTCAGGGAATATCGAGGCATCCTCTAAGTAATCCATCTGCCAACAGAGGTCCAGCGATTTGCGCAACAGGAAATTAGAAGTATCAGATAAGGTTTGGGTTTATTTATGAGACAGTTGATGAACAGCTACTTAGAAAAATGATCCAGTAGTGTACTTTAGAACTACTTTATCAAATCTCAGCCTATCACTCAATTCATGTCTGTCACCGAGTTCTGTGCGTGTGATGTACAGGCAAACTGATGAAAGCACACCAAATAAATTTTACTCTTGGATAATACATAAACAGCTACTGTATACCTATATTTCTGTCTTTATTCCATTCGCACACAAAGCATACTACTAGTTGAATCCAAACAACCCTTAGTGCGTTCAAGAAACGAAAGTGAACTCTTTGAGGTACCAGAGAAGATTTGTAGTTCATGATTAGAGTGAAAATTGTTTAGTGTTCTCCGAGCTCTGAAGTCTATTCTTGAGAGTTTCATCAGCAGATCATGTGACTTCATCAGCATTAACTTTGTATAGAAAATAAATGTCATTAACATTCATACGTTCTGTAAAAAAGACGAATCGGGCGGAAGTAAATCATTCATTCTCTACTCTAGATATCACTGTTATATAATATGCAAAGCAGAAACCTGTTACTACAAATCTTTTCCAAAATTAAGCTGACATCACCTAGCGTTCTAAAGTCCATCGAATATTGGTCACTTGATTGATAAGTCTGTTGCAAAGGATGTTTTTAAATTCACATTATGTGAATTATTCAGTAAGCTGAGAGGTAGTTTTGTATTAAGCTATATCTGTACACCACTAGGTATTCGGTGTAAAATATCCCAAGGAGAAAATGGGAAATGAATAAAATCTACCACGGCATATTCTAGATAAGTCGCCTTTACATACTGGATGGAGGCGAAAGTTTGATCTACTACTACTACTACTATGAAAGCGACCATTGACCATCACGATATATGTACAGAAATAGATGTAAATTGATTTTGTGCCCAGACTCTAGTGTTACCTTTCAGGCACTTGAAAAGGATTTTGTCTGAACAAGTCTTACCCTTCGCCTCATTCCAATCATGACTCGTAGACTCTTATTACTGTTCTGCCAAGTTCTTAGAATCAACAAACCTATTCCGCGATGCAAGTTGGAAGCATCACACCGAAAACTGAAGCCACTGAGTTGATCCATTCCTAAAATAATTAAACAGGTACGTGTTCACTTCATGTAAACTTCTTCGGTTTTCAGAATTAATTACTCGTAAAGACGTCGAGCCAAAAGACTTGTTTGTCTTCAACATTTATACGGTCTATATCGAAGTTATATTGTAAGATTTTGGTTCAACAAAGTCAAGACTGTAATATCTGCAATATTTTCCACTAGAAAAAAACCATTTCATCAAGAATCATGAAACTGTGTTGAAGTGCTGTTATCGTCTAACTGTTTTGGATCACAATGGGAATGAAAAGTGTGTACATTTCTATCTTCTAGTATCTTATAAAGGTGTTTTAGTTACATGATTACTTATCACATGCCTTTTTCAGTAAACAAACGTTACATGGAGTAAAGTTTCAGCTATTCATAGTGAATTTGAAAAGTAAAGCTTCCAAACTGAGTACGAAAGCAAATTGAGTCAACTAAACGAATAAGCATTCGTAGCAGACGTTGAGACATGTCACACGATTTATGCCCTTTAGATCTGTTTACGAAATATGTCTAGGACAGATTGTTAAATTTGTCTATACCTTAGCTATTAGGCAGTTTAAACCACCTTTGTTGCTCACTTTTTTCTGAAGTTTATGCTGATAATACTGTCTAAAATGACAATGAAAGCTCCACGATCAAACCATCAACCTCAGAAAACATCATCGTCAAAATTTCATAAATCTTCCATCGAACTAGAAGACATTAGTCAAACCATAACTTATTGCATATACAGATCAAATGGAAAGATTTCAAGATCCCTTAAAAATCCTTTTCACAGTTTTTTTTTAGTTACACCACAGTGAACAAAATCAATGCTATGCAGAAGGGAACTTGTGAACTTTAAACTTCCTACTGAACACATCCTGTTTACATACGAAATGTATTCACTTCTTGGAATTTCGCTTAAATACATCACTCAGATTGTTGCCATCCTAGGTTTTTGGTTGAATTTAATCGATTTTCATTAATTTATCTCAAAGTGTATGATTATTTGTTGAGTATAGTCTATATTTGTACTAGATCATAGTTACAAATGTTTTAAGCAATAAACTAGCTACTGTTCTTTCTCATATCCAGAAAATAGTTTATTTTCATACACTGACTCAGTGTCAACCAATAAAAAAAATTAATTGGAAGCCTTTTTCTGAACATAATTCAGACAGTGAATAGCTCACACACTATTGAGTTATCAACTTAATTAGCCAGAATTTCAAATAATCCACATTGTTTAGTGTTATTGCTTGTATTACACCCTCATTGATTGGACCGAAATGATTAGTCTCCGTTGGCATATACGCTCCTGTACAGATGCCTCGATATTACTTATGTTCTAACTATAGTAATGATGGATAGTGACTAGCAGTGGAACCCAGAACACGCATTTCGCCCTATTCGGGACTCGTCGGCTGGATGTACCTGCCTCCCTGTGAGTGATTTTGTTCCCACCGGGACTTGGACTCAGGTGCGATCGCTTCAAACGCGACAGCGTCATCCACTACTCCACCGAGTCACGATAGCCACTTCTTGTTTGACAGGTATAGTTTTAGTATAATTGATTATATTATGCCGTCTTCCATAATTACTATAATTCAAACACAGGTAATATCGAGCCATCCTCACAGGAGCCCATATACCAATAAAGACCTATCAATTCGGTCCAAACAACGATGGTATAATACAAGCAATAACACTAAAACTATACCACTCGCACAAGAACTGGCTATCGTGACTCGGTGGTATAATGGATAACGCTCTGGTGTTTGAAGTGGTCGCTTCTGAGTCCGAATCGCGGTGGTAACAACATCAGTCATTAAGATGCAGGTATATCCAGCTGACGAGTCCCAAATAGAACGAAATGCGTATCCTATAATCCACTGCTAGCCACTATCTATCATTAATATACTGTACAATGAGTTAAAATCAGTATCTTTTGTCTGTTGTCATTCTACTCATAAGACCCAGTCAGTGATAGTAGGAACAAGGAAGAATTTCACTAAGCTCAAAAAAGAACTTCGTATGCGTATGCGAATGCTTTAATGATCACAAGCACACACACACACATAGATACTGTTTCGACCATTCTTACTGTATCGTTTTCACAGCTTTTCAGTTCAAGAGATTTGCATTCACTTTCTATAACTGACAGTATGATAAATCGCTGAATTTCTTTTATTATAACAACAAATATTCGCTACGTCATACTGATGCTATATGATAGAAAAGTCAGCAGAAGTGGTGGGAATGCAGCACAGACATTTGGTATATATCTGTTTAAAAGAATAAAGTGAATATGATCTGATGCTTCGGTTGCAAGTAAATCAGTCACAAAATTCAATGGAGATTTGCACAAATGTGGCTGAGCATGTAGTTCCACTAAAAAGGAACATAATTGGGACAATATACAAGTCAGTTGTCGCATGTGTAATGATTCGAAGCGAGATAATCAAACCCAAACTATGTCAAGAATCCTTCATTTCTTCTTAAGGAGGACATTTACTGTCACCATACAGACAATAGTAGTTGTATCTTATCACCTAATCTGAAGGATAACAGTTTTTTTGTGTCTATGCCAAACTGCATGAATAAATTCATCTGCTTTTGTGCGGTAAGTTACATGGAATGCACTCCGTCAACCTTTTCACAACATACTTGAGCCCTACCAGCGAGAAAGGAAGTGGAGAATGTTTCGAGTTTTGTTTGGTTCTGTCTAGAAGACACCAGTGATAATATGGATACCACAGCTACATTTCCAATAATCCACAAGATTCCAAACAGAAAGGATTTATTTTCCTCAAAGGAGAAAAGACATTTCAGTCAAAATCATGAAATCTGGACGTTTCATGCAAAACAATTTCATATATACTTTAGTTCATTTTCTATCATCCAGCAAGACGACAGCCATGCAAGTCACTTGCACAATAACTCAGCTAAACTTGTGCATAAAATCTGATTTATCCATTTTCATTTTACCTAATAACCTCGCCTGGTTAACTAGTTTACTAGTTACTAGCCGGTCCTAAGCCCGGGTAAAGAGGGAAGGTTGGGCATAGGGCTAGCAACCCTACCCCGTAAAACAAATCTAACCGCTAAAGAAACTTCAAAGCACAAACAAAATATAAAAAATGAAAACAAACTTATTCCCCGCTGGAATCGGAGAGGCGAAATGACGCCAGTTGGTGAAAGCCTTCGGGAAGCCAATTGGCCGATGTGTCTTCTCTCGATGAAAGCGAAAGTAAACGTGGGGACATGGAATGTCCGCACGATGTTTGAACCCAGTAAGGCAGCCCAGATTGCAAGGAGATGAGAAGGTATAACATCGAAGTGCTTGGGATTTGCGAAAGCAGATGGAATGGGAGTGGACTCTCCAAACTGTCAACTGGAGAATCAATAATCTACTCCGGTCACCCAGACGCCAACCACGAGCACACTGAGGGAGTGGCTATCATGATGTCCTCAAGAGCATCGAAGGCTCTCATGCAGTGGGAACCAATCTCCTCCAGGATCATGACAGCAAGATTCAACTCAAAAGGAAGAAAGGTCACAATCATACAATGTTATGCACCTACAAATAATGCAGAGCAAGAGAAAAAGGAGGATTTCTACAGACAACTTCAATCAACACTGGACAAGACGTCAGTTGGCGATATCAAAATTCTGATGGGCGACATGAATGCCAAACTGGGAGGGGACAACACGGGAAGAGAACTAACCATGGGTCGAGAGGCACTAGGTGAAATGAATGAGAATGGAGAATTGTTTGCAGAATTCTGGCATTCAACGATTTGGTGATTGGAGGCAGTGTGTTCAGGCACAAAGATATCCACAAAGCGACATGGATTTCACCAGATGGACACACTAAAAATCAAATCGACTTTATCTCAATCTCAAGAAAATGGAGACGCAGTCTACTTAACACAAGGTCAAGAAGAGGAGCAGATGTAGGTTCAGACCACTACCTAGTGCAAGGAACCTTCCAAATCAAGTTAAAAGCCTTCAAGGAAGCTGGTGATAGACCTCAACCCAAGTACAACACTCGGAAACTGAAGGATGAAACTACAAAGGAGATCTTCAAGGCAGCCATCAAGACAAAATGGGAGACATCGAGCAACATCCCTGAAGAAACCTGTGTGGAAGAACATGGAAGTCTTTGAAAGCTATGTGGAAAGAAACCTGCACAACAGTATTAGGAAGGAAGAAGAAAGAAGACAAGGAATGGATCTCGACGGATACCTGGAAGCTGATAGAGGAGAGGAGGATGGTGAAGCAGAAGATAAACCAGTGCAAGGATGCTCAACGACAAGAGGAACTGAGCACAATGTATAAAACACTGGACAAAGAAGTGAAGAAGAGTGCACGCAAAGACAAAAGACACTTCTACGAAACACTGGCAAGTGAAGCAGAACAGGCTGCAGGTAAGAGAGACCTGACGACATTGTATCAAATAACCAGGTTGCTATCAGGGAAGAGACCAACACAGATGAAACCAATAAAAGATGAAGAAGGAAATTTAATTACAAAAGAAGAGAAACAGAGGAAACGATGGGCCGACCACTTCAAGAAGCTCTTGAATCGACCACCACCTGCACTTCGTCCAGAAATACCACCTGCAGCCGCTGAACTACAAGTGAACATAATCCCCCAACGAAAATGGAAGTCCTGAACGCCATAAAGCTACTGAAATGGGGAAAGCAGCAGGACCAGATGGAATACCGCCAGAAGCACTGAAACAGATGCAGAGACAACAGCGGCCATGCTCACACCACTATTGCAGAAGGTGTGGAAGGAAGAGAAGGTACCTGACGATTGGAAGAAGGGTTACCTTGTCAAACTGCCGAAGAAGGGAGACCTCAGTGCTTGCAAGAACTGGCGCGGAATCACTCTCCTGTCCACCCAAGTAAAATATTAAGCCGCATCATCCTGGAGAGGCTAAGGGATGCACTGGATTCAAAACTACGACCGGAACAGGCAGGCTTCAGGAAGTACAAATCATGTGCAGACCAAATTGCAACGCTTCGATCATCATAGAACAGAGCATAGAATGGCAATCACCTCTCCACCTCAACTTCATCGACTTTGAGAAGGCCTTTGACAGCGTCGACCGAGAAGTAATTTGGAAACTGCTTCAATACTACGGAGTACCGCAAACCTTTATCCCTCATTCAACAACTATATGAAGATGCCACATGCCAAGTAATCCACAATGGGAAGCTCAGTGATGCCTTTGAAGTGAAGACAGGAGTGAAACAAGGTTGCCTACTATCCCCCATGATATTCCTGATTGTGGTGGACTGGATCATGCAGCAAACAGTAGGCAGCGAGAAGAGGGGGATACACTGGACGACGGAAAAGAACCTAGAAGACTTGGATTTCGCCGATGACTTATGCCTAATGTCACATAAACTTGAAGATCTGCAGGCAAAAACTAACAAGTTGATAGAAGAGGCAGCGAAGACGGGACTTCAGGTGAATATAGAGAAGACAGAAGTGATGAAGATACCGCACCACCACCATCAACAACAACAACAAACTCCAATCACGTCAACGGGAGAAACTTAAAGGAAGTAACCTCCTTCACTTATCTAGGAAGCACTGTTTCAACTACAGGCGGGACGGACGAGGACGTCAAAGTCAGAATCGGAAAAGCAAGACAGGCATTCATTAGCCTGAAACCAGTGTGGAGATCTTCTGCACTCAGCATGCGGAACAAGATACGGATTTTCAACACCAACGTCAAGTCAGTGCTCTTGTATGGCTCAGAGACTTGGCGCGTCACGAAAGGTATTTCCAATAAACTACAGACATTCATCAACAACTGCTTACGCTCGCTGCTGAAGATCAGATGGCCAGAAAAATAAGCAACAAGGAACTCTGGGAACGAACCAACCAAGAACCTATCACGCAACAAATATGCAGGAAGAAGTGGAGATGGATTGGCCATGCACTGAGAAGGCCGACTGAGGACATCAGCGTCAGGCCCTCGAGTGGAATCCCCATGGGAAGCGACGAGTTGGACGTCCAGGGTGACATGGAGGAGGTCGTGCGAGCAGGAAATGAGAGCTTCTGGGCTGTCGTGGGACCAGGTTCAAAGATCTCAGAGAACAGAGGTCACTGGAGGCGTGCTACTGAAGCCCTATGTTCCACTAGGAACCCAAGGGACTAATAATAATAAAATATATTTTACCTAATACTCCAAAGCTACTCATTTCCTCCTAGTTATTGACCAATTTTCAATCCCGCAATGAGTCTATTCTGTACACAGTGGAGTTTCTTGAATGTGGACTGCTCAAGGTTGGGGTTTATTACAAAAGGGCAATAATTCCACTTATTCAAATCGCCTGTTACGATTGAGGTTCGCTTGGGTGTTTGCAGTGATAGGTGCTGGATTCTAACACGAATGCACGCACACATATATTCACACAAATAAGTTACGACTGCTCAGCAGGATCTGATAATTTCCGATTGTTTGCTATTGCTAAGCCAATTCAGACCACTGTGAACCAGTTAACTTACATTATCTTTAAACCGCAAATATGTTGATGAAAGGTGCTTTGGCAAACTCATAGTATGCATTACAAGGGGGAGTAGAGCATTTAGTTATTAACCGTTGATACCATTTTCGAATATTTTCACCATTATTCCACGAAATAAGAAGCGTTTAGTACATAGATTACTTTCATATGACTTCATCTTAAGAATTATGGAAGCATTGTTCTAGTCATGCGATTAAGTCCAAGATTTGAACAGCGAACTTAGTAAATAAATGTTAGAAATTGTTGATTAGTTATAAAACCATGCAACCAACAACCAGGGAAAACATTTACCTATTGCTACAGTCGCTTCCCTTTGAATAATAATAACAACAATAATAATGTTTTAATTTCCCCTGTGACATGCAATCGTCATATTTGTTGATTCAGTCGATAAATGTTTACCTAATGGAGAAGATTTATGTTTTTAATTCTACAGTTGTCATATGATGAAAATTCAATTTTTTGTCTAATTTATACAGTGAAGGAATGGATAAGGAAATTCATCTAGTTGAGCGTGAAGCATCTGAGAAATTCACTCAACTAAAATACTGAATCATCTACAGTCAGTTGCAGATAGTCCAATCTCAAACAACCGCATGCATTCACTACCAATTTGTGAACTTAACCATCTCTTCATCTACCTAAATCAGTATCTTGCAATCCAGCTTTTCAATATTTCATCTACATGACACTGTCTTTTACTAATGTTACAACTACCATTTACGCATACAAAATTGAAAATTCAGAATTCTCTATCCTGACAGTCATGATTTAGGTCCACTGTGTCGACGCGTTTCATCAGATTTTCCTATTGGAACTACCGCAAAAGATGACGGTACATGTATTTGTTCGAGATTTCAAAGGCAAACCTACTGAAAAGCATCTCCACCAACATGTTGAGGACTCACTTAGATTGTGTCACTCAAATAGCATATACTTTTCGAAGTGGCTGCAACGATCGCACATGCATGAAACTTTACGCATGTGGTGGACACTTCAACTCAATATTTGAAATGTTCGCTCAACCAGTTTTACAAATTGGTAGAGTCAACTCATTGAAGTAAATTTCCCCCTTCAACTATTTGTTTCATCAGTGAGTAATTTGATGAAGCTAAGAATAAACAAGATATGCAGAACGAAGATCATTACACCTCTTTGATAAGTTGTCATTACGTCATTTTCTGGCTTGTTGTTTCCATGAGTAGGTGTTTACCTAGTGGGAAAGATTCTTTCCATATCTTCTCCAGAAATCATCAAGAAATGTAAATTACTGATTTCATCCATTACATTCACGATATGAACTTGTTTTAAGAAATTTATAGAGAAACCAAAAATGAATAAAACTGTGCAACTAAATAGCAGAGTGTTATGTGAATGTAAGTAGACAGTCCAGACAACAAGATAGACCCTACTACATTACAGTAAGTAACATGATACTTGCAACGACATTTAATCTCTGTACATATGCTTTGTCTTCCCCAACTAGCCGAAATAATCTAGTGACACAGATGAATCATTTGTTCATAAAGTTGTTTGCTCCGATGTGATTTATACTGAACACTTTATATTGTCACTCTCTTCCTTAATATGCATTCGTCTGAAAACTCTTTTCAGTAGAAATGATAAGGGGCTGTTTATTTCATTAATTTCAGTCTTATTGTATAGCCGCAGATAGACGTCATGAAGAGATGTATGTCAGTATGTAATGTTTGTAGATCCAAGGAGTTCACTATCAAATAGATTCCATTTTCCTGAATGCTGAACAAAGCTGAGAAGTCAACTATGCAGTAAAACGATTCAGTTATATGAAACAATAATGTAGTTTTGAATAACAACGGATCACACATATGCATTCGAATGACCTACTGTAAATTCTTTCGCTGTCGCATAATATACGCTCTTTAAATCATCTCAGTAGTGACAACTTACCAGTAAAAACTGAATGTAAACATAACCTGTTTTGGAGTTCTTGGTCATAACTAACATCGAAGATATCTGAGAGTAATCACAGCTAATTGAAATGGAAAATTCAAGCTGAGAATTGAAACAGGCTAATAAAGTGTCATTAAAAAGATTATCAACACACGTTCATTAACTTGAAAATGAGGAGGTTAGCTGAGATATGGAAACAATTTGAGGCTCTTCATGTTGTGTTTCTCAGTCAGAAGAGGAAGTTTGATCATAAAAAATCAGCACACGCCTCTGATACATTGTTTGCCGTTCATCAGCGCGAAATGTTAATGGAAGAAAGACTGGGCTGGAAGGAGACTAACGACAGCTAGACCAAGAAATACCACCAGTCCGTGAACGTTGGCGAGAAACATGGTGAGAGTTTCTGGCCACCTTGCTGAGCACCTCGGAATCAGCGGTTGAAGATTATTAGTGATATGGTTGGAAGTCGATCACATTTAAGCATTTGCCCTAACTCCTGCAATATTCAAACACTTTCACCGATCCTCTTTTTCTTTTTCCCTCTCCGACCACGGAATATTTTCTACTTTAAAACTACTCTACTTACACTCTGTCCTTCTTTGCATGCTGCTGCATACTATGGAAACCCGAACGACCTCACTTCATGGTCAAGTCCAACCTAGACTTATCTGTTCGTGCAATCTGAAGTTTTCGAGTTATGAGTCATTCGATAGGAGGTCAGTTATACTTCTGCTTCTTAAAAGTCGTCGTGAAAGTGTTTTCAAACTGGCGTCGTTTAATCAAATAGTTTAGCACCTCGATATCCAGTTAATCTTTCAACCACTACTGGGTCTGATTACCTACTCAAATCGATCTCTAGTAGATTACGGATGTGACTATCAAATTTTAGGTGATTAGTGTTGACCAAGTTCTACCACTGTACGTTTTTGAAGGTTAACAGGAAAATATGGCGTATCACAGTGCCAAGCCACTCAGCTTAGTCTCAATACCGTGAATATGAATGTCAGGCCAACAGCTGTGCCAGGTACGTAAAACTCAACAGCCACATGGCAACCAACTGCGTCCTTAAGTACCATATAAGTCCATAACAGTCAAGTGAATGGGGATATAATGCTGACAAATCCCCAGTCTTTCAGAATTTATGAATACGTTAGGATTGGTTAGGTGCACTCTCAACTTTTGGACAGTTGAGTGGGAAAGCTGAGAGTCCACTATGTTTCTGAAATAGGATTCTACCTGTTGCTTCTGATAATATGTAGTTGTAAAGTGCTCATAAAATGTGTTTCATATTTTTAACTGATATTCTTATACCAGTTCATTCCGTAAACATTCACATTCTGTACTGTGCTCATATACTAGAATTGAAGTCAAGCCCTCAGTCTTGATGTGGTTTTGTCCTTGCTGAGTGTAAGATCTGTAGACTATTAAGTTCAAGAAATCACTTTCAGCAGTGTGCTATCTCAAAACAAATCAGTGTCATTCACAATCCAAATGGTTTTGAGTTAGAAAGATCTAGTAAACAGTCGAGTTCATAGTGATCAGGCAATCTGTAATATCTTCTACATTGAATTTGTGATCTTTTTATCCTAAGAAGAAATGGTCATGTTTCAATATTTCTACGATCTATTACCATAAATGTGAGAGAATAGGTCTACTGTTATGGAAGACACTGAATAGTGACGCAGCACAGAAATTTTGAACTAATGAATTCATATCGAGTGATGAAGGAGAAGATGGACAAGTTTTGGCTCCTTCCGTGTGGTTACATCCATCCCCACTGTTGGACAATGAGAAAATTCAAGTGAAAAATGCTCACTTACCCCCAGATATGTAAGCGTTCTCCAACTACACAATATGAAATTAACCTTAAAATCTATGCTGATTTGTATAATAAAGTAGTAGTAGTAATAGTAGTAGTTGTGAAATAAGGGCTATTGATAAAAATGGACCATCAGTGTACCTGGTCTTATGTTATGAGGCTGACTCTTATCTATCAGCGAGACTGCCACCCCCACCACGTGTCGATTTGACACATGATCTCCCGACCATTCATTCGTATTCTGTCATACACAGTACCTATATCTTTAGCTCCTAAAACATCCAGTCTAGTCGGAAAAACAGAACCCAAATGGTATCGTTCAAAACGTGTTCTTATTCGCCCCTCCGGATAGTTTCTTCGCCAGTGTCCCAGTTTTCCACATCCGAAGCATTTACTCTGTCTGTTGATATTAATTCGAAGTACAGCCACCTCTTTCTGGAGGTTGTCGTTTGTTTTCTCCAGTTATTTACCTCTAGTGACTTCATCGCAGTTACATCTGTACCGATTAGCTGTCTGGTGACCTTTGTCATCTCACTAATACCCATGGGTTGAACTGCATTTACTAGTCTTAGTTGCTGCGCGAGGGCATTCCTGACACTTTCGGTGAATTATGTAGCCAGCAACTGTGCCTTGGAGTCCTTATGGAAAGTGGGAAGTGCTCGTCTAAGTAGTTTTGTCAACTTCACAGCCAATACCAGCTGATCTTCGTCTATTCCAGGTTTCGTGCTCCGGAACTGCTGCATCGCCAGCTCCCTGTCTACTGAGCTGTCGAACTCCACCTCCAGTTGTTCAACCATTCTCTGCCAAGTATCCTTCCCATCCACTTGTTCTACACTGTCATATACAGCTTTCGATCGACTTTGCGACCAACTCGAAGTCACTGAGGAAGGCATTGACATCTTCATCGTCGAACACTGCAGGCCACGAATCCCCTTCAAGTCCAGAAGCAGCGACACCACGCTTCATCTGTTTTGTTGGATTGCTTTCTTATTCCCCACATTTAAATTCATCAATTTTTAAAATTTCTCTTATAAATACAACACGAAGGACAAAACAAGGTATTAATTCATGAGAAAGATGTACTTACTTTTGGGTTCAACTTTCCAGTCACCTACAAGGAAATTCCTCATTTGGATATTGGTGCTCAGCTTAAAAATCTCTATGACCAGTTGAGTTCTCTTGTCCCAGCATCTTCAAATATTCAAAGTTGGTGAAAGAATTACGAAACAGATCTGACATATCCATTCAAAAAACTGATAAGGTGTCAGGCATTGTTATGATAAATCCTTATGACTATAGAAATAAAATGTTTTCTATCCTCAGTGATGAAAGCAATTTGTGTTTTGTTCCTCCATAAATAAACTCATGAGATGGCTGGAAAAAAATGTTAAGCCCAGTTTAGAACGGATTCCGTAGGTCCTCGTTAAAAGATACTTTTCACCTCGTTAACTGTCTTAGTGACGAGAATATCAAAAACAAGACCTTGTACTCTTTTGGTATAAACTCTTTAATCATTAACGTGTCATTGTCATTCGCTGTGACTACATGTCTTCTGAAAACTTCCTATTGCCCATTGCTCCTCTTCTCATCATCGGTACCATTATTGCCATGTACCGATGAAGTTCACTTCATATTTGAAGGTGGATACTTTCAAGAAGTCGACAGTGTAACTATGGAAAGTCCTGTAGGACCATTGCTACCTGATATTTACATGATATTTACATCTGGTTGGTGATCTCATTGCTGGAGATTCTATTTACAGGTGATTTGTTTACAACATCATCATAGTTTGTGCGAAGCTTGGGAGTATGGTTTGTCTACTAAAAAGACATAGCTTTGTACAAACTCACACTAGTTTGTCTTGTGAGAAAGAGAATAATAAACATCTGCCATTCTCAGATGCACTCCTGAGTCGACAGGAAGATGGTTAAATAAGACGGTCAGTCTACAGAAAGTCTACATAGACAGGTCAATACCTAAATTTCCATCAGATACTTTGGATGAAGATATCAAATTACTGGCCAATACACCTATGGAGAACGAATATTAGTTTGTAAACCGTTGTAAAAGTCAGATAGTACCAAAGCCAACTGTATAAACAGTTTCTCAGAAAAGTGTCTATATCACTCTACCTTACAGTGGGGAAGTTGAATAGTATAATTTTTAGACGTGGGCTAATATCAGCCATTAAGAAGACATATTACGCAAGTAATCTTATTATTTTGGACAAAACAAAGCACATGCTTCACCACAAACCTTAACACTATATCAGTAATTACGTCACATCCTACTGTGTTTACCAGTTTACTTGTGTGTGTGTGTGTATGTGGTCATAAATATTTAGGGAGGAGCAATCGAGTCACTAAGTTGGAGGTGGGAGAATATGTGCCTAAATGACTTCAAAATTGTTGTACGAACAACTTTCAAAGCATTACATAGAAACAATCAAGGCTGAATACTGAGATTTATAGAAACGATAGCCATGAGCAAGTTGAAGCCAATTTTATGCGTACAAAAGTACTTCATCCTTACACTACACTCACCTTGGTAAACCTTACTTTCTTACCAAGATTAGGATCAACTATGTTACTCTTCCTTTTTTGTCCACGTCTTTATTAATTTTAATGTTCTATCATCCTAATTGTAATATTTGTTCTCCCATCCTTCAGTTTTAACTTGACAGGTAGGAGTGTGATAAGATGGTTTCAAAATGTATTGCGCAAATACATCTCCAACATTGTTGAGATAATCTTTTTCTTTTGATTCTACTTATAAGTATATGAAGAGAGAGAAATTAACTAGTCAACAGTGACTACATATTTGAAAATGATATCAGTCTGAAAATGGTTTCTGTTGGTATTAGCTAAGTTCACAAAGTAAAATAGAAGCGTTACGATCACAACCATCAGTACCATAAAATACGAAGAATGATGAATATTTCATTGAATCCAGTGTAAATTCACTGGTCACTATGATTTCCCAATTTAATTAAATCTATTCAGTGGAAGCAAAGTCCACTTGAAGAACTATTCTGATCTGTATGCATCATGTATGTAAACATCATTTTACACTACTTACAGCCACTAATACAACTGGTGATCACGTGAATATTGCAGATTCATTGATGTTTTTTATTATGTCGAGAATATGACGTGATCATTAATGAATACCGCATATACTTAATAGCCTTATTTTTAGTCCAAGTTATGTGACTCTGGTGTGTATCTATCTCACAGTAACACCTTCAGTGACTTTCATGAAGAGCTGTAAACTAGTCACCGTTGTGGAAAATAGCCATGGAATCATACTTCCCCAAAACTTTGCTGCCATATCACGCCTAATGATGATACTGTAGTCGCCATCTAGTGAAGTATTGTTTCCCACGTTACTTCATTGAATAGGCTGCATGCATAATATGAAGACGTAAAGTTATTCAACTAGAAAGCCAAGTGTGTTAGTAGAAAAATATGTCATAATGGAGACTTTAGAAGAAATCGGACAGAATGTGGGAAATAGTGGTCCGTTACCCACGGACAGTAACTGGAAAAAAAAATAAAGAAACCGGTCGCTTGCTTTTATCTGACCGCAGTCATCTTTATATTTTTCCTTCCTTTAACACACAAAAGTAATTCGTCTGCATACCAGCCATCAAGAGACTAGATAAAAATACGTGGATTCAAGCTTTTCGATGACTGAATACCACCTACCTGTCTGGAAAATGATGTCTTCACTGCAGGTGCGACGTTAGACGCTGAGTAACGAAGAGTTTCAGCAATACCAAAATCTCTGAAAGGAGAAAACCAATGTCCCTTATCGTCCAGAGTTTCTGGTACTTTGATAACTTGCCAGTTATGGTCAGAAACTATTTGTTGATGTCAGGTCATAACACTGCCTTCAAAATCGATATACCGCACTGTAAAATATGTATCTCTAGATACTTTTTATAAACCTGAATATTTCTAACACACAAAGTACGTATACATTGTGAAATTCATTTTTAGAAGCTCCAGTTTACGATCAGTGATTAGCCTCCTTCCTTAGCATGTTGATATTGAGTTACAAAACTTTTACAGATATTTCTGAGTGAAACAATTATTACGCAGTTCAGAAATTACACTGGGTGCTTAACATCTTTTGGGTTTTGAGAAGGTGTTCAATCTCCAAATGACTGTTGTGACTTAATGAAATCCTCCAGTAAGGTAGTAATTACCAGGAAAGACTAGACGGTTGACTTTCATTAACTAGGCATCAATGAATACAAGCAGTATCCCAGAAAGAAAGACTGATGGCTGTTTGACTTTCTCTGTGATTTGGCAATTTGTCGTAAACGTTTCATCAGTAGGCTCAGTGACATCCTAACTACAAACATTCACGATGAAACAGTAAAACCTCAGCGATCACTAAACTACCATCATCCTCATTCTGAGCTATAAATCTTTCCCAACATTTGACGATGAAAGACTGTTGTTTCGGCATCTGTGAAAACGTGTTGCAAATATTATTTAAATACATAAAATGGGAGGGGGTTGATGTCCTTTCATCATTAGTTTCAACAGTTCACAGATATGCTCAATATCAATACATTTATTAATGTGTTTTAGCTTATACCATAACCAAGTTCCGAGTGACTGTATGTGAAATTAACCTTCAACAGTTTCCTTTTTTCGAAAATGTACGTTGAGAGATACTTCATTACCAGACAGATAGGATCATGGTAGAACCTTGCACACAAGTGAATCGATTAAAGTAATCACAATTTACAATAATATACAAAGAACAAGTGGATAGAATAAGGGTAATATCAAAGTAGGCAATACAATACATGCAATAGTTTCATTTTGGTGTTCTGTTAACCCATATCGTAAGAACTAAATTATACGCTTCATCACACTTTGAGGATTCAGTAGACAGCATTCAATACACATCATGTTTGAAAACATTTGAAGACAATGACAACCATTTCCACGATGAAAGGGTTTCTGAAAAAGACTGTTGAGTTCTATTGTTATTCGGAAACTAGTTAGAGACCTAAAGGTGTCTGCTACAATTTATCTTCAAACGGAAGTAATCAGAACTCTTCAAAAGGAGTTATAACAAAGCTCGAAGTGTGTAGCTATAAAATAGATGAATTACTAAGGCTTCAGTGATCAAACCAAAATTCTCGATTCGCTATGTAAACGGCACTGTTTACATCATTAAAAAGATGATATAGAAAGCACTCACAATTCGATCAACAACGTTTTCGGTGACATCAAATTCACAGTGGAGAAAGAGTCAAACAACCAACTACCATTCCTAGATGTTCTGGTCAACAGAACAAATACGGGGAAGCTGGAAACCAAAGTGTACAGGAAGCCAACATATACTGACCGAATCCTCAATTACAGTAGCACAACCCAACAACGCAAAAAATCAACTGCATGCAGACTGTATTCAAAAGAGCGAGAACACAATGCAGTACAACAACTTCACAGAGAAACGAAGAAACTTACTTGATATCCATTCTAAAAAAGAATGCATACCCAAGAAACTTAATCAGAAGATGTTTACCCCGTAAATCATCAACCACAAAGTCATCGACAGAAATCAACAAACGTATCGTTCTACCATAACAAAAGATACATCACAAATCACGACAAGATTGCTTAGACCACTTGGAATTGGTGTAGCTCATAAACCAACAAATTTCCTCCAAACACTATTATGCAGACCAAAGGATGCAACAACCAAAGGAGACAAACCGAATATCATTTACAAAATCAACTGCAATAACTGTAGTCAACACTACATTGGACAAAGTGGCAATCCTCTCCGCCTTCATCGTCTACATGAACACCAATGACTACTGTTAACCGTCACGACATTTTGTCACTCATTTCAATGCACGTGGATAATTATGGACATGGATTCAGTTTCGACAATGTAGAAATTTTGGACAGAGAAGACACCAAGAATATCAGAGAACTCCTAGAAGCTTGGCATTCAGGTGAGTCAGTCAGCAATCAACAGATGTATAGACATAGACCCAATCTATCAACCAATGAGAAAAATGATGAACGACAGAAAGGTGAGAGGTTAGACAAAGGAAGAGCCAACGGGAAAACCTATACATTCAATGACAATAATCAGAGGAAACAACCGACCACAGATCACATCGTCAGAGCAACTACTAATCACTCACGGAGAGGTAATAACAGCTCACTTCATATTGAAGTTAGTTCTGATGATGTCTTCTAGAAGGACGATGAAAGCTTCACGATTAAACAAGCCATTTCAGAGAATACAATACAGCCAAGACCATCCACCTGAGCTACAAATATTCTCCACTATTTCAAGGCTTCAGTAATCTTATGTCTTTGAAAGACATAAAAGAAAGTAACTGATGTCAGATGGTGATAAACACTACTTTAAATTAAAAACAAAGTTCCCATTAACCTCAAAATAAATTACTGTTTAGTGTTCACTAGTGACATGCTTCAATATGAATATCCCGAAGTTCTAATGAGAACCTGTGATCAGTGGATCAATCAGTCGGAAGTGAAACAAATGCCAACTGAAGACTTCGGTGGATAGTAGTACTAAGTCAGAATAGATACGAGGAAGTAAGGAACTGTAAACCATTGAACTCCGATCCAGTGACTGAATGGTTACTGGGTTCACCGTGAACCAAGAAGGTTATGAGTTGGGTCCTTGGAGAAGCACAGTGAGTTATGGTCGTAGATGCGTACTGGTGAGGAGTTTCATGATAGGACCAAACGGATGTCCAGTGCTCACGGGTTTTTAATGGTTCCCAGACTCATGTCACCCCATGATGAATTTTACGTTAGGGAAAGTAATTATTCTTCAAAGTAGACATAAATGTAACAGATATCCTGAAAAAGAGAATAACTGGACTTTATTTAAATCCCACTAAATCATACAAACTGGTTGATTGAGTTTCACTTGGAATAGGTTGTCTGCTTTTACTATTGGTTGACTGTAACCTCAATACTAACTGGCCAAAGTACTTCAGGAAAGATCATGAATTTCGTTCACAGTCAAGGATCCTAACTTTCTGTTTTTTTATCAGCTGGCGATCGATATGAAAAGGTCACAACATACACTGCTACATCGTGTCACTTGGTTTTATGTTGATATTGCATAATTTATTCAGTGGATTTAGTTTATTGATCAAGGATATGCTGAGACATCCGTTAGAATCCGCTAACAATAAAAACTAATTGATACCATCAATACCATTACTAGTACA
Source organism: Heterobilharzia americana (assembly GCA_944470555.2). Lineage (NCBI taxonomy): Eukaryota > Metazoa > Platyhelminthes > Trematoda > Strigeidida > Schistosomatidae > Heterobilharzia > Heterobilharzia americana. The sequence continues at coordinate 136,948,799 of OX104127.1, read as the reverse complement.
ACTATCAATTCAAAAACAACTACAAATACTCATATCAAGAAACAGAAGAGTTTGGTTCATTTTATACACACTTAAACCGAAAGCCAACTATGAACACAGTTCCTTTATAACTCTTGTACAAATATTTCTAAAGATTTGAAGACAAGTTCAATGAAAACTTAGGATTTGTGGTCGAAGAATTACAACTGGTATCGATAAACCATATATTGGAAACATTCTTCTCCTTCAGCATCCCTTCTCCCGATATTTCTCTTCGACGACCTATCTTCTTGTTCCGGAATTCTCATCTGTCGAATTTGGTGGCTTTTAGAGTTTTCGATACTCTTCTGTAGACTACTGATAGGTATTTTAATAAGTAGTGTTCACTAAATTTGGGGGTCAACTGGTAAAATAAGTGGTGGGAAGGATTCGTAGTTCAGGATGAGAATGACAGTGGTTTGGTGTTCCTTCAGCACTGAGATCAAATATTGAGCAGGTACAATCTGTTTTGGATGGATTCCACTGAGAATCTAGTCAAAGAATAGAACTGGTAGAGTTATTTTCGCGATTGACTTTCCTGAAGCAGTATGCGACTGTAAACAGATATAAATTTGAATTCGAATATCCATTGGACGGTTTTTTGTTACATTGACACTTTTGGAAAAGTTGTTGCACTAAGCTACGTAGTTTTCATCACCTAAGTGGAGGGGAAGGGGGGTATAAGTCCCTACATACTGTTCAAAACATTGTTTTATGAAATTTGAAACAGTTAGTCCTTCCACTGTAACCTGGAAAGTAGAATTGGAAACAGAGTTTATCTGAAAACTGTAATGTATCTGATTACAAGTTTACTTGTCAAGGTACTTTATGCATGAAAAATGCAAATGTAAGAGCAATTCCATATTAGATTTGTTTACTTGATATAGCACACAGAAGAAGGAACATAAGAAACCTCACGTAGAATTCTCAACAAAACTGGACTTAGGGTGGCAGTGGCACTTAAACCTACAAACTCACTCAGAGATAAACTGTTTCTGCTTAAGAATCCGATAGATCGAATTGAGTAAGATAATCTAATCTATCAAATTGCATGTAATGAATGTGAGGTCAAGTACATAGGTCAAACTAATCGTTCACGGTCAGTTAGATTAGCGGAACATAGGGACTTAGTTAGCTAAGTATAGAATGAAAGACCCCAATAAGATCAACAATCTAGAAAAACAACTCGACTGTGGCAATGCATGCATGCATTAACACACAACTTCATAATAGTGGAGTAAAACCACTGTACTCAAGTTCAGTGTAGTTAGGTGGAGAGAGAGAGAGAAAGAGAGAGATTGATTACTGAATCTTTTTTCATCGAATCAACACCCAACACATGTATAGAGAATGACGCAACACCTATATCAGAGATATGGAAAATTTTAGTACCAATAGAAACCAAGAATATATATGGTGATAGGACTATGAAAATCAGATGGATATTGAAAGGGGTGTGATTACATTGATATGATTGTGAACAATAATTTATGCTCGAAAGTTATCAGATAAATAATACTGTATCACTGTATGCTGTAGAATTACATTCTATCGCAGTTTTTTATCCATATGTGATCAATATCACTCACGATAAATTTAGTGTAAGAGCGAATATTTTTGAAGCATACACGAGGGCGTAAATTTGCTCACAGCTAGCACTTTAGCTTCAAATGAAGTTCGTTCGCTTATATTTCTATTCCCATCATCTCTTAGGGTACAGCTGTACACTTTTCATAACCTAATTGGAAAAGCCTTATTGTAGTAATTTTTTTATTGTCTTTAATCTTTGAAAGCCGGTGAAAACGTTTAGCCCACATAACGATTATTAATGATGACGGATAGTGGCTAGCAGTGGAATCCAGCTTTAGGCGCGTTTTGTCCTATTTAGCGACTCTCCAGCTGGATGTACATGCCTCCCAGTGAGCGATGTGATCCCCACTAAGATTGGAATTTGGGACCGACTGCTTCAAACGCCACAGCGTTATCCGTTAGACCACCGAGCCACGATAACCACTTCTTGTGAGAAGGGCATAGTTTAATGTTGTTGCTGGTAGTGTTTGTCGAAAGTGCTTTGTTTATTTTACAGAAATTGGAGCATTCAGCAAACAAAGCTTGAAAAACATGATCACCAATGAAATCACAAAGCATTAGTAACACAATTTGATAGATGAAAGTGACGCTTGTTATGTTAATAACTTCGTTTAAACACCTTTAAAGTGTCAACATAATTATACGTACGATTGTGGGCATTTGTGTTTATGTGTGTAAGCGAGGGGATGGGGTAGAAAAAATCTGTGTGCAGCAATTGTTCATTATCATAAATGAATCATCTAGCAAAAGCCTGAAAGCGAGGAAAAGAAACAGTAAATTGGAGACTGAAGCGTAAAAGATAATATCCATACTTATTTAAAATAATTGGGGAAAAGCTTTGTGGTAATGGAAAAACACTTTGTGACGCAGTTAACGTGCAATAATTGTGTCTTACATTCGAAAACCCCATACATTTCTTGAGTGACTTTATCAACTACGCTAACAACTACTGATATAACCAGTTACCTTTCTTTATTTTACTCTTCAAGGTTAAATACTAAAACCCGATTGGCTATTTCAGCAGGCGTCAGGGTGACCTTTAGAGTCATTCATTTCTCGTTCACATTTTAAACGACTAAGTATCAGAGTTAGATAAACAGATTTACATGGCTGTTTGATACCTGTAATTCTTCGTTACAAAACAGCGCTAAATTGATCGACCTCTGTTGGTGGATGGGCTCTCGCGCAGATGCCTCAGTACTACCGAATATTCATAATGTTGTATCTGTCATGATGAATGGCAGTGGAATCCATCGGAGACCATCTGACAACACAGGTCGACCAATTCGACCCGGTATAGAAACGCTAAGTTAGGAGTAACAAACGGTACCCGCTGTACAAGAGGTGACTCTAGTGCACCGGTGGCCTAGTGGATGAGACTTTGGCGGTTGAAGCTATGGGTAATTGGCTTGAGTCTCAGTGGGGACAATATAACTCACTAGTTCATGCACATCCGGCTGATGAGTCCTAAATAGGACAAAACACACATCCTGGATTCCACTGCTAGTCATCAACCGGAACACAGATATTGTTATCATAATCTTCCACGTAATTGCTGTCAGAATATAACCTAAGTTAAGCATGATGACAAGAAATATTTCTTTTTATACAGTTGGTTACCTTCAAAAATATCAGTAAAGGTGGAACAAAACATTTTACAGAAATCGGTGAATTCATTGTATTGCGTCGCCTTCTATTGGCTACCTACAGGTTACAAAAATTGAAATATATCCAGACGATGCACTTCACATACTCTAATCATCAAGAGGATGATAGTTCGTTGATGAGAGATAAAGAACGCGTGGTGGACATGCTGAAGTTCTAGTAGAAGCAGTGCGTGACCTATGAGGTCAACCAGTCGGAAGTGAAGTAAATGCGGACTGAAGACTTCGGTGGGTGGTCATGGTATACCACGAAAAGACATGAGGAAATAGGACATTGTAGTCCACTGAACTTCGATTCAGTGGCTGGATGATTAACGCGTTCACCATGAAACCTGAAAGTTGTAACTTGGACACCTGATGGGGCGAGACAGATGGGTTAGTGGATGCGTACCGCTGAGGAGTGCCATACTAGGACAAAATGGTTGTCCAGTGCTCCGAGTTTTCAGTGTTCCTCCAACTGATGTTAATCCATGGTGAATGCCAACTTAGTCTTGCTAGTTGACTATTTTAAATGCATTCAAGATATAAACGTCAGGTATTTTTGTCTACTTGAAGTTTATTAATGGAACTTTAAAGACAATTTGGCTCCTTTAAGCTTAAATTATTTTAAATGTGTTCACGAAATCTAGTCTCAGTTCTCCTCGCTGTCCTTCCGATATACTTGCGTTTACATGTACATTGGAATCGGAACATACAGTTTGAGGTGACTTTTGGCACAAACCTGTCTACTGATAATTATTATAGTAAGCAGTTTGTTTTGCATACGGAAACTAATTTAACTACTGGGACGGTGATATTTAGCACAGTTCTTATTCTTCTATTAATTCTGTTCATGGGTTCACCTCGTTTGAAAGTCAAACAGAGAAAGGCAAATTTCTCCTAGGAATTACCAAGCACACAGTGCTGTAAAAGATGTCTGTTTTGCAACAAACTTCTAGCATTTTTCAAATAGAAAAAGGCAGAAATTATACTTTAGGATTACTTTAGATTTATGAATACATGTTTTGTAGGATTCATGAATGAGTAAGATATGTCACTTCTAACAGTCTTGGTTGTATTGTGTTCTCTGAGATAGCTTGTTTAATCGTGAAGCTTTCATCGCCTTGCTAGACGACGTCGTCATCTCTCCGTGAGTGATTTAGTAGCTTGCTCTGACGATATGATCGATGATTGGCTGTTTCCTTTGATTATTATGTCATTGACTGTATAGACTTTCCTATTGGTTGTTCCTCTGCTTCACCTCTGACCTTATGTCGTTATCATTTTTCTTATTGGTTGATAGATCGGGTCTACGTCAATACATCTATTGATTGCTGACTGACTGACGTGAATGCCAAGCTTCTAGAAATTCTCTATGCATTCAATGACACAATAATCAGAGGAAACAACCGACCACAGATCACATCATCAGAGCACACTACTAAATCACTCACGGAGAGGTATTAACAGCTCACTTCACATTGAAGTTAGTTCTGATGATGTCTTCTAGAAGGGCGAGGAAAGCTTCACGGTTAAACAAGCCATCTCAGAGAATACAATACAGTCAAGACCATCCACCTGACTACAAATATTCTCCATTACTTCTAACAGTTTTTTATCATTTCGTTAACTCACGTGATACCATTGCTACAACGGGAATCATAATACCTATACATGTAACTTCTTCATAATCACTCACACAATGAGGAACCGGATAGTATCAAGGCATCCCAATAGGAGCCCATTTGTCAGCTGAGGTCAAGCAGTTCGACGCAGTATAGCTACGGGTGATTACAAGTATCAAACAGAATTTCACTCTAGTTTACTTTTTTACTTAACTTTCTCGTTTGCAGTTTTGAAGAAAAACCATTCGACAGTTAGTTTAATATTTCCATGCTTAGTTTAAAAAAAATTTGACAGGCTACGGTAGTTGGTAATGAACTATCGGGATAACTTTTCTAGTTGGTATTCATCCCAGACTGATATTTGTTGGAGCACCATCGAAAACCTGAGAGCACTGGACAGCTGTTTCGTTCTAGTATGGGACTCCTCAGCAGTGCATGCTTAAAACCTTGCCAGGGATAAGTTTTTATTAACACTGAATGCTCCCAACTACTGATTTTTATACTCTTGTAAAATCTTAGCCAAACTAGTAAAATGTTGTCAGTTCAAAATCTTCTATTACTCAAGCTCGGATATCAGTAGATTTTAAGTATATTTAGTAGTCAACTACTGAATAACATAGGTGGTGGAGAAACACTTAAGTCAATTTGTTGGCTCCATTAGTCAAACGAAAGTGATCTAAACACTGTACATACTGTGATGAAAAATCTTTGACTGCCCTTGCAGTGAATAAACTTATTGGTTCAGCATATGTTTCATCTTATTTATCGGCCAAGGTGTCTTGAGTAGGCAACTACCCGATGCATTTGACGATGGTGTGACAACAGCATAGCCTGACAGCTTAAGCAGATGCTATATAGGATGCTTTTACTGACATGACCTGATGACTGTTTTGTAGGTAGCTCATTTCACAGGTAGTAAGTGCCGGTCCAAATTCATCGATTGAACGTACAGGCTTGTCAACAAGGTTACTTATACAATATTGAGGTGGATGGCGTTTCGAGTTAAGAGTTATTCTTCTAAAAGCCAAACTTGTTATTATTATTTGTCCCTTGGGTTCCTAGTGGAATATATGACTTCAGTAGCACGTCACCGTTTCAGTCTCTTCTCTGCAGTCCTTCCAACCTAGCTCCACCATTGCCTACAAGCCTTCATTTCTTCCCCACACAATCTCCTCCTCGTCGTCACCCTAAAACCCCCAACTCGTCATTTCCCATTTGGCTTCCACTAGACGGCCTACCTTGCGTGGCATGTGATGTCCCCAAACACTCTTCTCAGTGTATGTTTAATCCAGTCCATCTCCATTTTCTGCATATTTGTTGGGTGATAGGTTCTTGGTTGGCTCGTTACCAGGCCAGAGTTCCTTCTTGCTTATTCTTATTATTCTGGTTATCTGAACTTCAGTATCGAGTAAGCGTAGGCGGCAGCTGTTGATGATGTAAATCTGTAGTTTGTTGAAAATGCTTTTCTTAACGCGTCAAGTTTCTCAACTATCAGACAGAAGCACTGACTCACTTAACTGACTTAGTGCTGAAAATCCAAATCTTGTTCACACTTTATGCTGAGTGCAGTGTAGTGCAGTGCAGTAGATCCGCACACTGATTTCAAGTTAATGCAGGAAGGCCGGTTTTGCTGTCTTTCCGATCGTGGCTGACTTTGAAATTCTCATGTGTACCCGTGCCGCCTGTAGTTGAGATGATGCTACCTTGCCTAGATAGGTGAAAGATACAACTTCGTTTGGATTTCTCCTGTTGATGTTGATTGGTGCTTGTTGTTGTTGTTGGTTGGTTGGTTATCTTTATCACCTCTGTCTTCTCTACGTTTACATGAAGGAAGTGCCGTCTTCGTTGTCCTGCTTCTTATGCCAACTTGCTAGTTTTCGTCTGTAGGTCTTCGAGTTTGTATGACAAGACATCAGACATAAATCATCAAGGAGAAGATCCAAATTACTTCTCAGTCGACGCCTCGATGGAAGTCCTTTTCAAAATCGATGAAGTTGAGGTAGAGAGTTGACATTCTTCCATTCTACGCTCTGTTCTATGAGGATGCATAGCGTAGCATTGCAATTTGATGCACACATGATTTATTCTTCCTGAAGCCAGCCAGCCAGCCTGTTCCAGTCGTAATTTTGAATGGAGAGCATCTTTTAATCTCTCCAGGATGATGCGGCATAATATTTTGCTTAGGGTGTAGAGGGAGAGGTGTATGAATGCGCGTCAGTTCTTGCAATGACTTCGGTCACACTTCTTTGGGATTTCAACAAGATAGCAGTCCTTCCAGTCGATCAACATGTACCTTTCCTTCTTCCTTCGAAACCTTCTGCAGCAGTGGTGTGAGCGTGTCCGCTGCTGATGTATCTGCGTCTGTTTTCAGTGCTTCTGGAGGAATTCCATCTGCTCCGCTGCCCTACCGGATTTTGGAAATTGATGGCGTTCAGGACATCACTTCTGTTCTTATCGGAAGGTTTGTGTTCACTGATATTTATGTTGATGGGCTGCTGGTGGCATTTCTGGATGAGTTGCACGTGGTGGCGGTGATCGATTCAAAAGTGTTTTGAAGTGGTCAGCCAGTCGTTTACTTTGCTTATCCTCTTTCGCGGTAACTAGCTTTCCTTCACTATCCTTCATTGGCTTCATCTATGTTTATCTCTTCCCAGATAGTAACCTGGTTATTTGAATTGATGTTGTCAGTTCTCTGTCTCTCCTACCTGCAGCCTGTTCTGATTCACTTGCAAGTGTGTTGTAGAAATGTGTTTTGTGTTTCCGTGCGCTCTTCTTCACTTCTTTATCCAGTGTAGTGTTTTATAGGTTGTGTTCAGTTCCTCTTTTCGCTATTCAAATCTGCACTGCACTGCAGTGGTTCATCTTCTGCTTCACCATCACCATCTTTCTCTCCTTACTCTATCACCTTCCATGTGTTCGTGGAGACCCATTTCTTGTCTTGTTTCCTCTTCCTTCCTAACACGGTTATGACGGTTTCCCTCCACATCTCTTTCAAAGAGTTCCGATGTATCTATCCGTGTAAGCTTCCTTAGGGATGTTACTTATTGTCTCCCACTTTTTCCGGATGGCTGACGTGTAGATGTCCCTTGTGCAGTTTCTGTTGTTGGTGTTGAACTTGAATTGTGGTCGTCTATCATCAGCTTTTTTGAATTGAAGGCTTTCGACTTGATTCTGAAGGTGGGTTTCTTGCATTAAATAGTGAGTGGTGTGAACCCGCCTTCATCTGCTCTCCTTCTTCATCTTGTGTGCAGTAGACTGGCTGCCTCTCCACTTTCTTCGGTGTGAAATGAAGTTGACCTGATTTTTAGTGTAGTGTGTCTGATATCTGGTGAAATCGAATCCATGTCGCTTTGTGAATATCCTTGTGTTTGTAGATACTGCCTCCAATCATTAATTCACTGAATATGCGGAAGTGTGCAAAGGATTCTCCATTCTCATTCATTTCACTGATTACCTCTCGGCCCATGATAATCTCTCTTCTTGTGCTGTCTGCTCGCAGTTTGGCATTCATGTCACTCATCAGGAAGAATTTTGATGTCGCCGTCGCTGTCTGGGGTCTTGTCCATTACTGATTGCATTTGTCTATAGAATTCCTGCTTCTTCTCTTGATCTGCATTATTTGTAGGTGCTTGGCGTAGAACTGTACGATTGTGAATTTCCTTCCTTCTGAGTTGAATCTTGCTGTCATGATCCTGCTGAAGATTGGTTTTCACTGCACGAGAGCCTTCGACGGTCTTGGGGACATGATGATAGCCAGTCGGAAACTTAGTGTGCTCGTGGTTGTGGTCTGGGTGACAATATCGGAGTAGATTATTGACTGCTCTCCAGTTGACATTTGAGAGAGTCCACTTCCATTTGATCTGCTTTCGCGGATTTCTAGCACTTCTATGCTATATCATCTCATTTCTTTTCAATCTGGGTAGCCTTGCTAGGTTCAAACATGGTGCGGACATTCATGTCTCTATGCTTACTTTTGCTTTTATCGAGAGAATGGAAGACATATCGACAAATTGGCTTCCCGAAGGCTTTCACCAACTGGCATCAATTCGTCTCCCCGATTGAAGCGAGGAATAAGTTTACTTTTATTTTTAATATTTCCTTTATGCTTTGAAGTTTTTTAGCGATTGAACTGGTTTTGCGGGGTGGGGTTACTATCCCTATGCCCAATCTTACCTCTTTTTCCAGACTTAGGACCGGATAGTAAACTAGGCATGGTTGTGGCTTTAATTTAATAACAGTAATTATGGGTTACATTTTTGTGAAATATTGTTACCCACATTTTTCCTTGATGATGTAAGTTATTATTATGTCTAGCGCAATGAATATACAGTTTCATACCACTTCTACTAAGGCGAACTATATCACTTACTGTTTTTATGATAAGACGACACTGAAATAGAGAAACAGGATAAAGTCGCACACTTCTGAATCAAGGAATACCTTGTCATAACATGTGTAATACAAAGGCGACTGATTTAAAAACATCGATGGAAATCACTGATTGTATACAGATTAGGAAGCATAGGTTTCAATTTTGTTTGGAGTAAATTGAATGCATCACAGATAGCGTTCATACTTTCGGTGCGATGGTACCGTACTCTGAAAAACATGATTTGTTTTTAAAAGCCTGTGGAAAAACCAATATTGTTCGAGTAAGTATTATTTGCAGTGGAAATTACATACAGTGTGAAGTAGTGTTTTCATTTACAATATAAACAGTACCAAGGTATGTTTTCTGTTTTTACACAAACTAGCTAATCACTTCAAAAATTACTATAGCTATCGAAAGCTTTTCAACCACCATGCATCACTGAATCAATCTTTTGATTTTCACAAGCGGAATTACTGTATCTAACGCTTCTTTTCTATCTATAGGTCGATAACTGAGAATTTTTTATTCAGTATTTGTAATATCACGTTGTTACATAGGGTCAAGTTGGTTGACTTCTGATGGTAGATATTCGTTACATTGTAGTCTATTTGGTGACTGTCAGGGGGAATCTGCACCGCATGTCTCATCCTATTTGATGCTCGACAGCTAGATGCAGCTACACCACAGTGAGTAATGTTGTTCTCACTGAAACTTGAAGCAAGTACCCATAACTTCAAGCACCAAAAGCGTCATTTACCAGGCTACTGAGGTATAAGAACCACCTCATATGTAATCGGTATCATTTTTTGTTGGCTGATACTTGTAATTTCCCGCTGTTAGCATCCCGGATTCCACTACTGACATCACTTGTCTTGTCTGGCATGACACAGCCTCTAAGCCACTAAAAATTATAGTTATGGCTGCTGATTACAGGAATACTAAGCTTTCGTAAGGCAAAGGCTGACAGCATGAATGGATAATCAAGCCATCTATCACAATAGTATTTAAAGAGTATGTCTGGAGATATTTATTCGTATACATCTTTAAAATGAAATAAAGTCAGAAAAGACTCACAGAATGCTACGACCGTTTGTTCGACTGAATAGTCTACAAGCGATACGAACGTAATGGGTGAACAAATCCAGTCAAAGACAAATCAGAACGTCAGACACTACCATCACCATAATAGTACCGACACGGGAAGACAAGAAGAAAAGATGGACCGTTGACGGAAAACTTTTACCGTCTCAGCAACAGTCAAAACAGTTGACAGCAAGGGTGAATATATACATTTCTAAATGACCTTGACAACACAATCCATATTGAAGTTAAAAGAGTTAATAACCAATGAGCGTTCAACTTTGAGAGCAGTGAGAAAACGTAAGCTAACAATGATGTGAAAACAGTATTGTTATTTTACGGTTACAAGCAAACATCAGACAAACGTTATGTTAAACAGAGATATAAATAGCACAGAAATATCTGAATTTTAATTCATTCCACTCTATAAATCCTTGTAAAGCTGCTTACAGCCGAAAATAATTTCAATATCAAAATATACAGAGAGTGTTTTTAGATGCTCTTACTGGTCTATTGGGCAAATATTGACTGGAGTGAAAGATATGGTTAACACAGCGTGTCTAGAAGTATTCAGAAAATATATGTATGCACAAAGATATTGATGAATACTTGAGTGAAAGAAAGTGAAGTAGACTGAGAAAGGCAACAAGGACTTTCCATATGGTGAATTAGCGTCATGAGTTAGTTATGAAATCAATTTAAAGACTTATTTATCTATTCTAGCTAAGAGAATAAGATGAGCAGGATTCATATAGTAGAAAAAAACATTGAAAGGTGGATCAATGAAGTAGGAATAAGTGATAGATAGTATTACCTTGAAATAAATAATTGATGGTCGTAAGACCTAAAGTTCTTGGGTTCGATTCATGTTTGGATCATGGTGTACACTGATGATAGGTTCATAACAGGAAGAAACATATCTATTGGTTTCAAGTTTTCAATAGTTCTCCACGTCATGGTGACTACCAACTGGATATCGATAATTATTTTTGTCGTGGTCAACTAATCACCACTTAATTTTGAATACATAATTTTTCTTCATGTCATTTGAAAAAGCAACGTAATAAACTGAATATCATCTGCCTATTAAGTATGTATGGTTCAAGATGCAAACATCAAGTCTAATGTTTAGCAGATGAAAGGCGATGACTGGTAGTGGCTAACACCGGAATCCGGGAGACGCGTTCCGTTCTACTTCAGACACATCAGCTAGATGCACTCACCTTCCAGTGATCAGTATTGTTCCTACAAAGACTTGGACACAGGACTGACCACTTTAGGCACCGGATCATTTCTCATTTCATTGCTTGTAATTTCATGGTCCGAAATGAATGAAACCCATGCCCAGGATTCCACTATTACTATTATTTGTCCCTTGGGTTCTTAGTGAAACATATGGCTTCAGTAGCACGTCACCATTTAACTCTGTTCTCTGCAGTCTTTTGAACCTAGTTCCACGACTGCCCACACAACTCATTGTTTCCCCTTTTGGTTCCACTCGAGGTCCTGACGCATGACGTTCCCAACATCACGAGCCAGGATTCCACCACTTACCATTTGTTATCATTCTTGCAAAACTGAAATTACTTGCAATATCGAGTCATCCACGCCGGAGTCCATATAATAACAGTGGTTCAGCTAACGACGAAAAATTGTGAATAATAACATCGATGAAAAGAAGTCGCACTGCTGTGAAGTCATTCACCTTATAGTTACAAATTTTTTTGAAACACTCACAAATATAGCCGCATATCGGTCTATGTATTCTCTGCTATAAATACTATCCTTTCTACACGAGAAATAATGGACAGGATTACAAGAAAAAAGGGTATAAAGGGTGAATCTCAACTTCCATGTGTCGATGATCAACTTATTTTAGACAGAAATACAAGTCTAACAGCAGAATAAGTTTGCTTTGATGTAATCTCATTGTGTTGTTGATTGATTCTAAGATATTCTCCTTGAAAAAAAACAGCGGATGTGAGAAGTACTTTTTGAACTATGCGGCAATAAATTCTTCGCATCGTTGAGTGCTCATTATTTCAATTTAATGTCACAGTGTAGGTTTTGAGTTTTGTGAATGGTTTTTCTCATCAAGATTATGGTTTTCTAGGGTATATTTCATGCGAAATTCTTCCACGTTAGTGAAAATAAGCACAGCTTATTTTATCCTGATTTATCAAAGTAGAAATTCGGTGAGATTAAAAAACCCTTTGAAACTAAAATCGATTCAGAAAGAGTATATAATCATCATATGAAGAACCATTCAAAACTTGCGAGCTGTGGACATGCGTTTCGTCCTAGTATGGGACTTCTCTGCAGTACACGCCCATCACTACTCCATGCCAAGGATGGAACTCAGGACCATTAGGTTTCATGGCGAACGCGTTGAACATTCAGTCGCTGGTTTGGTGCTCAATCCTTCACGGTTTTCTACTTCCCCACTCGTGATATAGCAAGACTATGCACAAAGGTATTCAGTTGGCGTCCACTTTACTTCCAGCTTGTAGGTCCACAGGTCATGGGTTCTCATTAGAACTTAAGGGTATCCACCTGGTGGGTATATACTGCTTAGGAGTTCCATAATCGGGATGAAACAGCCGTTCAGTGCTCCTGGGTTTCCAATAGTTCTCTAAGTGATGTTAATCCACGATGGATACTATCTCAAAATTAAAATCCCCATTCACCTCAAACTACATTACTGTATACTGCTCATTAGAGACATGCCTCGAAATGGATATCAAAAAGTTCTAATGAACCACCGTGAAATGTGGAGTCAACTAGTCGGAAGGAAAGCCGGGTGCTAACTGGAGGCCTTCGGTAATAGCGTCGCTATGTGGCGAATTGATGGAAGTTAGAAACAGTGATATATTGAACTGCTACCCAGTGGCCGAATGGTTAATGAGTTTTCTGTGAAACCTGGAGGTTCTGACTTCGATCCCTGACAGGTAGGGTCGTGGGTGTAAACTGCTGCATAGTATCCTAAAAGAACGAAGCAGGGATCCAGTCCTCCTAGGTTTCCAATGCTAATCCCACTGACGTCATTCCTTCACGAATACTGCCTTAAAAGTAAAATCACTAATAACCTCAAAATACCTATCTTTTATTACCCAATGTGTAGGATGAAACACTTCAGGGTTTATCGGCTCATCTGAACACTGTACAAACCAAACTACTTACGATTTAAGTCTACCTATCCGTATAAACGTTTAGTGATAAATAATAAAGAAATATGGCTGCGCATTACTACCAGTATCACTGAACATCACTGTGTTTGCGTGCAAGCATATCTGCAAGTGCAATGTGTGTGTGTGTGTGTGTGGGGGGGGGGGGTTGTGTCCATAGATTTGCAAGCATTTCAAGTGTTCACAACACACGAATCACATCCATTTGTCTTTAAAATAAAATCTTCAATAATCATTATACCTGTATATTTATTCATATAAGAACATAATTCTTTCACTATTTCGAATCTTATCTTATGCAACATAATTATACTTCATAAAAGTTAATTGATTGTAGCTAAGCTTTACTTGTTAAGGCATATGTGAACTATACTAGACAGAAGAGAAGAAAAATACTTGGTGCCAATCTGTTCGTAATATCAAAAAAGAAGTAATATGGATTTAAGCAATTAGCAAAGATTTTTTATTGAAAAGTAAGATATAAAAATATAAAAAACTAAATTAATGTCCGTGTTGTTGAGAATTTGTGATCAGTGGGATAGACAAAATAAGGAATGCAGGAGAACACTCCCCAGTGGCATAAGATGAAGGTTGCGTTATTTCATGAAATAACAACAGTGGGAAAATATGAACCATTGAATTCTGACAATTGGATTATTGCTAAATCGCTGGTCACAGGACTTGAAGGTTATGGGTTCGACCCCCGTCACGGTCATGAGTGCGTATCCTTTGTGTTAGGTAATCTGGTAGCAAGAAATGAATACGAATAGCACATAAAAGAACCAGTCGATAGAAGACTATACTGTCTTCAGTTTTACAGTTAAAAGCATAAAGTACGATGATATATCTGCACTACCTAAGAAAGTAGGAATCATCCATAAAGTATTCCAGATAAATAGGCTAATATTTATGTTTTCGAGTCACTGATTGATGGTAGATTATCACCTTCTTGTTGACTTCATTGGTAGCTTCATAGGAAGAATGAATTTCCCCGATGTTTCAGAAACCTCTTCTTGATAAATAATATCTAGCATGAATCTAAAGTAAAAAAGGATCTCACTCAGTTTGTTTACACCTACCTATTACTAACTAGAATGCATAGTGGTGTTGAATAAATTCATATCTTAACTTGACTGGAAGTGTGACTGAGGAATCAAATAAACGAACATTTTGAGCTCAATAGAGTGACAATAGTTACTTCTCAACTGCTGATTGGTATATTTATATATTTAACTTACTGAACCTATAATGTGATGTTATATTGTTTAGAACTTATTAGACAAGTTTTGAGTCTGCGTCATTGATTAGACCGAGCTGATCCGCCATTATTGGCATATGAGCTGGTGTGCGGACACCTTTGTATTGCAGTAAGCTTAATTCCGGCACTGATGATGATGATGGATAGTGGTTAGAAGTAGAATCCAGGATGCGCATTTCGTCCTATTTAGGACTGGTCAACTGTATACACCTGCCTTCTAGTAGATTATATTGTACTCACTAATCCTTCAACTCAAGAAACAATCGCTTATCCACTACAATAAAATGGTGTCATTTCATCGACTTTAAAAATCAACGCTCAGTAGATAGGTCACAGAATTCCGTTCTAAGGTGTTTTGGGGTTTGAATCTTCAATCTCCACAAATTGGTGACTGGCTTCAAGAGGTAATTCCTGAAGTTCCAAAGAGAAGTCATGACCGGTGGAGCAAACCTGGTGACCGCGAGGACAAATACTGAACGATGATATTAGGTGATGGTCGCGCTGTGTCGTGAACCGACAGAAGTTGAAAGTACGGACAACTGGATTCTGACTCGGTGGGTCAGTGGCAACGTGCTGGTCACGGAACCTAAGGGTCCTGAGTTCGGTCCCTGGAGCGGTCGTGTGTACACTGCTGAAGAGACATACTAAGACGCAGCAGCTGTCCAGTGCTCCGAGGTTTCCATGTTCCTCCAACTGATCTCAGCCCATGACGACTACCAACTTATTATTGCTGTCTTTTCAGATAGTTGTCAAGTGTTTAGTGGACCACTGGTTGCCACATTCTGTTCTATTTCCTCTGTAGTTTATGTACTAATATGCTTTGCTTTCCAGTTGACTATCTTCACATCTTTGTACTATACGTGTTAGTTACATGGGGAATGCAGATTTCATTAGGTGGAGACTACAGTATCATTATTAGGCATGATAGTTCTGAAAACTAAGGGTAAGGTACAGTTATATTGCTTGTTCCCATAAAGGCGACCAGTTCGTGAAAATCACTGATGGCTTGACAATGTAAAATGAATATACACCACAGTCACTTAATTTAGCCTGAAAGCAAAGCTATTAAGCACATGATGTATTCATATTATGACGCCATATCCATAAAATCATAATAAAAACAAAATCATTGGACCTGTGATATTCACGTGATCGTCAGTTGTAATGATTGCTGCCAGTGGTGAGAAATGATGTTTTCATTCACTGCATTTAAACCAGATTACTTGTTCCAGTGTGTCTTTTTACCACCAAAGGGATTCACTGAAACTGGAAAATCACTGTGACTGACGGATTTCTATTCGATTGCATGAACTTTCGTGTTTTATGGTACGGGCCATTGTAATAATAATGTTTCTACTTCACTCCTTAAAGTCAATCATTATCAAAAGAAACCACAGTCAGACTGTTATCATTTTCCAATCTATGTGGTTATCGCTGAACAGTATCCATTCTCTACTCATCATATACTTTTATCATCATTTTGACTATCTGAGATAGCCGTGGTTTGGCAAACCGGTATTGATACTGAGTGATGATTGAAGGTAAAATTTGGAAATCATCACCCAGTATTAATTCCAGTCTGACAAACCATGGCTATCTCAGATAGTCAAAATGATAATCAGTATGATACTCCCCCTCCCTATTTTGGCTGTGACACTGGGTAGGAAACCCGCTGGTTACTGGTTCGAGTCCCACCGAGGCTCAGATTTTTGCTTCACCTTCAATTATCACTCAGTATCAACATAAGTTTGCCAAATCACAGCTGTGGCAGATAGTCAAACTGACAGTTGATCAAGAATGAATTTAGTATTCTTGCTGACAACATCTTCACTTTATATATCCCTCAGTGGAGTATAGATGATATTAGGTGTAACATGTAATATTTCTCCACTTTCAAATCTTCCTTAGTCCATGTAGGTTTAGAAATTCACATCGTAAAGGTCTAAATAAGTCAATTTTTTCTTCATTGTATTAGAGGTTACTCCTACCGTAAATTATTCCACTTTAGATGATAAACATTCACCATAAATCTGTTTTCGTCACTTGAGAATGGATAATATTTCACCATCATAGACATATCTATCATATTTAGTGTTTGGCTTGAAAACTGCAATATCAGATCCATTTCATATCCCCTTCAAAAAATTCCGGCTTCACAAAGCTAAGATACTTCAATAGTTTGGAAGTAGAAACTGAATGATTGATTAGTAATATTCATAAATGTAGCTCTGCACAATTCCCGGTTTCCAGTAAGGATATAACTAGAAGACTTAACTGAATATGTGCAGTTCTGATTAAGTTTTAGTCGCATAACATCAATAATCCATGGGACATGCAGGGCTAGATAATTGCCCTCACTTGTTACCACTCAAAAAATATTCCTGAAGGCATCGAAACTTATTTCAGTGAAAGAGCATGACAAATTCTTGTCACGAACCGGTCGTTACCAGCTGCTTGGTTCATGATCAAACTGCAGATATACTACTTTTTTAGTAGTCAGTAGGCTAACTGTTTCATTCTAATTTTGGGCCAAATGTGATGGAAGTGTTTGCAAATTCTCACCATTAGGCCTCAGGGATTAACTTTAAAATCAGGATGTATTCACTAATATGAACTGAAAACGTTGCGGAAAATCAGTTGGAACCAAATAGATAAGTCTTTACTATCATCGCATAAAAATGATGATTCATGGGGAATTTCAAGCTCATAAATTATGACTGCAGTACTCGGTAGACATGAAAAGAACAACTACTATTTGAACCGATTCTCTCTGATCAAATATGTTGCAGAAAATAGATTGAGCTGCCAAGTTAGAAACAAGGTAATGCGATGGATATTTCAAGTGTGTTACAAAGATGTTTGACTAGAAATATGAGGTTATAGAAGCTTTCCGACTTGTGGAGTGACATCGAAAAGAATAGTTGGTTCTAAAAAGTCGGTTTTCTTGCACAAGATTTTACTTTCGCTAGTAAGGAAACGCTTAAGCATCTTCCTTTACTCAAGACTAGACAGGCGAAATTAGATGATGTGCAAAGTACTCTTCAGGATGCCAGAAATAAGTAGTAGCAATAAATTCAGCCTAATTAAATAAGTAAAACCCACTCGAACCTTGAATCATGATCACAGTAAAGTAACCAAATTTTTATGTGTGAAACCTTTCCCCACTCTGACCACTCCTTTCAAAAAAAAGAGGAGTATTGAATACATAATGGAGGTCTGAAGATATGAATCATCAAAGCTTCGGCTGTGAGTAAGTGTCTATTCCTTACCGTTTTATGACAGTTTCGTCTAACTTTGTAAAGAACTTTGAATGAGGTTAGCAAAGGAGCCAGATATCCAGAGTCTTTGACTTAACGGAGAGTTTTTGTTATTTAAGGGGGCTTATGAACCTTCCAGCGGTAAAAGGACTAGATAAGTTTATGTACTTTTAGGTGAAATGCGAAAACTTCTTTTTGAATGAGCCTTCAAAATGAATTAAGTGGCCTGAGTTCAAAAGGTGTTCTGTTATCGAACTGAAGATGCATTTGTATTCTCTTTTGCGAGCCAGGCTGGGCAGTATTCTTGGACACGTTCTACAAGAGGATGCATGGTACGGCCGATGTACTCAGCTCCACAAGAGCAAGTAAACTGGTATACACACACTGATGTGGCCCAATGCCTCGGCTTGTCTTTCATACATTGACTGAAAAGTTTCTAGTAGGAGAAAACTATCTGAGGGTTGGCGACGAAGTATGTTCTGCTTGTGGATTTTGACAGTCGTTTACTCAGGATCTCTGCAGCAATATTCAACAAAGGAATCTTTTTCCGCGCCAAATGTCTTCGTTCACTTGGGTTCTTTGACTTTATGTTCTTATCTATGAATGTGAGCGGGAACCCGTTTTCCGCTAGAGTTCATCGAAGTGTTTGGAGTTCTCCGTCAACCGTATCCTCAGTACATATTTTCCTGATCCGCGAGGAAAGGGAATGAATACGATTTCTTTTTCTGCATAGGGGGACTGAACTCTGAGAGTTAACAAATTGTCCGTTCCATGTAAGCTTTCAATAGATTGATCTACGAAGTGAATTATCGTCTTTCCTTTGAAGTCGAACATGAAGAAAATGGAAGGTTGAGTTCGATTCTGATTCTAGGGTGAATTTGGTTGAAGGATGGGCATTGTTAAATGTATGAAACAATTTAGAAAGATTCATAATTTTCACCACAAACTATAAACTTATCATCGATGTATCTTTTGTAGACATGAAGTTCATTGATTGTTGATGATAATTTGGTGTGAGAAAGCAAAGGAAAAGGAGAAGACAAAGATAGGGAGTGTAAGTTACGTTTGATTAGGTTTTGTATCCCGCTTAAAAGGTTCAGGTGGTTGGTACATCCTGGCTGCCGACACCGTTAAAGTCATTTTGGCGGGGTACTTGTAAAAGAAAAAAGGGAAGATCTATGTGATCACAGAGGCCATGGGACATCTACTTGACGCCTGTCTCACATGATCTTCTTACGGTTGTTGATTTGATACTTGATTGTCCTAACACAACACAAGTCCAGACTTCTGGCCACAGGAGGACTACAGGGTAGAAAGAAATGTGCTATTTTTAGGACCAAACTTTTCTAAACCCCCCTTCCTAAAGGAAAGGCAAAATTAGCATGGTACTGCTTGTCATCCATGAAAAACATCTTGGTCAAAGCGGTACTAATTCGCTCTCGGACCCACATCAAGGCGAAGCACTTTACACTAAAATAATAACTGCTTCTTGTCTAAACCCTCTCCAATATACCTTTCTAGGATGGTACGAACTAGAGGACTGGGCATCTACGTCAGTGTAGTGCGTTGGATTGCATACACACCCGACTACCACGTCAAGGTAGCAGCTGTCGTTTGTACTTACCACAAGTGCATATCATGTCCAGTATTGAACGAAGAGGATGCTATCTCCATGTATATTTACACGTTAACAGAAATGTCCAGAGATAGCGTCCGTCTAATACTGAACATAACGAAAGTTCTATACCATACCAATGAAAAATTGCCCGTAGAAATTCTCGAACATGTAAGGACCTGTAAGGTGTAGTAATGGGATCGCCTATTGGACCTCTAATTGCCGATTGAGTTATGACTAGCCCTAAGAACAGTACATTACTTCCAACAATCGATCAAATTCATGTATGTGAAACACACATAGATGATCCCTTCATTGTTTGCGGTCACAAAATGGACTTGACGTACTTCCTTCAAAATTTCAGTGACAGCTAACCTTCAGTCAAATATATATTAGAAGCTGGGTCAAACTCATCGTCTTATTTAATTTAAGTCAAAATTCAAAACAGGCCTGATGATTTCATTCAAAAATACATCTACATGAAGCCTGCTTTGAACGGGAAGCTGAACAATACTCAAAGTTAGGTGCCTTTAAGTAAGAAGAGGAAACATGTAAATTCACTCTCACAGAGAGTGTACTGATGATACACTTATTCCGGAATTCGAAACACTCTAACAGATATCACTAGAGAATGGTTGGCTAACAAGGTTTATGAAGGAAAATATGAAAGAATAGAAGACTATGAAAGAGATTCAATCAACTTCGAAGAGAATGCTTTAAGTGAACTTCAGATTCAGAGATAATATATCCGTTGATATCCCTCTTCAACTTTTGTTAAAGTCCCTTTGGAGGTGATATGTTGTAAACCGCCATATTTTCTTCACACATCAACCACTGATTTGTTAGTGAATGAAAGGAGAATTGAGGTAGTAGGTCTCATCAGTATACATTTACGAGTTCGCTTGTTGTTGTGGAGCTGAGTTCATTCAACGTAATATACGTTAGCCTGCTAAACAACTTGTCAGATTATTGACTCTTAAACTGATTTAGAGTTATGTAATCCTTTATTCGAATGTTAGCCGATTTGATCCCCTTTATCTCCTACACATTGACCAACTGTTTGTTAAACGCTTACAATCGCTGAAGATTAGTGTCTTAAGGCTAGTTTTAGATGTATTTGAGCTCTGAACAGATAAGATACACCTCACTAAGTGAAGAAATGCATATCAAAAAGGGAAAAGAAAAATCAATTGGTTTGCTTTAGTTGAAACAAGAATTAAAAGAAGCTATTCCGGAAGACAACAACGTACACGAACACACCACAACTGCAGAAGGTTTGGAAGGAAAGATCTACAAGGGGGGTAAACTAAGGTAAACGGAATCGTAACTTAATGGAACTAAATGGAGGTAGAATAGCACCAATAAAGGAGCTTGCTTCAACTGATAAATATGTAAGTGTGATTATCTGAGGTATCTGTGGTTCAGCAGATTCGTATTGTCGTTACTGAATGATGATTGATTGACTGAGCACCAAGAGGTAACTCAGAGGCGGCTGGTTCGAATCTTGCTGTTACTCAAATTTTCATTTGATCTTCAATCATCACTCAGTATTGATAAATATAAATAATAAAAAGATACTGAATATATGAGTGGTTGATTCGTTGACCACTTATATTTACTGACTACTGCAACTACATACACTAACATGAATACAAATATGGTTTATTTTACAGAATGTACAATATCAAATAGCATTGCGAAAACTGTGTCTTTTACTCTTCCTTTATGATGTCTGACTATCCGTAAAATCAAGACTAGAGGCTCGTTTCGCCTGGGTAACTGACAGCTCACTCCATTCCTCCTGTTCATTTCTCTGCTCCCAGAATTATTATTATATCATTATTTGTCCCATGGGTTCCTAGTGGAATACAGAGCTTCAGTAGCACGTCACCATTTCACTCTACTCTCTGCAGTCTTTTCAACCTAGCTCTATCACTGCCCAGAACCTCTCATTTCTTCCTCACACCATCTCCTCCATGTCATACTCACCTCGGAAGCCCAACTCCTCGTTTCTTATTTAGGTTCCACTCGACGGCCTGGTCTAGCGTGGCGTGTGATGTCCCCAATCGGTCTTCACAGTGTACGTCCAATCCAATCCAGTCCATCGCCACTTCCTTCTGTACATTTGTTGGGCGATGGGTTCTTCGTTAGTTCGTTACCAACCCAGAGTTCCTTGTCATGTATTCTTAGTATTCTGGCCATCTGATCTTCAGTATCGAGCGTAGGCAGGTGTTGGTGATTGTCTGTAGTTTTTTGGAAATGCTTCCGTAACGCGCCAAGTCTCTGAACCATGACATAGAAGCACTGACTTACTTGACTGGCATTAGTGTTGAAAATCCGGATCTTGTTTTTTATGCTGAGTGGAGTGGATTAGATCTCCAGACTGACTTCAGATTAACGCAGGAAGGCCTGTCTTGGTGTCTTTTCGATCCTGGCTGGCTTTGACGTTCTCATCTGTGCCGCCTGTAGTTGGAACGATGCTGCCTAGGCAGGTGAAACAGGCTACTTCTTTTAGGTTTCTCCCGTTGATAGGGATTGATGGTTGTTGTTGCTGCTGTTCTTGTTGGTTGGATATCGTTGGATATCATCACCTCTGTCTTCTCTACATTTATTTGAAGTTCCGTCTTTTCTGCCCTACCTCTTCTGTCGACTTGTTGGCTTTCGCCTGTAGATCTTCGAGTTTGTACGACATTGAACATAAATCATCATGGGGGAAATCCAAATCCTCTATGGTCTTTTCATCGGTCTAGCGTATGCCCCTCTTCTCGCTCATCACAGTTTGTTGCATAACCCAGTTCACCACAATCAGAACGATCATCGGTGATAGTAGGTGCAACCTTGTCTTATTCATATCTTCACTTCGAAGGCCCCATTGGGCCTTCCATTATCAATCACTTGGCATGTGGCGTCGTCATATACTTGTTGAATGAGGTTGATAAAGGTTTATGGCACTAAAACCGTAGTGTTGAAGCAGCTGCCTGCCAAATTACTTCTCGGTCTACATCCGGATCAAAGGCCTTTTCAAAATCGATGAAGTTGAGGTAGAGAGTTGACATTCTTCCATTCTACGCTCTGTTCCATGAGGATGCATAGAGTAGCGTTGCAATTTGATCCATACATGATTTGTTCTTCATGAAGCCAGCCAGACAGCCAGCCTGTTCCAGTAGTAATTTTGAATGGAGAGCATCTTTTAATCTCTCCAGGATGATGCTGCATAAAATTCTGCTTGGGGTGGAGAGGGAGAGGTGTGTGAATGCGCGTCAGTTCTTGCAAAGACTTAGGTCTCCCTTCTTTGAAGGTTTGGCAAGGTACCCCATCTTTCAATTGACCAGTATTATATATTTTAGACTTGCAATCGATGAAATCAGGGATCATAAGTGCTTTTAAGATGAGCATTCATTATCATTTGTGATACAAATTACTTAGAAAATTGGTGTTGACAATTAGATATAACAATATAAGTAGCCGGCTTTCATTGCTTTTTTGTTTGTTCTCTTTTACCCTATGAGAAACCCCCCTTTCCCCCCCTGTTTTCATCTTCAGTTTTATACTACTTAATATTCATGAGTAGTATAGCTCTTGTTTCCTTATAATGTTGCTTCACCCTCAGTCTTCACTGTTCATTCCGTTACATTGTATCCTGTCCACCATTTTACATCCATAGATATCACTATCTTTCGTAGTTCATGGTGTCCTTGTAATTTCTTTCCTTGTTCCCTAATGTCATATTTTACCTTGGACATCTGTTTATCTTGCGTCTTTATCTCGTTGTGAGAACTAACGCGCGTCTTTTACATTCCCTTCTGGTTGCTTGGAAAGAGACTTGCACTCTTTGAAAGTGCCTTGAAAGCGATAAACCCGTAGATATCTCGTGTTTCAAGGTTTGCATTTAATTATTCAGTATTGTTTATTTATATGGAACCGTATTTCAGACAGATCCTGTGTTTGGGATTTTACGCGTAACTCGAACATCTGGTTTATTGTTGAGAAGTCGCTTGTACTCTTTGTTTCCGAACTTCTTGAAAAGATATTCACAGCTGGTTTAAGTCAAATTAAATCAAGCTCACTCAACTTACTAATACTCAGTACTAGCCAGTGTTATACTAGCTAATGATAAGTCCTGAATGGATTCTGTTGTAATACTGAAGTTAAGTAATTCGGTAATTTATTGATACTTGTAAATTCATATTACTATACTGGGAACAACTGCTCGACCTCCATTGGCACATGTGTTTCTATTCGGACGCCTCGATACTGCCTGGATACTATATTCTGTTTGGTGGCTTGCAGTGGAATACAGGACGTGGGTTTCGTCCTATTGGTACTCTTCAACCGGATGTACCTGGACCTCACTGAGTGATATTGTTCTCACTGAGACTTGAGACCAGCACTCATTGGTTCAAACACCAAAGTATTATTTACTAGGCCACTGGAACATGAGAAGTACTCAAGTAAGACGAAACATCCGTCCAGGTTTCTACTGCTCACTACCAAATTGTCTACAACTCGGAAATCTGTTTGTAAAGTCAAAGATGATGGAACTAAATACATAATTGTGAACTGCTTGAATGCAATGTTTAGAAATATTAGTTTCAAATCTACGACGAAGCTTTAAACCTTTTACTGTTTGAGGCGTGACTTGGGGACCAGGTTTAAAATGTACTGAATTTAAGTTGACCAATCTGAGATAAGAAACGTGAACGTGAGTGCTTTCAGCATCTCATCCTTTGATTAAGATCTGCCTCGGAACCTTGAGAAAGACTACTGTTTTCATCTACGGACCAGTGCTTGTCACACATTTTCACTATATGCTCAGAAAAGACTACTGAAGATTTCCTGTCTGATAACAGAACGGAGGTTTCTGTCATTTAAGGATTACAGACAGAAGTAATTTCGATGAACTCAGCTGGTAATTTGCGTCCTCTTAGTGAACTGGTCAATGTGAAAGGTGTCGAGTAGAGAGCTGAAGCAATCGAAAGATTAATTTTTCAGAAAGGGCAGCATGATTATGCCAGCCTGCCCAGTGAGATAATAAATTAAAGTATCCCATAACGTGAGAAGACTTAAAGATACTGGGTATGAAATAAGATTGTATTCGTGAATGTCTTTGAAAAATGACGCTTTCTCAAACTTCAATGAAGAGTTAAGAGAAACAGATTCGCCTTGCAGTCATATTGAAGGGGATCGAAACTAATCTGACTTGCATTTACAACAGAACCATTTAAAAGTTAAAATTAACCTACAACCCAAAACTACTCATTACAATTCACTTCCTGCTGTTAGACTAACAATCTTACATTAGACACTAATGAGTAATGTCGTTACAGACGGAAAAATATACATCTCATATCATTTTCAATAACATCTACCTATTTCACGGACTTACTAAGGTAGGTAAAATGCAAAAACACAGAAGGACAGGGTTTCACTTGCTTTCTTAGATATATCTCAAAATATCAACATCTAAACTGACCAGATAGCCATAAACAGCTCTGTATATGTATGTTACTCAATAGATACCGAGCTGGCAGCCAGTATCCTCCATGTTACTGGGTACACCTAATGTGATGTGATTGACATCAGAGGTCATTATTACGTCCAAATATGGTATGAAATAAGTAGTTTGGGGTATGATTTTAATAAATCTCTTCATTTCTGGTAGTGCTTTAAGAAAAATCTGGGCAATATTTGGCAACATACAGGATATCGTCAGTGATTATTTAGTCTCATATTCATCTTATTACAATATTCATGAACACTTCTTTGTCCTCTTATGTAAGTGATTGGTATTTTCATAAAAATTCCCGGTTACCAACTGCGAATTGAGGTAAGACTCCTAGGTTGCTATTCATCATGGATTAACATCAGTTGGAGGAACATTAGAAATCCGGCAGCACTAAACAGCTGTTTCGTATTAGTATGGGACTCCTTAGAAATGGGTACCCATGACCCTGAGTGGGATCAAACCCAGGACCTACATATTCTGCAACCAGCACCCAGTGTCATCGTTGAGTATTTGTCTTCACGTTCGCCAGAATTGCCGCATCATTCATGACTTCTGACTGGAACTTGAAGAATCACCTCTTGAAGCTAGATTGCAATGAGCACTTTTAGCGTTCTGAGAATATTTTATAATAATTTCATGTTTCCATGTGTTACATAGCCTTTTTTTAACGACCCTTGAACTTATAAACTTTAGAAAAGCTCTACCCTATTAACCAACTACCGGTTAAGAAAGCAACTCAATATAGTGCTAAAAAATAATTATACTCCATAAAATTTACAGTTGTTGCTTTTTTTTCAACAATTGAATTCTTGAATGTTTTGTGAGGCCATTTTAAACAGTCTTCATTTACAGACTTTTACATTTGCAAACAAGTAATATTGAATTTACTTCGAGATATCAACTAGAACGTATGTAGAGTTCGATTAAAATACTCATGACTAAATATTGAGGGAATAAATGAATCATTTTGTTCACAATGAAATACTTTTTAGTCATTTCTTATTCTTAATTTCATTTCTCCTCTTCATTTGTTGCTGTTGTTGTTTTTGTTGTTGTTGAGATATTTCAAATGATTTGAAACTTGAATTAATCCCAGGATTTATAATTTGATAATTACTTAAAATTGCTTCCTGTTTAGTGAGCATCATTTGTAAATATAACTTTCTTTTATTTCGTAATTGGTGTAATTGATTCATTAGTAAATGTTTGATAGTATCTACCCAAATTTGTTTGATTGATGTATTAACTGATTTAAAGTGATGTATGGAAGTATAATTTTCAGTGAATAAGGAAAAATATCGGTTGTCAGTATCATTGTTATCTGAATTCGAGGATAATCCGATATGACGAAGCTATTAAAATTTCATTTTATATTGATAATAAGAAAATAAACAAACAATTGAATCAAGAAAGTCAAACTATGGAGAACCTTGAAGATAAATTCAGAATATCACTTTGACTATCTGAGATAGTCGTGAGTTAGTGGACTGGTATTGATACTGGGTAATGATTGGAGGTGAAATGGAAATTTCAACCACGGCCAGACTGGAAACAGTGACCACTGGACCACCGGACCTCGTAGCTCAGTTGATAGACCACCTGTACGGAAACCCGATGGTTGACGGTTCAAATCTGGCCGTGGTCAAAATTTTCACTCCACCTTTAGTCATCACCCAGTAACAATAAATTCAGAAGACAAAAACTATCACTCATTGAACAACTTCTAGTTCTGAGTAGGTTGTTTACCGTGACACAAATGTTAGTTGAATAAAGACAATCAGCAGGAAGTTTTGATTGAGACAGACTACGTGTTTGCTAGTACTGGTCAAAAAGACACGTCTGTAACCACAAGGGAACTGATGGCCTGCCTGAAATTCGAACTTACGTTACCCAGTGTTGCAGTCAACTATTTGGGTCACGATTAACCTCCTGTAGGACTCGATCAGGTGCATTGATTGTTCGCTGGAGAGTAACCAACTTCTTATTGTGTGGTCCCGAAATTCTGATAGAATCCTATCGACCATTTTGTAATCTGACCACCAGGCTAGGAGACTCACCTTCGCGACACTCCGAGATAGCTGTTAATTATATCGAGGCAGTCGGTAGAAAACCCTCCTCGACCTAGTTTCCATGCCTTCTGGTACTCCTGCCTGAGATTCAAATTCGCATCACCCATCGCTGCAGTCAGAGACATTCAGTCAACACTTAGGACTAGAAAACATGAAGTGGGTTACTCTGCAGTGACCAGGAAATGTACAGTGACATCATCAGACAGTGACAGTTCGCTGGACAAAAAGGAATATCTTTAATTCCCACAGAGAGTCCAGTGCAATGAACAATCATGTGAACAGTTTTTAAGTGTTTTAACCTTAAGTTCAGCGGTGTAAGTTTGGTGTTATGAAGTCAAGAGGTTGTCGATTCAGTGTATAACAGCTGTTATAGACATATTCTTTTCAAGTTGTAAAATATGACTTAATAAATGTCCACCATGACCTACTTGACTGTCGACTGGTTTACGGTTGAAACTCACCTCTGGTCAATAACAATTCAGTGTTTACTTCTAATAAACCAGTCGTTCAGACAGAGATTAACTCTTGACACTGACAGAAACACTTAATGTGTCTGTAATTTTTGCTTTTTACATGGAATCTACCACACTTATGATGAGGATTTTTACTAGTAACTGATGCAGTTGGATATAAACTGAAATCCGAGATCTCTATAGCCGGATAGGCCCTTAACTTCTTCAAACATTTAGCTTCGCCTAGTAAGTCCATAAGTACTCATTCTCTAAGTTAATATTCAGTGTTTTATAATTCTCGACGCTAGTCAGTTAACAGCAAAGACTGACTATCATTCACTTTTGCTGTCGGACGTGAATTCTCACTTTTTTCATGAGTACTTTCGGTTGATTTCACTCTATGGTGAAAAACCTATCTTGAACTTAAATCAACAGTCTGTAAGTTCTGGGTGATAACTGAAGGTAAAATAAAAATCTAGGCCACGGAAAGATTCAAACCAGCTACCAGAAACTTGACAGTCAGTGTAAATACGATTAAGCGATAGTAACACGTCATGAATTCACATGACAGTCGGACAAAGTACATGATGATCGAAGTGAGATAAAATTCTGAGCATTAAACGTGTCTTGTAGCTCAGTTGATAGAGAACCCGACCGGAAATCCGTTGGTCGCTGTTTTGAATCTTACTGCAACCCGGATCATTATTTCACATTCAGTCATCACCCGGTATCAAAACAAGTCAGCCATACCACATCTATCGAATATGGTCAAACTGATAGTCTATAATTTGACTGAAATAAATGTAAAACTCGGGCAATATGATAGAATATAACTCTGTATAGGATTTGTTTATTTGATATTTAGCGCACAGTGACACAGTATTATTTATCTGATGACTTTCAAGCATAAATTATTGCTCACAATCATATCAATGTAATCACACCCCTTTCAATATCTATCTGATTTTTATAGTCCTATCACTATATATATTCTTGGTTTCTATTGGTACTAAAATTTTCCATATCTCTGATAAAGGTGTTGCATCATCCCCCTTTACATGTGTTATGTGTTGATTCGATGCACAAAGATTCAGCAATATATATGACAGTAACATAGTAATTACTAAATCTGGTAAAGTTAGTTCAACGGTAGTTATAGACAAATCTGATTATCTCAACAAAATTGATGAACATACCCAAACAGGAAGAGATCAAGAAACGTTTAGACATTGCCATGAGTAAAATTAAGAAATAAACAACAGATCTGATACGCCAACTGATGGCATCTTTAGGTGAGTCCAAATAATTTAATTTAATGCCTGAAACTAATAATCCTATCAGAATTTATGGTACTATTATGACTCATAAACCGCGTTATACCATTATACTGATAGTCGACTTCCGAAATACTTCTACACATAAACCATCAACGTACCTAGGATTAATATTATGTCCTATTAGAAACCGTCCGAATTCTAGACTAGTCAATTCTAATGAGTTAAAACAAAGAAAAGAATGAAAAAATGTTTAGTTTTAGAGTAAGAAGTCTTTATACTGATACACCAACCAGTATGTCACTAGAGGCATTCAGAAGTCAACTACATACTGACTCAGAACTTACTCATAGGACTAAGATATCGGTTGATGAAATCACATTGAGCGTAAAGTTGTGCTTGACCTCCACAGTCTTCAAGTTTCAAGAAAAAATATATAGACGAAACAGAAGGAGTAGCAAAAGGATCACCAATATACCAAGTCCTAACAGATATATTTATGGACAGTTGGGAAAACATAATGTTATAAGCGTTTAGTCCTGAACCTAGGATATGGTGGTGATGTATGGATGATACATTTACTGTGTTGAAATCGGAATATATCAACAATTTCCTCCCACACATAAACTCAGTAGTAAGCCCAATCCAATTCACCTACGAGGAGGTAGGAAATGAACAAGGATAATGACATGTGCTGGATTGCAGGATAAAACAAAGAACAGATGGTGGTTTGAATACTACCATCTACAGGAAACTGACACAATCTAACAGGTATCTAGACTTCAGGACATCTCATCCAGTGTCAGTTAAGGCAAGTTTACTCAAATGTCGAAATGATAGAGCTAAAACAGCTCACCAGTCATTATGAGGACTTAAACAAGGAATTGAAATACATAAGAGAAGCGTTAATAATCAGTAATTATCCTCCACAGTTTATTAAAAAATTCGTAGGAAAATATAAGAAACAAAATATTGACAGTAATAGGAATAAAAATAATGGGGATAACAAGAGTAGAAATAAGTTCAAAGCCTCTATCGTGTTATCATACAAGGAAGGAATATCAGTAACTTTAAGTATGATTCTCAATAAGGCTGGAATTAGGGTGGCAGTGGCAGTTGAACCTACAAACTCACTCAAAGATATACTCTGTCGGCTTAAGGATCTGATAGAACCAATTAAGCGAAATAATCTAATCTATCAAATTTCATGTAACGACTGTGAGGTCAAGTACATTATTGTTATTATTATTTGTCCCTTGTGTTCCTAATGGAACATAGGGCTTCAGGAGCACGTCTCCAAACATAGTGCAGACATTCCATGTCCCCTTTGATGTCCGCTTTGATCGAGAGCAGACACATCAGCCAACTGGCTTCCTGAAGGCTTTCGCCAACCTGCGTCACTTCGTCTCCCCAATTCCAGCGAGGAATAAGTCTGTTTTTACTTTATATATTTTGTTTGTCCTTTGAGGTTTCTTGAGCGATTGGATTAGTTATACGCAGTAGGGTTGCCAGCCCTATGGCCAACCTTCCCGCTTTACCCGGGCCTAAGACCGGCTAGTAACTAGTGAACTAGTTAACCAGGAGAGGTTAGCTCGAATACTTAGGTCAAACTAATCGTTCACGGTCAGTTAGATTAGCGGAACGTAGGGACTTAGCTAAGTATAAAATGAGAGACCCCAATAAGATCAAGAATCTAGAAAAACAACTCTACTGTGGCAATGCATGCATACATTAACACACAACTTCAGAATACGGTGGAGTAAAACCACTGTACTCAAGTTCAGTGTAATTAGGTGGATATATATATATATATATATATATATATATATATATATATATATATATATATTGATTACTGAATCTTTCTGCATCTAACCAATACACAACACATGTAAAAGGGGATGATACAACACCTATATCAGATATGTGGAAAATTTTACTGCCACCGACATCAAAGAATATGAGTTGAGTGACAGGACTATGAAAATCAGATAGGTATTGAAAGGGGTGTGATTACATTGATATCATTGTGAACAATAATTTATGCTTGAAAGTCATCAGATAAATAATACTGTGTCACTGTACGTTAAGTATCAAATAAATAAATGTGTTATAAAATTATGATTTGAATGATTTGAAAATTTTTCACTATGCCAAACAAACTTACACATAACTCTCCTTCAACTTCGTATACTATCTTGTTAGACATTAGATTGATATTGTGAGAAAATTCGAAGAATCTCATAAAATCTTCTAAACATGGAAACTGATACTGTTGATAACTGTAAGACAGACAATGGTGTGAATAATATTTGGTTTACCTTTTTACATTTGTAAGACATTTCTTCACAGAGGTTGAACATTTTGTAAATAACAACCTCCTGCTGAAAAGGATTACATGTGACTGCTTTTTGCACTTTATAGATTGGTTGGTATGAGTTACAGTGAAATCACCTTCCAATAAAAATTTTCCAAGCTTTGATGGTCTAATCTGATGTAAATAAAGTAAGCTTTAGCATAAATATACTACAGATAGGTAACAAGTAAACCAGTCAATCAGTTTAACAACTGAAACTGTAATATTAAGCGAGATAGTGTCTTTATCAAAAGATAAGATGTATGTGAATGGAGAAAACTTTGTGTATGACCTGGTTAACCACCAGCTTCAAAAACTATTCTTCATGTCTGTTATGAGTAGAATGCAAATTGATCACCAACTTGATTCTTGAACACTTAGTTAACTGTGATCACTTTATTCAAGTCTCTCTACCAGTCTCTCTTCAGTGGAACTGGTTACATGGGCTACACAAAGCTTGTTTTAGCCAAATGCATCTCCAAATACTGTCATGTGGAGTAAGATATACTGATTGTACTCATCGTTCAATTTCTAAAGGGATTTTCGAACATATGCCAACTTGGTTCAACAAAAGAGAACGAAGAGGACCTCACAGGTCTATCTTAAGACATATGATGGATTGTAACCACCTGGTAAATGATGGATACAACTTCAGTGTCATCCACAGAGTTTGTAAAAGACTAGTGAAAGGTCTACACCTGAAACTTTTTCAAACTGTAGAAGTCAGGGGGATTAATATTTTGAAGCTTGAAATCTGCCTTCAAAAAGAATTTCTTCATTCACTTCACTTGCAATGGACATGGCCCATAAGAACATTTCTCGCTCAAAATTTTTTTGCATAGCTTCTCGTACACTAAATGTTTTCCACCCTTATATTTCTGATTTCTCACCGCACTCAACAGGCCCTTCAGTCATATTACTATAGTGTATAGTTGTCTATAGAAGAATGAAAATTGATCAAATGTCAGTTGCTGATCACATTTATCAAAATCTGGCAGTGTACGAATGATATGATGCTGAGAGTGACTCACTGAAGACTTTCATACTGTTTCAATATGCCTATTCACTAGTTTGCGGAGAAAGAATAAAAATCAAACTTATTCTCGAGTGATATAATAACTTCAAAATTCATCTAAACTAATGCATATATATATATATATATATATGTACAGCCAGGTAGGTAGGTGTGGGGTGGTAGGTAGCTAGGTAGGTAACCAGGCAGACTGGCAGGCAGGGTGGTAGGTAGGTACTGATTTGACGATTAATCATCCTTCCCATCTGTTGACATTAAACTTTGTTATTTCCAAATAAAAGTGATTTTTTCGCTATTCTTGATTCAGTAGAGATGAACATTTTTCATGGGCATTTATACTCTTGCGTTCTAGTTGGTTTGGTTTTGGTTAATCTGTGATGCTCATTCAGCTCGACCTTTAGTAATTTCAAAGTTTTATATTAAACTGTTTCACTTCACAAAATTTTTCATTGATATTATCAAAATAACCTTTTAAATTCATCACTTTCCCAGCCTAAAGTTTTCTAAGTGAAAGTTTCATCTTCAAGGAAGTAAATTTGGTGTATTTCTTTTGAGTATTCATACAGACAATTATAACTACACTTCACTATAGACTTGCAATAAAGATAATAATCAGTGTTATTGCTTGTATTACACCGTCGTTGATTGGACCGAATTGATCAGTCTCTGTTGGCATATGTGGTTGCCTCGATGCTGCCTGTCTTTTAACTATATTTAGTAATGATGGGCAGTGGCTAGTAGTGGAATCCAGGATGCTTATTTCGGCCTATTGGGACTCGTCAGTTGGATGTACCTAGGTCCCAGTGAGTGATTTTGTTCCCACCGGGACTCGGACTCGGGAGCGATCGCTTCAAACGCCAGCGCTTTATCCACTACACCACCAACCCACGATGGCCACTTCTTGTGCGACGGGTATAGGTTTTTAGTGTTACTGCTTGTATTACATGCGCATCCTGGGTTCCACTGCTAGCCACTGCCCATCATTACTAAAGATAATAATTAGGTTGAAACTTCGAGAAAATACTTAGAACCGGAAGACAATTGCACAGTTACAACATTCATAACCGCAACTATAAATATCAACTATCATATCGGCGTGGTTATATCACGAACTGCTAACATGCGAGGAAACTTTAAAAGTCATAACATAAAAAGTTCTGAATGTAGATATTGAATGTAGGAAGTTGAACGATGGTTGCAGAATAATGTGGCACTACTTTGTTTCGCCGGTATCTCGTCAGCCTGTAGCAAGTGAAGACATTTGAATACCAAATAACAAAAGTTTGAACATGATGTATGCAGTTAAATGAAATTATGTGATAGGAAACGGCTTAAATGGAAATCAACATTTTAAGTCATTAGTCACTAAGGTAGAAGTTCCTGTACCTGATTCGTTGTTTTAAACCGCTGTGTGGTCAGGAAAAACTTTATTGGACAATTCATACTACATTTGACCAATCAGAATCAGGCATTTGACTTTTGCCCTAGTGGCTTCATAGATATTCATGAAAACTCTATGTAAATGATGTATTTTGGTCGAATGAAGTTTCTTCCTTACAATCACAAGGTAGTCCTTGTCTGCATATATTTTCGTACCTCAGTGAAGTTTAGGGTACTGAGGGAGAACACTCAAAGTCCTTATCCAATCAAGATGTATCGTTTCGTTAGTAGCGTTTTTGTTTTTCATAGTATTTTACTCAGTCACTTCATTTTTCATCTTTTAAGTGTATTTTTATCCTTCATAATTTTGTATGAATATTTTTCAACAGCGCCCAATCAGGATGGACAATGAGTGTACATGAGTAACAATAATATCTATTAGTAACTACCGTTAGACCCCAAAGATTGATTGTCACGTTCAGCGTTTCGCACATTCCCCTTAGTATTTTTTGGGCATCATCCATGGCTTTGCTAAAAATTAAAAAAATATTTACACTGCATTAGTGATTGAAGAGAAGGAAGTATAAAAGTTCTCGTAATCAAAATACTCATTGTATCTGAGGTTGTATACATATTTTGCGCGATGACCTTTAGCGTTTCAATGAGAAATTGATCATCTTCAAGGTTTTGCGGGTACATTTATCATTTGAAAGTGCAAGACTTATCAGTATAAGTAAGCTAGTCTCACTTTCATCTGCTGTATTGTGGTATGTATTAAATGGTTCCAACTAACTGCTACATTCGAACTTGGTTTAACGATTCCAGGATTTTATTTATATTAAGGCTGAGGAAAAATATTAACTCTTCGGGCTGAGGTAGGCCAAGAAAAACCTATGTTTCTTCTTAGCTCCTAATGGATATAGTATTTACCAAAACACATCGAAAAGATAAGAGAGGCAAAATTAAATAATGAATAAATAAGAATAAATGGTAGAACTAAACTTTAGTTGCGGCCAATCACTTTCAAGTATGTATTGGCCAATCAGAACCCAGCATATGAAGGACAAGGTAATTATGAACGGAAATTGTACTTCATTTAAAATTTATAAAGCTGTTTTACATGAGAAATAAAAATGTCTAGATTTTCATTAGGTTTGTCATCTTTGAAACCATACCTTAGTCTGCATTACGACTCGTCCACATGACACCATATCATATTCCCTCCTGATCTTGCTAAAGGTCTTAAAAAATTCCTAAGGTAAATCTACATATTTCAGCTTTATTTGTGTGCACTTCGGTTGCTGGATCATCAAAGTGTTTCTCCTGAACAATAACTTGATGGGGTAATCCACAGCAGATAATAGGAAATACGACCTCTAGTCATCTGTGTATCACGTGGTAGAACAGATAAGTCAGATCTATCCTTTATCTAGTCAAAACTAATTCCAGTCGCATTTACCAATAATCTTTGATTGGCAAGAAACATACTTGCAACTCACCCAATCGTGTTCAAGTCGTCTTCTTTGGTTATATTTGCGTTTCTGATCAAGACATTCATCTATTTCTACCATATTATCTGCTCAATCAAACTTCTTATCCAACCTGGATATTATTTTGGGACAAATATCTCTGAAGTGCTAATACCACTACACTGAAGAAACTTCATTAGTATCTGCTTGAGCTCTTGCTGATATTACAGGCTTTCCGACAACCCAATATATCACTAAAACCATTATTTGTTAGAGAGTTAGACGAGATCCTTTGGGTAACGATCCTGTTCCCAAAGATTTCTGCTCGTAACAGTTGGTATAAGGAAAGGTGAAGCCATTTCTCCTCTCATTGTTGGGTACACAATCCATTACGAAACCTCATTCATAAATTAGGTTTTTAGCAAGCGTTTAAATCCCTGCAAATAACCTACGACGTAGTCTTCATCATAATTTCTCAGACGTCTATGCAACGTCGAATGAACGCAACTTATGACCCTGGATGCAGCATCTGCAAAGTGATTGGCAGTCTTCAAGGTCTAATGCCACTGAAGATCTTTTCTAGCGAATGAACAATTCATAAATCAAGGTAGTTCACTAGTGACTGGCTGTCATGCTTATCCGCAGCACACTTGGCCATAATTCAACTGCCAGTTAAATTGTATTCTTCAGTCGAATACAGTCTATAGACATAAATATATACGAAATACTCAGTGTACTGTGAAATATATTTATAATCATAAATAATCTATGTGAATGAGTTCGTTTTAAGATGCCACAGAGCTTTGATTACCCAGCATGAATGTGTATAAGCTGGAGCAAATTATCAATGAAGCAGGTTTATATTTGGCTCTAACAGTATAATCGTCAGTTCTTGAGGATTCTTACTTCATTGCCATCGTTGGTTTTTAATCTTCTCAGATATAACGCTATCATTATTCCGCGGCATAGAGGACAACGCCTTGACGTTTGAAGCGGTGGGTATGGGGTTCAAGTCTCAGTGGGAACAACATCACTCACTGGGGTGCAGGTACATCCAGCTGAAGAGTCCCAAACAAGACAAAACGGGCATGCTGGATTCTTCTGCTGGCCATAACCAACCAAATTATCATAAATAACATTTAGGCAATATCGAGGCATCCGCGTAGCAGTCCATATGCCAATGGAGGTTGAAAAATTCCACCCAACAAAACAACGGAGAATAACAAGTATGTCAACAAATAGTAACACTCGCTCCCACTAAAAATATACATTTTGATATTCATAACAATTTCTGTATCACTAACTAACTACTTCGCAATTATTTGTAAAGTTTGCTTAGTCAGCTAGTCATCATTAAGGTGTTGGTCATCCGGTTAATTAACAACTTTGGCTTAGAGGACGGTGACTAGTTTATTTGGAGTTACTCAGAGCTTTTCGCAATTAGTTGACCATAGTGTGATTGGTCATTGTTTCCTTGTAAGACCTCATCATGATGACTGACCTCCTTGAAACACCAGCTTATGTCAAAATTGAACTGCGAATAATATCATTTAGAAGTACATTGGTTGATCACTGGAGGGTAACCATTATTGTAGTACTAAACAATATGAAGATGTTTACCCTCCAATGACCAACCAATGTATATAACCCAGTCCAGCAGAAGGTCAGTCGAAGCCCAAATAGATCGGTGACAACGTTATTGACTATAACACTCGGTAATGTGGGTCCGAATCTCAAGTGGGACAACAGTTCCATCGGGGCCGCAGACATGCCTTGCCGATGACTGCCAACAAGCACGAAGCCGAGGTCTAGGGATTCCTGGTGGTTACCTCCAACCAACTGATATCATTGAGGAGTCTGTCGAATTTAAACTGAAGTATAAAACTCAGTTGAGCAAAAGAAGCCTCGACGTTTGATTGCACATATCCCAGCATCTGTTCATAGTCAAATTTCGACGATGACTCACTAAAACCAATATCTGGTTTGTCATAGAAAGGCTTCTTTTAGTCATGCCTTCATTTTAACCAACAAAAAACTTTGCGAACGCATACTTAAGCCAAGAGAGACACTTCGAAGTACAAAGACGACAGACCGAATGGTGTGGTAATACAAAAAGTCAACAAGTGAAACATTCATTCGGTAATTTTTCTACATAACTTACATGTCAGAAATGTTCGCCTCTTTTTTAAGTCTACCCACTAATAAATGATAGCACTGAATGCGTTGAACAGGTGTATTCAAATGAATCTTGAGTAATCCTGTAGAATAACTGTTTCGTTCTGATATCTCACTTAATCCATCACCTCCTTGTAGTAAACTAGCTTTTTTAAGTGAGATGTTTTCTAAGTAAGTGTAAAGTTGATTGGATTTTTCGTGGAATGAACAATATGTTGTATACAAATCTATCAAATAAGGAGCCTAAGAAAAATTGAACAAAATTGAGAAAAAAACATACTGCTTTGAAAGAGATGAGAACGGTACATAATATCTTAAAAGTATAGCTCAAATAACTCTGAAAGAAAGTTCAGAAATACTGATTGGACTATACACAGTGATGACGATTTGACTGGAGACGTTTCTCTCAGAACTAGTCGAACCACTAACCTGCAGATTTCCACCTTGATGATCCATCAGACAGACACAATCAACGTAGAATTCCGTATACAAGTGCACTGGTTCAAATTGCCACACTTTACACTAGTATAAAAAGAAGTTAATAAAAAAAGAGTGATATCAAAGTAGAAAAAGTTGTGTGAAAGAATACACAATTTAAAGGTAGAATTTAGTGCAAATATTCAAGCTGTAGAAGAGATTAAAAAGTGAATACATCTGCGCTGTTGTCACCGATTTTCAACCATTTCACTCAGAGTTCTGAACCACCGAATCCTGTCCTCTAGGTGGCTCCAGATGATAGATCGATTGATCGCTAACCACGCACTGACTTCCATCATCCCCAATTCTTCACTCACCCAGTCAAACTTTATTTTCATTCTGAAAGTTTTTCAAGCTTCTACTTCTGCTTTCGGTATATTTCGTTTCACTTTTATCTCTTGTATGAATGTTCAGACACACTGTTTTGGTACTTTGTCTTCATCTGTCTTTTTTATAATAGATTTGTTTATTTGATATATGGCGCACAGTTATTATTATTATTTGTTCTTTGGATTCCTAGTGGAACATAGGCCTTCTGTAGCACGTCACCATTTCGCCCTACTCTCTGCAGTCTTTTTAACCTGACTTCACCACTGCCCATAAGCTTTCATTTCTTACTCCCATGATCTCCTCCATGTCACACTCACCTCAGACACCCAACTCGTCGTTTCCCATTTCGATTCCACTCGATGACCTGGCCTCACACGTGATCTCCCCAAAACCGTCTTCTCAGTCTATGTCCAACCTAATCCAATCCAATCCAGTTCATCTCCACTTTCTTCTACATATTCATTGGGAGATAGCTTCTTAGTTGCTTGGTTGGTCGGTTCGTTACCATAGTGAGCTACTTATTGGTGTTGCTTATTTTTTCTCGCCTTCTGATCTGACCTCCAGTATCGAGTGAGTGTAGGTGGCAGCTGTTGATGATGTATGTCTGTAGTTTGCTGGAAATGCTTCTCGTAACGCACCAAGTCTCTCAACCATCATATGGAGGTACTGACTTACTTGACTGGCATTAGTGTTGTAAATCCGGATGTTGTTCACGCCTTATGTTGAGTGGAGTGCAGTGGAGTGCAATAGATCTCCACACTGCTTTCAGGTTAATGCAGGAAGGCCTGTCTTGTTGTCTTGTCGATCCTGGCTGGCTCATACGTTCTCAGCTGCGCCGCCTTTTGTTGAGACGATGCTGCCTGCCTAAGTAGAGAGAAACAACTTCCTTTGGATTTCTCCCGTTGATGGTGCTTGTTGTTGTTGTTGGTTGGGTATCTTCATCACCACTGTCTTCTCTACATTCACTTTTAGTCCCGTCTTCGCTACCCCACCTCTTCTGTCAACTTGTTAGTTTTTGCCTGTAGATCTTGAAGTTTATGTGACAAGATATCAGACATAAATCATCATCACCGGAGACATCTAAAACTTCTAGGGTCTTTTTATCGACCTAGACCCTAGAAGATTTGGATTTAGCCAATGATTTGTGTCTAATGTCACACAAACTCGCACAAACGCACACAGCGATACAGCGTTATTTACTTGATGACTTTTCTAGAATAAGTTATTGTTCACGATCATATCAATGTAATAACACTATTTTCGACATCTGATTTTTATAATCCTATCACCTCATATAATTTGATTCTATTTATAGTAAAGTTTTTCATATCTTCGGAATAGGTGTTGTGATATTCCTATTGCATGTGTTGGGTGTCGATGAATAAACTACAAACTCGATCAGAGACAAACTTTTTCAGATTAAGAATCCAACGGACCCAATTACATGGAATCATTTGAACTACCAAAATCCCTGCAGGGACAGTGAGATCAAGTACATAGATCAAACTAACCAATCAAGATCAATTATATTATCCGGGGGTAGGAATTTAGTCTAATGTAGAATGACAGCCTCCAATAGGATCAGTACTCTAGAAAGAGACTCAGCTATTGCAATGGAACTGGTAGAATTATTGTTTCGCTCCAGTTTGCTGAAGTAGGGTACAACTTTAAACAAATATAAGCTTGGACTCAAATATCCTTTGGGTAGTGTTTTACTATACTGACACCTTTGGAACAAATGTTGCACTGGGTTACGTGTATTTTATCGTCAATGCGAAGGGTCATACGTCTCTACATACTGTTCAAAACATTGTTTTATGAAATTTGAAACAGTTAGTCCTTCCACTGTAACCTGAAAAGTAGAATTGGAAACAGAGTTTATCTGAAAACTGTAATGTATCTGATTACAAGTTTACTTGTCAAGGTACTTTATGCATGAAAAATGCAAATATAAGAGCAATTCCATATTAGATTTGTTTACTCGATGTAGCACACAGAAGAAGGAACATAAGAAACCTCACGTAGAATCCTCAACAAAACTGGACTTAGGGTGGCAGTGGCACTTAAACCTACAAACTCACTCAGAGGTAAACTGTTTCTGCTTAAGAATCCGATAGATCAAATTAAGCAAGATAATCTAATCTATCAAATTGCATGTAATGAATGTGAGGTCAAGTACATAGGTCAAACTAATCGTTCACGGTCAGTTAGATTAGCGGAACATAGGGACTTAGCTAAGTATAGAATGACAGACCCCAATAAGATCAAGAATCTAGAAAAACAACTCTACTGTGGCAATGCATGCATACATTAACACACAACCTCATAATAAGGTGGAGTAAAACCACTGTACTCAAGTTCAGTGTAGTTAGGTGGAGAGAGAGAGAGAGAGAGAAATTGATCATTGAATCTTTGTGCATCGAATCAACACATAACACATGTAAAGGGGGATGATGCAACACCTTTATCAGAGATATGGAAAATTTTAGTACCAATAGAAACCAAGAATATATATGGTGATAGGACTATAAAAATCAGATAGATATTGAAAGGGGTGTGATTACATTGATATGATTGTGAACAATAATTTATGCTTGAAAGTCATCAGATAAATAATACTGTATCACTGTAGGTTAAATACCAAATAAAGAAATTTTATTTGGAATTACATTCTGCCATGGTGACCAAGTTTTACACCTAAATTAATTAGTCTTCTCTTTTTGGAATGGTACCCTTAACCGCCTTCTCATTACTTCCTACTGCATTGAAGTTTAGTCCACTATGCCACTACAAATAACTGAAGCCTCAGATAAACCGATAACTGAACAACAGTCACATCCCAGTTCATAAATCATCCGATTTATAGAGTATAGACCTAAAGTCTGAATCCTGTAACATCCTTGATTTCTTTTCAACTTTAATAAGTAAGTTTATGCAAATAAACTGCTAATATCGTTTAACGGGTACTAAATGCAACAAATGTATGTGTACTCAGTTATTCGTCTTTTGCCATTAACATAAAGGAAAGGGATTTTCAAGTTTACTCACTGTTTTAAGTTGTAGTCTTTAGAATGTCTTTCCTTCGAACTACTATGAAGTGTTTCTATTACTCCATGTAGGCTCATTTTTTAGGGTTCACTTAGTCTTCATTTCATATCTTTATTTTATTTTACTCTATTCCAGACTACCGTTTTGGGTGAGCAGACAAATAAAGACAAGTTTTCATGTACACCGCTTAAAAAGACTTACGAAAACTATTTATACATCTGTCAACGGTCTTTAAAGGCTTTTAACATTCGAACCCAACTGAAAGATGTTTTATTCAGTCTCCCTACTTGACCATAGGGAATTTCATTTGATTACATCCATGCAGAACTGACCATCTTGTTCCACTTTAGTCTGTTTATTAGAAATGTCACACAGTAAAAGAACAGCATTATTCACCGGCTAACGTTTCGGACATAATCTATTTTTTATATATTCCTAATTTTCTCACCTTCTCTGTGATGACAAGGGTGGCAGAGTTTTCCATATATGTGGGACTGGTGCATAATCATTCCGCATTGCATGTATGTGGTGTTGATCAGATAAGCAGAAATTTGATTATCAACCTCTCCCCTCACCCAGCTAAGTTTTTAGTGCTGTTGCTCTGCCCCACCCTATTGTGTAATTGTGTGCGATTCCATGCATAGCTATAACACAGATGTTAATAATATTTCTGCCGTTAATAATAGTGGTAGTAATAATAGTGACAGGGTGGAGAGAAAACTTAAAGTCTCTACTACTTTTCCATACCAAGAAGGTAGAAGTGTTATGATCTGGATTCAACAACCCAGCTCAGAGAACACAATACAACCATGACCATCCACCTGAGCTACAAATATTCTACATTATTTCAGAAGTGTTATGAAAAATTGTCAATAAGTC
Source organism: Heterobilharzia americana (assembly GCA_944470555.2). NCBI lineage: Eukaryota > Metazoa > Platyhelminthes > Trematoda > Strigeidida > Schistosomatidae > Heterobilharzia > Heterobilharzia americana. The sequence continues at coordinate 136,906,708 of OX104127.1, read as the reverse complement.
TGCCACTTTAAGTGCCATTCAAACTGACAAACTAGGCTAAGAAAGAGACACTGTAGCTTAAAGGAACCAATTTAGTCTATCAAACCGCTTGGAATGGTTGTGAGGTCAAATGTACAGGTAAACGTTTTCAACTAGGGTCATTTGGAAAAACAGAGCACAAAAACAGCTAGATCAAGCTTAGCAGATCCCAATAAGATAGGGAATATAGGGGAAAACTCGGTTATAGCTGTGCATGCAGTTGTACACAATCACACAAAACGGTGGGACAGAGTGAGAGTATTAAAAACTAACTTAGTTGTTTGGGGGAAGAGATTGATTACCGAATCTCTGCAATGCGGAATCACTCTTCACCTGTCACAAATGTATGGAAAATTCAACTAATCCTATTACAGATAAGGAGCGCAGACAAACTCTGTCTCAAAGTTGTGGAGTTATCTTGATATGAATATGGGGAATTAATTGTAGTCGAAATGTTATCTAATAAATAATACAGTTTCCGTGTGTAACACACGTGATAAACGGACCAAAGTGGAATTACAGTCTATCATACTTCGCTGTTGTTACTCCTATGTTAATCAAAATCCAGCCTTTTATCCTCTAATATTTATTCGCCGAAGCCTTGTGTTTTTATTGCAACTTTTCTTTCTATAACCTACAATCTAGCCATATCATTTACACATATATTACATGACACTTTCTTAAGTCACCACCATGAATTATTTGATGATCAGAGTTCACTGTATCCAAATAAATACTGCAACATGACGGGAAAATGTCGCCTACAATAAGACTCTCTTTTGCTATTATGCCAATCGCCTTCTCAATCATTCCAGCCCCACAGAGCTTCTAAGTGGGTAACTTTGTTTCATGACTTGAAAAAAGAAATTAAAACTCATATTTTGTGCTACTGTTCAATTGTGTTATAGGAACTAGCTCTATTTGAGAAGAGTAACTACCACAACAGTTTTGTGAGCATACTAGTAGTCATAAGGGTGAAATCTTTGAAACTAGTAATTACAATGTAACCAGTAGCGACTATATATCTCAAGGTTATCTACGTAATTCAAACGTGATAAAGGCAATGCTTGGATAATTATGCGCAAACTAAGAGACAGTAAATCAGAAAGTAATTGAGGCAATGAACCATACAGTTTATATCCACTACTGTGGGTAGGATACAGTTATTTTGACTGATGTGGAATGCAGTGATCAGTCAGCTAAGTAAATCGAAATGGATATCATCTTGTCTTATCCCTCACAAATGACAGAATTCCATGGAGCATATTCCAGTGGTATAGTTCTCAGTTACAGAGATGAGTTCCAGGAGTTTACAGCTATCAAAAAACGTGATTTTGCCTAAGATTGCAGATAATCTTTACTGATCAGTGTCTGAATTAGAAGACCTGTGTCTTGTAAGACCTAATGACAATTCTGTCTGACTGGTCAAAGCAACAAGCAGTCAATATCCTTTCTTTCTTAATGGTTATATCTGCATTCTCGCACACTTACAAGTGTCTTATAGCAGGAAGTGTTTTCCTTTAAGTTAATCTTTTAAAAACCAACTGTAAAAACTGAATTGTCTGGTTTTCCGTTTTTAATTGACCTAGTGTTATGCGGGATCCGTGACTCAGTAGCACTGTATCATATATTAAAAAATGATTGACAACAATTAATTGAAACCTACTACGATTGAAGCCCAACACCTGATCATCTTAGCGTTTCCATTGCATACCTCCAGAGAAGGTAATAGGCGACTGAAAAGTTAGAAGTAAGAAAAAGAAAGCAGTTATTTGCGAATAATGGAGGTTGTTTGAAAAAAAACTTTTAAGTAAGTTAATAAGTGGAAAAAATTGTCGTTCAGATAACTTACAGGATTTATGTCCAGGTATCATTTAAGAGGGATAGGTATTATGCTTAGAACCTCAACCTTACACTCAATAATACAGATTCCTTGACTGTCCGGCTACCGTTCTTTGGACTACTCTTTTTATCTTGAAAATACCTTATTCCTAAGCTATCATTAGTTCTGTCATCTAAGACAAACAGTATCTGGTTTAGTGCGAAGCATTTCCTGACTGACTTGTGAAAACTTCAGCAGTTTTTTTCCTCAAGCGTGAGCCTCTGATTGATAGAGCTTCTTACATTACCTCAGGTATAGTTTTCAGTCCTTTCTCATCGGAAAGTAAATCTAATACATTCCACACAACTGCTTCCGGTGAATATTTTGACAGTACTCGGTAGCATGTGAAACTTTGATTTATTTCTCTCTTGTTATAGGTTTAGTTTCTACTGCATCAATCATGGCATGAATTTTCGAACATCCCTTGTCAGTTTATACTGTTTACAACGATTGAGGGCTGAATAACACACAGTACCGTTTTACTTCGCCACTTTCTCATCAGATGATTACAACCACAAAACATTTATATATCATATTACAGAAGATAAAAAGCCTTTTCTACAATTACATGAAGTTAGTTAACTAGGAATGACATGGTTGAATGAAGAATACAAACATCCAGATACGTTTGATAAATCATGGTAAGTAGTTTCGGTCATATATATGATTCAACAGAGAGTTTGATATGAGTATATGAGTAATAATAACCTTGAGAAGACAAAACTTATGCGTGGACCTAAGAAAAATTTGTTTTATTCCAAGTAGGTCAATGACAAACCTGTCGTGTGCAGTAACTTACTATATATGTCGTACTTACTCGAAAGGTTCGGTGATTCCTATGAAAATATCAGGTCCACCATGAAACATGAAAGCAATCAGAGGTTAAGATTTTTAGACATCGTCTTGCAACGTAGAAATGATAATACTATTCAAAGATTTATTCATTAAAGAAGTACATGGATTGGATTATACTTAAATTTCAGCAGATTTTGACCAATCACTTTTAAAAGAGTATTGGTCAAAACACTATTTTACAAAGATAAAAGTATATGTTCAGGTGATAAATTGCAAGATAATTCGTTGAGCCTTCAAAAAAGCTCTGTGAGAGAATGGTTACCTACAAGAGTTTATCAACAAATTTGGAAGATCTGAAGACAACAAGTCAAGGAAAATCACCTTACCAAGAAGTCTATTTTTATTGAATTCAACCTAAAAGGTAAGATGTCGCTGGAAGAATTAATAGAAGACTGTAAGCTACAAATAACACAGCATATCCTGCAGGCAAGCTGATCCCTGTTTACATAACAATATGCTAACTAGCTGACAGGTTTTCTTCCCGTGTCACCTCTGATTGTATATACAAGTTTACGCGCATCTGCAATAGCAGTTACACTGATAGAACAGATAGATGGGCATACCTTAGATAATTTGGAAATGTATCAAAAGCCAACATCTCAGGAGAACAAACGCTTTCAGTGGTGCAGTCACTTAGCATGAACCATATACTCTAGAATCCTTCAAGGTAATCAATGAACAATCTGATTCGAACCTTCTTAGGTTCTCTAAGGTCGCACATATCAAACTAATTAAATGAGAATTGTATATTCAAAACAAAGCAGCAATAAATCTTTCTTTGCCCTAGTAGACTAATATCTTAATCTTCTTATTTCTTCATGACATCATCAATTGACTAGACCTTTCTTCTCTTCGCACACAAATGCAGTGATTGTTCTATCAACTGAGTTCAAATCATTTTAATAGAACGCAATTTGTCTATCCTTTATCATTGGCTAACCAACTTGATAATCTTTCCACAGTCTTTGATTACTAACCTTATTCTTTCATCAAACTCTCTGTTGAATCATGTATATAACCGAAACTACTTACCATGATTTATCAAACGTATCTGGATGTTAGTATTCTTCATTCAACCATGTCATTCCTAGTTAACTAACTTCATGTAATTGTAGAAAAGGCTTTTTATCTTCTGTAATATGATACATAAATGTTTTGTGGTTGTAATCATCTGATGAGAAAGTGGCGAAGTAAAACGGTACTGTGTGTCATTCAGCCCCCAATCGTTCTTCTTTCTTTCTTTGAATTCATAAAGCGGAATGTGTGTATGAAACGACTTATTTTTTTAAATACCCTGTTAATTGACTCATTAGATTTATCACGGTGTGTAACATTACTTTTTGTTGCTCATCAATCAGGTTATCCTATTAGATTCATTGTCGACTTTAGAAATACTCCTGCTTATGACATCTAAATATTTAACAATGGTACTACATTTCGTTAAAAATCTTTCCAAATCGAGAATTACTGACTCTTATGACTTGAAGCATAGATTGGATGACATACATTTAGATGACAATAAAAAAAATGGTTATGTTTGATGCAGTTAGTTTGTAAAACTATCATGGAGTTGAAAGCAGTTATAAACAAGCTCAATAATGACCATTAGTTTACATTACGAACTAAGGTACCAGTAGATGATGTCAAGCTAGGAGTACAGCTATGCCTAACCCCCATAATATTTAGGTTTCAGAACAAAATATGCAAAAAACAAGAGTTGCCATGGGATCAGCAATATCCCCCATTTTGTGTCTGACATATTTATGGACAGTTGCGAACGGATGGCTGTAAAAACATTTAGTCCGGCTCCAAATGTTTGGTTTTGATAAACAGACATCACGTTTACAGTGTTGAAATCGAAGCACATACATAGGTTCTTTACAGTTATAAATTCAGTAGTCAACACAAACCATTTCATCCATGAATGAGAAAATAGTGAAGCGGAATTAGTGATGTTGAATTGCAGAATAAAATGGAAACAGGGTGACAGAAAACCTTCACATCCAAATCGTTACTCAAACTTCGAATTATCTCGCTCTATGTCAGTTAAAGTTGGCTTGGTACTGTCGAAGTAACACGGCTAAAAAAATTACCAGTAAAACAGAAGATGTAAGACAAGAAATCAGATACCTTAAAGACACCTTTCTCACCAACAATCACCCTCTCAAAACAATTCATAAGTTCTGTAGGAATCGGAAGGAGAATATGATTAATATTAGTAACGGGTGGCAATAGTAGTAGTAACAATGTTAATAATAGTAGTTGCAATACTTTGAAGAGAGAATTCAAAACCTCTACAGTATTACCATAAAAAGGAGGCACCTCAAAAACACTACATAGGATTCTCAATAAGGCTGGCTTTGATTAGAGTGACACTTAAAACTATAAACTTACTCACGAATAAGTTTTGTAGGTTAAAAGATCTTATCAATCAAATTAAGCAGAATAACTTGGTTTATTGAATTCCTTGTAAGGATTGTCAAGTCATAAAGATAGGTCAAAGTAGTCGACCAGGATCAGTTAGGTTATCTGAGCACAAAAACCTAGCTAGGTCAAAATTAATAGATCTTCTTAAGGTAAGTAATTTAGAAGAAGCTCAGTCATAACTTATGTATGTGATTACACACAACCACATAATAGGATGAAACAGGGTGATAATCCGCCAAACTAACATAGCAGAGTGAATGGAGAGATTGACAACTGAATCTTTGTTTATCGAATCAACACCTAATATAGACAAGGGGAATGACTCTCAGCACATGTTCCGGATACATGGAAAATCTGACTACTCATATCACAAAGGAGGTGAGGGAATTAGGACTATGCAAAGGATATCTCAAAGTTGTGCACTTATCTTCATATGACGACTATAGACAACAGATTATGTCCGAAACGTAATCCAGTAAACATTACTGTTAAAGGAGACCTCAGTGTTTGCAAGAACTGGCGCGGAATCACCCTCCTATCCACCCCAAGTAAAATATTAAGCCGCATCATCCTGGAGAGGCTAAAGAATGCACTGGATTCAAAACTACGACCGGAACAGCCAGGCTTCAGGAAGTACAAATCATGTGCCGACCAAATTGCAACGCTTCGCATCATCATAGAACAGAGCATAGAATGGCAATCAGCTCTCTGCCTCAACTTCATCGACTTTGAGAAGGCCTTTGACAGCGTCGACCGAGAAGTAATTTGGAAACTGCTTCATTACTACGGAGTACCGAAAACCTTTATCCGCCTCATTCAACAACTATATGAAGATGCCACATGCCAAGTAATCCACAATGGGAAGCTCAGTGATGCTTTTGCAGTGAAGTGAAGACAGGAGTGAAACAAGGTTGCCTACTATTCCCCATGATATTCCTTATTGTGGTGGACTGGATCATGCAGCAAACAGTAGGCAGCGAGAAGAGGGGGATACACTGGACGACGGAAAAGAACCTAGAAGACTTGGATTTCGCCGATGACTTGTGCCTGATGTCACATAAACTTGAAGATCTGCAGGCGAAAATTAACAAGTTGATAGAAGAGGCAGCTAAGACGGGACTTCAGGTGAATATAGAGAAGACAGAGGTGATGAAGATACCGCACCACCACCATCAACAACAACAACAAACTCTAATCACCGTCAACGGGAGAAACTTAGAGGAAGTAACCTCCTTCACTTATCTAGGAAGCACTGTTTCAACTACAGGCGGGACAGATGAGGATGTCAAAGTCAGAATCGGAAAAGCAAGACAGGCGTTCATTAGCCTGAAACCAGTGTGGAGATCTTCTGCACTCAGCATGCGGAACAAGATACGGATGTTCAACACCAACGTCAAGTCAGTGCTTCTGTATGGCTCAGAGACTTGGCGCGTCACGAAAGGTATTTCCAATAAACTACAGACATTCATCAACAACTGCTTACAGTCGTTACTGAAGATCAGATGGCCACAAAGAATAAGCAACAAGGAACTCTGGGAACGAACCAACCAAGAAGCTGTCACCCAACAAATATGCAGGAGGAAGTGGAGATGGATTGGGAATACACTGAGAAGGCCGACTAGGGACATCACGCGTCAGGCCAGTCGCTCGAGTGGAATCCCCATGGGAAGCGACGAGTTGGACGTCCGAGGGTGACATGGAGGAGGTCGTGCGAGGAGGAAATGAGAGGTTGTGGGCTGTCGTGGGACCAGGTTCAAAAGATCTCAGAGAACAGAGGTCACTGGAGGCGTGCTACTGAAGCCCTATGTTCCACTAGGAACTCAAGGGACTAATAATAATAATAATAATAATAATAATAATAATAAACATTACTGTTCCTTCATTGTATGATAAATCTAATAAATCAATTAAAATGGAATTATATTCTATCACAGTACAAATGTCTTACTCCTTTATTGCTTTTGTTAAGTTGATCGACAACATCTTGAGGTCTTATGTTCTTAGATTCTGTAGTTTTTACATATGAAGTTGTCGGTTTGTTGATGAATTTACACTCAAATAAGTGACATCATATCAAGATATTTCACTATTATTTGATGTGGATAAACGCTCTATGCATTAAATTTGTTAGATAGTTCAATATTCAATGTAACGTCTATGACAGTCTGTGTAGTTTATCTTACATATCACGTTTGATCGGTTTTCTTTTGTCATTGGATCGTTGGATTTAAACCAATAAAATACTCTTTTTCAAGTCACAGAGGTAGCTTGCTGACTACCTCTTTGTATGTGTTTGTAGACTTTTTATTTGATTTTTAACTTACTTGTGCCGGACTCAGTTTTCTAGTAACATTGATACTTATCTGTTTTTTTGATTGATGGCTGTTGTAATGGGTAATCTAGTTTGTATTATATGAGTTTCCAAGATATTAAGTTTGAATATTTACATCTTCAATTGTTTCCGCCAATACATCTTGAAAAGTTAGATTGTTGTAAGACTTCATTTCCCGAAAAGGATTTTATATCTGTGAGTATTCTGTTAACTAAAGTGCTAGAATCCTATTTTATTTCTTTTAATGTTTTCATATATATTATCTACTTGATAAATCCATATTTTAGTGTTGTTATTTATGAGTGAGGTTAATTATTTCACTTACAGCACTACTGATTCGCTTATTAATCCTGAGATATGACATGCCATTGGAGTTCATTTTGTTTACTCGTGCATTTATTTATCGGATTAGGAACACATACAGAAGAAAACAAATGGTTATCTATCGTATAAGGTCTGCAACTTTTCTTCAGTGTAATTGATAAGATTGTTATTCAGTAAATCGTGTATTGCTTCTTTGACTAGTTTAAGGTTGATCAATATAAATATAATAGTGACATTAAAAGGAATGATGATGTCATCTATTTCTTGTATTAGGGATTTGATATTTTCCGAAAGCCTTACCAGTTGAATGATTGAAAGCTGTTAACCTTTGAAAACTTTTATTTTTATCTCAAAACTACAAGAACTGTGACCGTTAGTCATCATGGAAAATCGAGAGTACTAACTTTCGTTATTCAACATAAATGTGAAAATAAGTTGTTAAGTTTGATTCTCCATTAAATCAAGGTGCTTAACCTCATATTTTGGAAAGACCGGTTAGAGAGACACTGGAATCATGCCGGTAAGTATAAGTTAGAATCTTACAATTAACAACAACAGAACAGAATTGCAATAAAGTTATGGAAAATAAGCAAAAAAAGGTAAAGTATATATCAAATGAATATTCAGGTACTAGATATATTAGAGCCGATTTCAAGTCATCTCCTTGATAGTTATAAATCATTGATTTGTGACAGCTTTGAGAACCTAACTATCATGTTCTCACATCCATACAAAGAGTAAACTAACAGTCCAAGACTTGATGGACTGATGCTTACTTTACCCATAAAAAAACTTAGCTTCTGTTTAAATCTACCTCAAGAACAACCACATTCAAAGTCATTTATAAATTGAAAAGAAACCTCCCAAAGGCTGTATGTCTTCATATTCTCTGCAATGCCGAAGTTCTTCCCAACCATGTAGATAATAATAATAATAATAATAATAATAATAATAATAATAATAATGGCTTTATTCCAAACAATATGTATGACAGTATGGAATTCTCAGCATGTAAATTTTCAACAAATTCACTCCCAGAACAATACTTTCAGACAAAATGGCTAGTTCATCTAAATAATGTTACTGATAACAGTATTCAAGGCAATAATGTGAAATAGCCAGCTAGTTCTGGATGGGTATCCAGTCCATAATGAAGAAGTAACAAAAATGTAAGTGTAATTTTGGTGGTGGCGGTTCATTCAGATGGTACAAAAATCTGCAACTCAAGCTAAGCATCTGATGGATAGAAATATGATGTACATTTTCTCACCGAAAAGTCCATTTCCACATAACTTAGCATTTTTTCTCTCCTTTGTTATTGACTGGAGAAATGGGGAGTTGGAAACAGTTTTAAAATATACCAGAGTACATGATACGTTCAAAGGATATATTTAAATGATTCAAACAAACTGAAAGGAAAGAATTTGATGACGATTGTTCGATGGATAAATTTGGTAGCCGAAGGTTCAAGCAGACCGCCAATTGTTGGATAATTATGTAGTAATGCCATATCCTATGTTGATTTCCTCCATCTATCTGCCTTTCTTAACTAGTTATAATTCTAAGCTGCACAATAACAAATTTATACATCTTTCCAGTATAACCATTTGATAGTTGAAAACGGTTTGTAAAGCTTGTCAAACAACACAAATGGTGTCAATATATGAGCTGTTGTTAAAATCAAAAAGCCAAAAACTGATGAGTAGGGAATATTAATCATAATAAATTTCGACCAGAAGTCTCATTACATGATGACAGAATTGAAAGCTGAATTGTGATCAGATAAAGCAAAGCAATAAGAATGAGCAGAAAATTACTTAAGAAGTGAATAGTGTCAAAACAGAAACATGAAAAGAAAAAAGGGGGAAGTAGGGGAGACTGAAAACTAAGACCATGAAACAAGAAGAGGTTGATCAATCTTCTTTTGTGTACACAGTTCAGGCCTCTCCATTTGCATGACAAGAGCTTCGGCGATGAAGAGAATATGAAGAGATACAGTATTTGGAAGGTTTCTTTTCACTTCATAGATGACTCTGAATGGCGAAGTTCTTGAGATGCGGTAATTCGTGTTCACGATGTGTTCAATCATAGAGCTCCTTATCGCTCCATTGTTACCTCTTCGTAACCACGCGCATTAGTGTTCTTCAACCATTTGGGATAACAGTCATGTCAAACGACCTATATGCCTGGCTCCATGAGAGCAAGTGAATTGATATATGTACATAGAAGTGGTCAGATGTGAAATTGTCTCTTTTGAGTTGTTAGAAATCGCTGGGTGACAAGAGAATACTAGTTTCAGCGTTGATGCAAAGAATGTTCTCCTTACAGAGTTTGATATCCTCCTTTTATGAGTGTTGGCTGCAGAATAACATTTGAGGTTTAGATTCACATAGATTGTCTTTTTTGGTACAGTGGCAAGGTTGTTTTCGAGAGGTTTAGGATTGATGTTTTGGTCTATGAAACGTGGTGGTGATGCGTTTTCAATCAGGATGTTCTTTAGCATAAGGGTTTTTATATGATACCGTCGCAGATTGGACCGAATTGATCGGTCTCTATTAGTATATAGGCTCCTGTGCGGATGCCTCGATATTGCCAGCAATCTGATCATGTTAAGGTTGGATCGTGGCTAGCAGTGGAATCCAGGATGCACATCCTGTATGTTCTTTGGATAAAAAACTTCCTCTTCTTTTTTATTCTAATGATAGCTCATTTATTGACGCTATTTGTGTTGCTTGACATATTTAACAAACCATTTTTAACTACCAAATGTTTACACCAGAAAAATGTATAAATTCATGATTGTACAGTTTTGAAAATGAAATCGCTAAAAAGAGACTTTTCTTTGAAATAACCTTGATCTTCTTTTATATTCTGATATGGGTATATTTCACACATTCAATTTTACTTCAACTGATGACGAAAATTAAGATAGTTGATAGCTTGATATTGTTAAGCAAAATTTAAAAATCTTCCAAATGATGACATTCAATCGCTTACTTTTTATGAAAAGAAAGTAATTCAAACCAATTGCCAAGTAACTTTTCTCTCAACAATGTATGAGGTACTCGAGTGACACTGATATATCTATTATCTTCAATATTCCTATTCATTGTAACCACCTAAAACATAAAATGAACGGAAAGTTATTCAGTTATTGTAAAAGTTTTTTTCTTATAAATTCTAGACAATTGGTTCCTTTGATAAACTTGAACGAAAGGAGGATAAGTACAAAATATTATATAACCGCATATTTTAATTATAAAATATCGAGTGATGAGACTTTAAGCATTTGTAAAGTTATGAACTGTAAGATATTTAAAAGGTGAGAACTATTGCTTAAAGATCAGAGTCATTGTTAGTTTGTATGTTGTATAAAAGAAATCTCTAGAATTGTACAGGTGAAATAAGAAATATAAGAAAAGGAGTAACTTATATCAACTAGCTGCTTATATGACATGTAGAGAAGTGATAACTATAGGAGTGAGATTAACTCAATGAGTCGAGATCATTAGACGAATACAATAAAGAATTATGTGATTCAAATGAGAAAAAAAACCAAAGTACAGTCAGTAAGGATGTAAGAGGTTGATCAGAATGTTATTTAGTATATACAATTCTGGTTGAAAGCATTTGACAATAGTTGCTTCCGTGAAATGTAGTAATTCAGGCATTTTCTTGCACACTTGGTAATTTTTTAAGAGCACTTAACAGCTTAATCGTGATGTTTTGCATGCATGAAGTGTCTGCTAATTGCATTGGTAGGAAAACTTACTTCTAATTAAGGCTAATTTGTTTAGAATGTGTCCAGAGGATTAAATCGGAGCTCTCATCTCAGTCCTTCAAATATACTTGCTACAACAGAATTTGTGAGTTACCAAATGCAGTTCAAGATGACATGATTATGGTATTTAACGAGTTTTCACTGATTCACTACCCTCATAGTATCATATACTAATACAAATTTGGCTTCAGTGAATTTCCTACGAATCGCTCCAGTTACCCCTATTTTTGTTCTCATGACTATTGATGTTGCTTGAATATAGGGCAAATGGAAACCTCCTATCATTCAACAGTTGGATCATTTTATCTTTGGATTTCTTCTTTTCCATACTTCTCAATAAATCTCTTAATATGTTCATTTTGCTAACTTGTCTGAAGAATATAAGTTTCTAGCTTTGCTGCTGCCCATTCATGTAGCTGACAGGAACGAAGATGTTACAGTTAAGGTATCGTTCATTTCATGCATCTTTTCTATGAGTGGTTTTCTTCAGCGTACAAACATTTATTTTCAGGTTAATGTCAGAAAAGTTAGTAATATTTGGGAACATGCTTAAGAAGTAGGAAAACCGTAAAGATTCTTAATAGAAAGTCAAGGTTTGTCACTTATTCTCAAATGTCCGTGAGTGGTTTACATCGACTTCTTCTTTGCCTAATGTTAGGGTCCAAGATATAAACTGTGGTAGTCAGATCACAACATATTATCTTATTATTTACTTATTTTTCCCTTGGGTTCCTAGTGGAACATAGGGCTCCAGTAACAAGTCTCCATTGCACTCTCTTCTCTACAGTCTTTTCTTTCTAATTGGCTCCACCACTGCCCACAAGCTTTCATTTCTTCCTCACATGATCTCCTCCATGTCATCCTGACCTCGGACACCCAACTTGTCGTTTTCCCTTTGGATTCCACTCGACGGTTCGGTCCGGCGCGTGATGTCCCTAATCGGCCTTCTCAGCGTATGTCCAATCCAATCCAATCCGTTTCCACTTCCTTCTTCTGCATACTTGTTGGGCGATAGGTTCTTGCCTCGTTGGTTAGTTGCCAGAGTGAATCCCTTGTTGCTTATTCTTATTATTCTGACAATCTGATCTTCAGTATTAAGTGGGTGTAGGTGGTAGCTGTTGATGATGAATCTCTGTAGTTTGTTGGAAGTGCGTTTCGTAACGTACCAAGGTTCTCAATCATCACGTAGAACCACTGACTTGACAATGGTGTTGAAAATCCAGATCTTGTTCATGCTTTGTACTGAGTGAAGTAGATCTCCACACCGATTTCAGATTAGTGAGGGCCTGTCTTGCCTTTCCGATCCTGGTTTTGACATCCTCGTCTGTGCCGCCTATAGTTGAAACGATGCTGCCTAGGTAGATGGAAGAGACTACTTCCTTTAAGTTTCTCCCGTTGACGTTGATCGGTGCTTGCTGTTGATGCTGCTGTTGGTTGAGTATCTTCACCACTTCTGTCTTCTCTACATTCACTTGAAGTCCTGTTTTCACCACCCTACCTCTTCTGTCAACTTGTTAATTTTCGCCTGTAGATCTTCGAGTTTGTGCGACATTAAACATAAATCATCGGGGAAATCCAAATCGTGCAGGGTTTTCTCATCGGTGCAGCCAGCGTATGCCCATCTTCTTGCTCCTCACTGTTTGCTGCATGATCCAGTCGACTACAGTCAGGATCAGAACACATACTGGTTTCTTAATTTTAAGATTACAGAAATAGTAGTTCCATATTATCTTGTTTTTGTCTATATGATTTAGACAAATTTCGGAAGCTAAAATGAGACTCTAATTTGCATTGACTATTCTTAGTTAAGAAATCTACCACAAGGTTAATTTTAGCACAAAAATGATAGAAGTGGTAAAAGCTTCAAAAAAATTTGGAAAATTTATTTCGATAGTGTAATTAGAAGACGAAGGTCATCTAAACAATATGTGATGTTAAATTTTGAGGGGGTTGTGGAGATTTGGAAATATTTCAAGTTGTTATTCATCGAAGACTGACATCAGTTGGAAGAACAAAGGAAACCTGGGAGCACTGGACAGCTGTTTCGTCCTAGTATGGGACTCCTCAGCAGTGCGCACCCACGACCCCACCAGCAGGGATCGAACCCGCGACCTTCAGGTTCCGCGACCAGCGCGGAACTGATGTCAGTCTTCGATGAATAACAACTTGAAATATGTGATGTATTTGTGCAATACATTTCGAACACTCTGATCACACATTTACTTGTTAAGTCAATTTATATTAAACTGAAGAATGAGAGGACAAATGCAATAATTAAGGTAGTAAGGAATTACAATTGGAACAAATTGTTTTTGTAGATATGATGGTGGTTTCAATTTGCGTATGGCTATGGCTTTTACAAATCTCAGTATACGTCCTTGACTGCTTGTATATCGATCCTTTAAATCTGTCTGAACATTAATTTGTGACCTGTTTCTATAATATGTTTAACTGTAGATGAAGAGAGTCGTCTCCTACCGGCGTTTATCAAGGTTTCACTCTCCATTTGTTTTGGAAGCTATTTAGGTTCATGTTCTCCCACCCTCAACTACAAGGTCGATTACTCCACTCTATGTATATGTAGCCACACACACACACGAAAACTAGTAAACACAGTAGGATATAATGTACTCATTGATGCAGTGTTTAGGTTTGTGATGAAACATGTGTTGTGTTTTTTCCATAATGATAAGATTATATGCGTAATATATTTTCTTAGTGGCTGATGTTAGCCTACGTCTCAAATTGTATTATAGAACTCCCCTTTGTATGGTAGAGTAATATGGACTGGCTTTCTTAGGAACCATGTATAGAATTGGCTTGATGGAGAATATTTGTAGCTCAATAGTTGGCTTCAGTGCTACCTGATCTCTGCAACAGTTTAAAAACTTCAACAGATATCCGTTTTCCATAAGCATTTTGGTCAGTAATTTGATATGTTTATCTCATTAAACGGGTATTTTAATGGTCATCTGTTGTACTAAACTGGACAGAAACTGTGAAAATTTAGGTATTGTCCTGTCCATATAGGTTTTCTGTAAGTTTTAGGGTGCTAAAACAAAGAACTTTTGAAGGTATTTTATTGTATAAAGAATAATTTAAATCCCTTTGAAGCATTGAATATTTAAGATATATTGTAAATTGTGTCATTGAAACGTTGAATACATTTTAAATAAACATTAACTCACATTATAAACATCTTGTAAAATTCCAATATATGCTTTTTCAGTAATTAATAATTCTTCCCAAGCCATTTGATAAGCATCTTTTATTGTCATTTCTTTGATATTGTCAAGTGTTTTGGTATAGTATGACTGATAAACAATTGTATCAATAAATTTCTTTATTACCGGACGGATCAAAAGAATTGAATGAATATCAGTGTCAGAGACCGGTTACATAGTCAGTATTCATTTTCATGGGAATAATTAATGCCCGAAGTTTAATGGAAGTATCCGTTGCCAGTTGTTAAATGTGAAGTCCTTCTCTAAGGGGAACTAGTAACCATATCACTAGTTTCATAATATGTTAAATAACTTTAAAATAAGCCAATAAATACCATTGGAATGAGCTTTTATATACATGCACTTTTAAGTTAGAAATTGGTAACTACTTACTATCTCGAACACTGAAAGTTACGAAGAAGAAAATATCATCAACTGTTCTACAGTAATACAGTATTCATGTTTATTGGTCAGTTACTTCATTGTAAGGAGTAAGTAATGGTAACTGGCTCATACTTGAGTATGTGAGCATGTCTATGAGTCTAAACATTTATCTACACACAAACTTTTATTCTCAAATAAGAGATTAAGATGCAAAATAGACCACTAATAGTGATAAATTGTGAAATTTTTCTATAAGCCCATCTCATAATATCATTCTGCAAATATTCACATACTACACCTATATATATATATATATATATATATATATATATATATATATATATATATATATATATATATATATATATATATATATATATATATATATATGAGTAATAGGCCGGGTAATTTGTTGTACTCAAGAAGTACGTTTCAAAATAAACTCAAGATAAAGTATACGTGTAGACCTATGAGAGAAAATGCAACACTTAAGGCATCTTTCACACTTTTCTAATACTGAGGTCATCAAAAATAAAGTACAATTCAATTAGTGTGTTCAGTTATTTAGAACAGAATAAGGATCACAGGTATCCAAGTAATTCACAGTAATCTCAGAATAATTATAATCATAGATTATGATTACTTGAGAATAACAGATGAAAGCTATGCAGTATGGCTGCTTTATCTTAGTTTTATTTTTAAGCTCCTTATCAGTGTAAAGGCTCTGAGTAATTTCTAGTTGCCATGACAATCGTTTTTGATTTTTAGTGCGGAAGGAGCTGTAAAGACCAACTGAACATCTGAATTGGTCTCAGGCATGACACCAATCATCCGTGTTTACAAATGACACTAGGAATATATTTCGAAATAACAAAAAACCCATCTGATTTTTAACTGTTTGTTTGGAAAGCCCAGTTTTCTAACAAGTCAAGGTGTGTGTGTGTGTGTGTATTTGGTTTGGACGGTGTATGAAGTTTTCAACTTCTTCAAAATGTCTTTGGAATCCTTTCACTGACGAAATAGAATTTGCTCAAAAGATAGGGTGGATGTTGAAATTGAAGGTCTTAGAACAACACTATTGAAGATTTATTGATAAAGGCTTAAGGAAAGCTCTCACCCTACTATAGTTCCAATGAAAATTTTAATGATACATTTGTAATTCAAAGAGTATACCACAACTGAAATATTGAAGGACCGCCTATCGAATTGAGTCAACAATACTTTTTATTCTGTTAGACTGAGGTTGATTTTCTGGAGCTGTCATTTGATTTGACAATGCCTGAAGGATAGGTTTCTGTTTATATCCATATCCATGTATATCTATAAATTTAAATGCTCCTGTGGAGCTGACTATATTAGATGATGTAAGTGGTATGTATAGTAACACAATGTAGAACACTAATTGACTTAATTTATCAAAGGTGAACGAAGCCAAACAGCCCCATGTTTACTTGAACACTTAATAAAGTTAGGTCGTTCAACTCCTCGAAATTCATCTCTTAAATTAGCTACACCACAGGTCTTCATTTCCACCAACTAACTGAAGCACTAGCCTTGTTTGAACAAAAGAGGAAATTATACAATCAAAATGGCTTCATGAGATCCCTTTCTCTACTTTCGTATCAACTATTTGTTTTCGTTAATTTTTCAACTTCATTTCACTTCACTTCGTATTCTTCAATTTAATTTTCATTATTGCCATCATTTTACACTTCTTCGATAATACTTGACCTTTATTTTACCATTGAAACCAATTCGTTTCATATTCAGTGAACTATTTCCTATTCCTTCCACTCCAATAAATCCCACCACCACCAAATGTATCATGTATATTTTGACTCAACGCTTTTTTATGTATCTACCAGATATTTTACTGATCATAAATACAGTTTTATAATGAAGTTGTTGAAAAGAAATATTTCTGCGATGACGAAAATCTTGTTCCTCAGATTTTGACAACTTTATTCGCAATCCATCTTCATTCCTTGTTTATCGTTTCAGAAGAAAACTGTGGTCTCCATGACCTACCCCCCGGTGAATGATGGAAAACAATATCATCAAATTGTTACATCTGACAAACAACAAAGCCACCACATTTCAACTCATTTAAGCCTTTTACTGTCAGATCTAGTTGTTCTCATTTTAGACTCATATCACGAACACTTCTGATTACTTATTAAGTACAATGATACAGCATCTTTTAAATTTTAAGCAAATTTCTAGCTGATCTTAATCCAGTGGCTTTCACTTCATTCAAAATATTAGTAATGTGCTTTTAGCTACTGATTTACAAATGAGTAGGCGCTTGATATTCTTACAAAGTATGCCACCATAGAGAATTTCACTACATAATTCGAAACTCCCAAAGAAAAAGCGGTTATCAATTTTAACCAGTAAACTACTGGCTTTCAGTGGCATGCCCACAAATCTAAGTACCAATGTTGTTATTTGGGGGCTACTGAAACATATAAGTGACATCTGGAACTAACTTGGAACGCGTTTCAGAATATGATATTCATTTTTGGGTGGTAATACATATGCCCTTTGATGATGGGAAGCTCAATGACGCCTTTGAAGTGAAGACATGAGTAAGACAAGGCTACCACCTACGATCACCGATCATCTTCCTAACTGTAGTCGACTGGACTCAACTGGATCATGCAATAAACTGTGAGGAGCGAGAAGATGGGCATACGGTGGTTGACCGATGAAAAAACCCTACACAATTTGGATTTCTCCAGTGATGATGATTTATGTGTAGTATCTTGTCGCCCAAAGTCGAAGATCTACTGGTGAAAACAAATAAGTTGGCAGAAGAGGCAGGCTAACAAAGACGATACTTCCTTCAGGTGAACGTAGGGAAAACAGTGGTGATGAAGATACCTAAACAACAACAGCAACAAGCACCAGTCACCATCAACGAGAGAAATCGAAAGGAAGTTGGCTCTTCCACCCAACTGCCTAGGCAGCATCATCTCAACCACAGGAGGCACAGGCACAGGCACCATGAATATCTGGCAGTATCGAGGGGTCCGCATAGGAGCCCGTCTAATAACATCGGAGGTTGAGCAACTCGGTCCTGTATAACAACGGGAAATTACAAGTATCATAAAAATATTAATCCACTTTGGTTTTAAAAGTTTTAGCTTCGGAAGTTACAACATCTGCATTTACATGATGACAATAATACAAATAAATAATTACTTTTTGGCTTGTTAAACTAAGAGATAACTCTTGTATGACTGTCTATTTTACTACTAGTCAATTCATTTTGTGAAGCGAACGAACGAATGCATAACCTAGTCGAGGGTAAAGAGTTTGGGCGATTGAGTTGTAATCCACAGGGTGATGATAGATAACGGCTAGAACAAAATTAGCGGGATTAAATGCGAACCAGTACCAACCAAATTATCAAGTGAACTACGAAAACTCATTGATATCCATATTATTCAGATTTTATTTCAATAATCATGTGTTTTGGTTAACTATTCCGCAAATAAAAACAATTTTTTGCTTCTGTTATACTCCGGAAAAATATTTCATAAATCAGTTATTCTAGTTTTATTATGGCTGGAAATCCTACTTTTTTCGATGAAGTGTAACTATTCTCAGTGAGCCCCGATGAATGCACGCAAGATCTTTCAGTCTAAGTGGTAATGTACTCATCGTATGAAATAATGGTCCTGATGCTAAACGAAGGGACTATTGAGCACTAGGGAGAGATTCGAAACTGAAAAAAACAGCTGTGAAACGTTTCCTGCTTTCCATTGGTTAATGTCAGTCGGTGATGAAAAGCTACTCAGAATCATATTGATTACTCATATTCCTTCCAGCTGAGCAGTCAATTCTTCACAAAATTTTAGTATCACCAGACTTTGTATTTTGTTGTAAATTAATGGGAGCGCAGACTTGTATGACTCTTCATGTGGGTAAATTGAGTTTGGCAGACTGAGCGTGTAACATCCGGGACCGATCACATTCAAGGTCAGTGCTAATACTAAGACAAGGTTATAACAAATTATTGACGAGGTTAACTCAAGGTTATAGCGAAAGTACAAATATGTTTAAGTAAAGATAACCAACTGGAAAAATAAGTATTCCAACTGTGATTTACATTTAGTGCAAATTTCGGTGATAAAATCCACATTTAATTGTTTTAATTTATGACAATTCACACTAAACAAAGAATACGTAGTAATACACAAAATGGTTTCTCCGATTAAGAGTCTCATATGACTGTCAAAAATGAACAGGATTTACTGGCTTAGGCAGTCGACTTTCAACCAGTAGGTCGTGGCTTCGAACACCGCTCCACCTACGAAGGCTTGGGAACCTACGTAGTATCATTAGTCCTCTTGTGATAGGTATGGCTCATTGCCTGGTACATGACCGTGTATAAAGCTGCTGACAGCACTGCCATTCAGTTCAGACTGCAGCAGATTACCGACTTCTATTTTCACTTCAATTGACGTCGTAAGTGATAGGAAATAAAGCCAACATTCTTCTTAAGTAACTAAACTTACGTTTAGCCCAAGAAGAGGAAGTGTAGCCAAGACTTTGCACATGAGTCAAGAGTATGAAACACAATCTAAAGACAAGCGGCTTCTTGAAACCTGAACACATGAAATCGACATTTTCATGCAGCAAACGAAAACTGATACCAAGCACAAGAGAACACCTGGGGATAACTTTTAGCCCTACCTAGTTTGTAAGCTTACTGATCAACTATTTCTTTACAGTATGCTAAGATATTAGTATAACAACCATATAACAAAAGTGTTTGAATTCAAGTAAGCTTTTGGAAATCCAATTCCTGTGATCAGCCTGTTTTCTAACATTGCAACATGATACCAGCTATGTAAAAAGGGTTTTTCTGCAATGAAATATGTTCAGAAGAAATGATTTCATTTCTTAAAATTTCATTTTCTACTTTCTACATTTCTATACTCTGTTTTAGTATCCACTTTTGTAGACAGAATAGGATAAAATGTGTGATAAGATAAAATCGTTTTTAAATTAAATTCCTGTCCTTAAGAGTATCAACTTTTGTGCAAGAAACTATCGAATGTATAAATTACTGTAGATGTGAATTCCTTGAAACTGCACCAACATCCTGTAGGGAATAAAAGTTGGTAAAAGTGACATGTCCAACTTTTCAAGTTAGAAAATTTTAATCTGGAACTAACAACTGAAATGAGTATTGAAATCTTAAAGGAATGCAGTGGATATAAACCATTTCAGAAAGCAAACTATCATACAAATACAATTTCTGATATCTTTCCACTTTCTTGGAGAAGAAAGAACCTTTAAGTACACCTCTAAAAGTAAATTATTGATGTTCATTATTTCATACTGGGTGATGACTGAAGGTGAGATGAAAATCTGGACTGTGGCTGGATTTGAACCAGCGACCACCAGGTTACCAGCCTGGCGTTCTACCAACTGAGTTATTATTGTCTGACTACTGACCAGATTTTTTCCATTTCAATCGCAGGGCGGGGTTCTGACCAACTACTACATAAATTCGTGACGTGCTACTACCGCCGACCGATAGCTGCTACCTTGACGTGGTGGTCTGGCTTGCATATCGCAATGATCCAACGAGCTATGCTGGTGGAACACTTGTTCCCTCGAGGTCCTACCATACCAGAAAGGTCTGTTGGATAGTGGTTAGACGAAAAGCAGTTACCATTGTGGTGTAAATTACTACACTATGATGGGGGTCCGAGGGTGAAGTCGTACTGCTGTTAGCTAAATGGCGTGTGACAGCAGTAAGGTGTTTCCTCTGGATGACCAGCAGTGCCATGCTGATGCTGCCTTCTCAGTGGAGGAGGGGGGTTAGAAAAGGTCAGCCCCAAAAACAACACACTCTACCATGCCCGCAGTCTGCCGGGCCGGAGGTGTTGGTTGATTCGTCGTTTCTTTTCGACCATCCGGTCCCAAAACAACAAAGTCAAAATAGTCATGCACAAAAGGCTGCGCGTGACAAGCCTCAAGCAGATGTCCGATGGGCTTGCGGTCACACAAGTCTCTTTCAGGTACTTTAATAAGAAATGGCCTTCCACGGTATGGGCAGCCAGGAAGTATCAATCGCTCTCACAACTCTGTCAACACTCAAGTTTTCTGGATGCTTGATCGTATTCATACTGCCTGCCCAGTCTGGACTTCTTTATTTTGATATAATTCGTAATTCCCAATAGATGTAAGACAAAATAAATTTATTTCAACTGTTTCACCGTTTAATACTACTAACAGCTTTATCAAAGTTATGGTAAATCGCGATTTATAATATCTTCAAGCTTATACATGATAACTTGACAAGTGTTCATCTGAATGAGTAATTCCTCCTTGTCAAAAGTGTAGGATAAAGAGGATATCCATATATATTGTGTTGTATTTAAAGAGTGTATGAATTACAGACAGAGTTTTGCATGTACACACATGTGTTGATAGTTTTCAACGTTGGTTTAGTCAGTATACACAGGTGGGTTGAGATCAGGTCAAACTACATTTTATTCCCTTATTCCTATTTGATTCTACTTTATATAAAATGATTCTGATGTAAGACGTTACTTATAATTTCTAAAGCCTTTTTCAATAATTTCGATATTGTCAGAATTGACCTTGTGACCTGAAATCATAATGTGTGTATGTTTGTGTGTAGAGGTGTTTTTAAGTATTTTCAGACCAACTACGTATATCTTTTCCATCTTGAAAAGGTGTGTTTCATGCATTTAGATCCCTTGATAACAATTAGGATCAAGTAAATAGAATGAATTTCGCAAAACAGAATGATATCATCATTTTACTTTACGGATACTCATCAGCTGTATACAGTCTAAAAGAATACCAGTTAAGACCATGCAAGATACTTCAAAATTATCTTCAGTTGTGCAGCAAAATCATTCATAACTCATACAACGTGTAAGAGAATTCATTGGAAAGAAGTAAGAAAGAAATGATAATAATAACAGTAGTGAATAAATAAGCACTTACGCAATGCAAAAGTAAATGAAATAGTATTAAATCATATTCATCAAGGGAGTGAGAAATTAACCACACTCTCCTTTTGTAAGCAAAGGTCAGGTTGAAAACTTTTGATAGTAATCGCATCCACAAAGCGCAGTGACTTAGACATCTACTGTACATTACTTATTTTAAAAGCCCTTGAGGTATCCGTTTGATGTCCTATGTCTACAAAGTGTTTAGCAATTGAACTGGTTAGAATTTGATTTTCTTTGAAGCAGAGAATCTTGGCGTTATGCTCAAGGAAATGAATGGACGCTCTCTTTTCAGTCTTACCAATGTAACTCAAGAAAATGTGAATTCATAAATTGTTGTGATGCCTCATTTTGGTGTAAAACATTGTTATTGATCTGAACATTTTAACGTGTCATTCCCATACCATTTTTATGACATGACTAATAGTCTATTTTCTGCCCGCATTGTAACGTAATTCGCTGATTGGTTAACCTTTACTCTAACTATGCAAATTCCTCCAATTGCAGACAAGGTCATTTTTATGCTGTCAGCTAAGCGTGCGTATTATATTCGTTTTCGGAATTTATATCCGTTAGCGTTCAGAAGCATAACATAAATACAGGACATGAGGAGAGTATTTATCCAATTTTGGCTGGTTTAATAAGCAAATGGTATTATAAACTGATACAAGCTTAGATGCCGGAAATCTCTTCAGTGCCCTTTTGATTCGTACATCCATTCGCTTGGATATTGCATCTCCTTTAAATGTAAGCTGTATGAAAACTCTTTTCAACAGTTGGGTATTTATTCCTCTTGATCTGTTCTTTTTCATACTTCTCAATAAAGTTTAGTTCTTTTCCTCCCAGAACATAATTTCATAACTCTTTTGTAAGGTGTCTTGACTAGGCCATGCCTATAGCTGGAAGGATAGAAACCGTTTCGGTTAAGATATTGTCCAGCTCATACGTTTTTCTAAGAAGGTTCAAAAAAGCTAAAATTGTTTTCATGCTGACTTTTCATCGTAAAATTAATGTTAGGATAAGCTTCCATGAACCACAGAACCTCCAGTGAACATAAGACCTCCGACAAAAGCCGAAGTAAAGTCCTGAACAACATAAACCTGCTAAAATCTAGGAAAGCAGCAGGACCAGATCGAATTCCTCCTGAAGCACTGAAAACAGACACAGAGACGAGACTACAGCAGACATGCTCACACCACTATTACAGAAAGTTTGCAAGAAGGAAAGATACCTCCTGATTGGAAGAAGGGCTACCTTGTCAAACTCCCAAAGAAGGGGGACCTAAGTGTTTGCAAGAACTGGAGAGGAATCATGCTTCTCAGTAACGCCTTTGAAGTGAAGACAGGAGTAAGACAGAAAGGTTGCCGCCTACTATCACCAATTATCTTCCTGATTGTGGTCGACTGGACTTCATCATGCAACAAACTGTGGAAAGATGGACATACGCTGGTTGACCGATGAAAAGACCCTACATGATTTGTATTTCGCCAGTGGTGATGATGATTTATGTCTAGTATCTTATGTCGCATAAACTCGAAGATCTATAGGCAAAAACTAACAAGTTGACAGAAGAGGTAGGGTAGCGAAAACAGGACTTCAAGTGAGTGTAGAGAAGACAGTGGTGATGAAGATACAACAACAACAAGCACCATCAACGGGAGAAATCCAAAGGAAGTTGTTTCTCTCATCCACCCACCTAGGCAGGCAGCATCGTCTCAACTAAAGGCGGCACAGCTGAGAACGTCTGAGCCAGCCAGGATCGACAAGACAACAAGACAGGCCTTCCTGCATTAACCTGAAAGCAGTGTGGAGATCTATTGCACTCCACTGCACTCCACTCAACATAAAGTGTGAACAACATCCGGATTTACAACACTAGTGCCAGTCAAGTAAGTCAGTACCTCCATATGATGGTTGAGAGACTTGGTGCGTTACGAGAAGCATTTCTGACAAACTACAGACATACATCATCAACAGCTGCCACCTACACTCACTCGATACTGGAGGTCAGATCAGAAGGCGAGAAAGAATAAGCCACACCAATAAGCAGCTCACTATGGCAACGAACCGACCAACCAAGCAACTAAGAAGCTATCGCCCAACGGATATGTAGAAGAAAGTGGAGATGAACTGGATTGGATTGGATTAGGTTGGACATAGACTGAGAAGACGGTTTTGGGGAGATCACGTGTGAGGCCAGGTTATCGAGTGGAATCGAAATGGGAAACGACGAGTTGGGTGTCTGAGGTGAGTGTGACATGGAGGAGATCATGGGAGTAAGAAATGAAAGCTTATGGGCAGTGGTGGCGCCAGGTTGAAAATACTAGAGAGAAAAGAGTGCAGTTGAGACTTGTTAGTGAAGCCCAATGTTCCACTAGGAACCCAAGCGATAAATAATAAGCTTTGTTGAGCTTGTTAAACAACTCACTTGAATATTGTATATTATTACAAACAACAAAAGTGTTCTCAATGTACCTACGATAATATGTTATTCTTCTGATGAATGAAATCAGGCGTATCTGTTTTTTCTTACATCTTTACCTTTAATTCTCTTACAAATCATATGAATTATCAATGATTTCGTTGTACAACTTAAGATTATTGACTTCCTATTTTTTAATTATCTTTTATCCTAATAACCACTGAACTATATACAACTGAAGAAGTATTTCAGTTGGAAAATTAATATTTGATCTTATTTGGTGGAAGGTAGAAATGTCTGTGAATAATCAACTTATTACTCTACTCGAAATTATTATTATGACTATTTTTCGCTTGGGTTCCTAGTAGAACATAGGGCTCCAGTAACAAGTCTCCACTGCACTCTCTTCTCTACAGTCTTTTCTTTCTACTTGGCTCCACCACTGCCCACAAGCTTTCATTTCTTCCTCACATGATCTCCTCCACATCACCCTCACCTCGGACACCCAACTCGTCATTTCCCCTTTGGATTCCACTCAACAACCTGGTCTGGTCTGACGCGTGATGTCCCTTATCGACCTTCTCAGTGTATCTCCAAACCAATCCATCTCCACCTCCTTCTTCTGCATATTTGTTGGGTGATAGGTTCTTGCCTCGTTGGTTCGTTGCCAGAGTGAGTCCCTTGTTGCTTATTCTTATTATTCTGACAATCTGATCTTCAGTATTAAGTGAGTGTAGGTGGTAGCTGTTGATGATGAATCTCTGTAGCTTGTCAGAAATGCTTTTCGTAACGCACCAAGTTTCTGAGCCATACAGAAGCACTGACTTGACATTGGTGTTGAAACTCCGGATCTTGTTCTTTGTGCTGAAATCAACTCATAGTTAATCAAAAGCTATGAAGTAAGAAGCTGATTTGAAAGCATAGAGTAAGTGGGAAGAAAAATCATTTCTTTTCACCATCTCTACATGATTATTACACATTGTTTTCTATCACATTGAAAATAGTTAGGTCTAACGTAAAATGTGAGTAGTCTATAGAGTTTCACCCAGATCTTGGATGCGCCAATTACCGTGTGAATTTTCACAAATCATCTAAGCAAAGGTATATATATATATATATATATATATATATATATATATATATATATATAATATATATATATATATATATATATATATATATATATATATATATATATATATATATAACAGACTAAGACATTATAATGTTTCTTGAGTATTAGAAAGGAGTATTGATAAGAAATTTATTGAAATCTTAAGAGCTATAGGTGAAAAAGCTATAGAGAGAAGAACAGTGTGTAACCATTACTCTAAACTTAGATTTGAATTAAACAGAATTTCTATACCACTTCCTGTCATCATGCCTTCATCATTCATGAGATTCACTATACAATTCAAAAGGAAGCTATTGAAGATATAGATGCAGCTTCCATTAGAAGAAATCTCCATTTTCATCACGTGGATGGTGTTGTAACAAGTGATGTCATAACGAATTCTCAAAATAAGGCTTAATTCATTTAGAATCTATGTGTTTAAGTTTGGTGTGTACTTTACACCATGAATATGAATAGTAGAAGCATGTACTTTCAGTAAAATGATGAGGTTGCATTCTATTAAACATGCAGACATTATAGTTCACTTTCTGCATAATCTCCAAGTTTATTTCCAGTGTCCAATGCTCTGGTGTCAGCAGTCCCGTATGTTGTCACAAAACTCATTACTACCAGCTACTTGTACCTTATTTACACTGCCTTCAGCCCAAACTGTATAACAGTACAAGGAATATTGAGGTTTAGAAAGATCAATGTAGCCATTCTGAAACTGTCATGCAGTTGTTATTCACCCCTCCATCATTCATTTTCTACCTTCAAAACGTTGCGATTCTGTTCTTCCTAATTTACTCTTTAATGATCATATTCTTATCAAGTTTAATGTAAAGACATTTCAATATTTTTCTGACCCAGTATCATATTTCAGCTAGACAAACGACTAATTTCATCATTGAAAATTAGTATAATACTACTATTTCTACATTCCTTTGATTACTATTATTATTATTATTATTATTATTATTATTATTATTATTATTATTATTATTTGTCCCTTGGGTTCCTAGTGGAACATAGGGCTTCAGTAGCACGTCTTCATTCCATTCTGTTACCTGCAATCTTTTGAAGCTGGCTCCATCACTGCCCACAAGCTCTCATTTCTTCCTGACACTATCTCCTCCCCATGTCACCCTCGCCTCGGACGCTCAACTCGTCGCTTCCTATCTGGATTCCACTCGAACGCTTGGTCTGGCGCGTGATGTCTCCGAATGGTCTTCTCAGTGTATGCCCAATCCATCTCCACTTCCTTCTAGTGCATATTTGTTGAGCGATAGGTTGTTGCTTCGTTGGTTCGTTGGTAGGCCAGAGTTCCTTGTTGCTTATTCTTTCTGGCCATCTGATGTTCAGTAGCGGGCGTAGGTGGCAGTTGTTGATGAGTGTCTGTAGTTTGTTGGAAATCCCTTTCGTAACGTGCCAAGTCTCTGAGTCATACAGAAGCACTGACTTGACTGGTATTACTGTTGGAAATCCGCATCTTGTTCCACATACTGAGTGCAGAAGATCTCTACACTGGTTTCAGGCTAGTGAATGCCTGTCTTGCTTTTCCAATTCTGGCTTTGACGTCCTCGTCTGTGCCGCCGCCTGTAGTTGGGACAGCGCTGCCTAGATAGGTGAAGGAGGCTACTTCCTTCAAGTTTCTCCCGTTGATGGTAGTTGGAGCTTGTTGTTGTTGTTGGTGGTGGTGGTGTTGGTTGGGTAACTTCATCACCTCTGTCTTCTCTACGTTCACTTCAATAAGTCCCGTCTTCGCTGCTTCTTCTTTCAACTTGTTAGCTTTCACCTGTAGATCTTCGGGTTTTTGTGACATTAGACTCAAGGCATCGGCGAAATCCATATCTTCCAGGCTCTTTTTCCCGGTCCAGCTTACCCCCTCTTCTCGCTTCTCACTGTTTGCTGCAAGGTTTAATCGACCACAGTCAGGAAGATGATCGGTGATAGTAGGTGGCAGCCTTGTCTTACTCTTGTCTTCACTTCACTTCAATGGCATCACTGACCTTCCACTGTGAATTACTTGACATGTGGCGTCTTCATATAGTTGTTGAGTGAGATTGATAAAGGTTTGTGATATTCCATACTGTTGGAGCAACTGCCTGTCAAATTACTTGTCGGTCAACGCTGTCGAAGGCCTTTTCAAATTTGATAAAGCTGAGGTAGAGTTGACTGCCATTCTATACTCTGTTCTATGAGGATGTGTAGCGTTACAATTTGGTCCGTACATGATTTGTACTTTCTGAATCCAGCCTGTTCCAGTCGTAGTTTTCAATTCAGAGCATCTTTTAGTCTCTCCAGGATGATGCAGCATAATATTATGCTTGGGGTGGACAGGAGGAGGAGCTAGATTTCTCTCCAGTTCTTGCAAACACTTAGGTCCCCCTTCTTTGGGAGTTTGACAAGGTAGCCCTTCTTCCAATCAGGAGGTATCTTTCCTTCTTTGCAAACTTTCTGTAATAGTGGTGTGAGCATGTCTGCTGTAGTCTCGTCTCTGTGTCTGTTTTCAGTGCTTCAGGAGGAATTCGATCTGGTCCTGCTGCTTTCCTAGATTTTAGCAGGTTTATGTTGTTCAGGACTTTACTTCGGCTTTTGCCGGAGGTCTTGTGTTCACTGGTAGTTCTGTGGCTGGGCTGCTGGTGGTATTTCTGGATGAAGTGCAGGTGGTGGTCGACTGAAGAGTTTTTTGAAGTGGTCAGCCCATCGTTTCCTTTGTTTCTCCTCGTTGATAATTAGATTTCCTTCATCATCTTTTACTGGTTTTATCTGTGTTGCTCTCTTCTCTCCCAGATAATAACCTGGTTATTTGATATGGTGTTGTCAGTTCTCTCCTACCTGCAGCCTGTTCTGCATCAACATTCCTTTAATAAAACTATCTTATTCTACATAAACATCATGCTGGTTAGGTGTAATGAAAAAAATGAAATTCACTTCACTATGCTTATAATTAAATGAAAGTGTGACCTGATAAACAGTGGGGTCGTATTCCATGGAATGAGGGACCTGAAAGCAGCTGATTAGAACTTTACCTAGCCCAAATGCTATTCTATCCTTCAAATTCTACACCATTCTTCTACATAAAGTTGACTAGTTAGACGTATGTGAGTTGCAGACAATAAATACCTCGATATAATGGAATTATCTTCAATCACTTTCAATATATCAGTTCATCATTTATTTCTCATTTACAGTTGTTAGATACTATTCTCTTCGCTTAATTTTCGGTGGAATTTTAATATAAACAGTCAAAACTAAACGACAGTAATTCATTTCGGAGGCTTGTGGGGTTTAACTGATTTCATTTCAGCATTCACCTTGGACTGATATCAGTTGGAAGACCATTAAAAACCTGGGTGAACTAAACAGATGTTTCATCCTAACGTGAGACTCCTCAGTATTGCGAATCTATGATGCAAATTAACAGAAGTGACAGACTGTAAACCAGTAGATTCCGTTCTGATAGGTCATCGGTAATGTGTTCACTGAGTAATCTGGAGATCCTGGGGTCATTGATACATCCTTCTGAGGAGTCGCATACTGGGAAAAAAATGTTGTCCAATGGCTTTGATTTAACCTAATTTTTTTGAAAATTTTCATTTCTTTTTCCTAATTCATTGTAAGTTCATAGTTTTTCATTTGTTCTAGATACATGATCAGAGAGAAATTAATTACTGTTCAATCAAACTTTTAGTTGAGATTGTGATTTACATTTTTGACTCACAGTATTCGGCTAGTTGATTCCATGTCTATCCAACCACTTACTTTAATACTGCCCATAGATAATAAAGCCTATTTTCAAGGAAGTGGTGAACAGTTAAATCAAATTGCCCTACACTTTCTAAGAAGTACCAAACATCAGATATTACAAAGAGAGGACAGAGAAGATTATTCTTTGATGTGGCGAGTAATTTTTTCTCAAAGTTATTCGATGGTATTAATTTGTAAAAGAATCTATAAGCTTCATTTTCATCTATAAATTATTCTTATACAGTGATTTAATTGTGAATGCCGTTGCTCATTTTCCCAGTCCAAAATGTTTTACTTCAGGATCTACTATTTGTCTTATTTGGCGTCTGTTTGGCCCATTATCAATGCATGATTTTCAAATTAGCAGAGATATGAGATATAGTAATGTAAAATACACGTTAGTCAATCAGCGAAGTAGAAATTCACTGCTGAGGATACGACAAACATTTTCAGTGGATAAATGTGATCATATCAAGTGACAAGTGAGCAGTTTTATTTCAGCTTTAATAATTTATCATGATGAGAGAGTGAGTATTTCAACAGCACTTGAAATGGCAACGTCTGATAAAACTTATAGTGAGTTTAAATGTCATCCTAACAATTATTGAAATGATCAATTAGGTTTCTTTGTTTTGACTGGAAGCGTAGTTTTTCGCGAAATACAGCCGCCTTATTCATTATTCCGGTAATTACTAGACTAAGGTTTAAAACCAATCATGATAACTGAGCCAATTTAAAAATCATCCACGCAACTACTGAAACGGCCAATGAGATTTATTTATTTTATGAAAAACTGCCTTTCTGTAGAAATCCAGAGACCTGATTGGTTATTTTAGTGGTTGTTGGACGGCCTTTAAAGTTACTCATTATAATTATATAAAAACATTTGTTTATATTAAACCTTGCAACTTCTGAGCGGTTAATTCATTGATGTTGATTTGAATAAATCGTGCACTGAATAACCCCAGAAGGGTAACCAACATTATGCTGTCAGCTCAAGGTACCATCGAATTTTATCCATCATTTTGCAATGTGGCCATCAGGCTAGACAACTCACTATCACGATGGACTTTGATGGATGTTAGTAGGATGACGACAATCAACAGAGAGCTCTGGGCTTAAGTTTCATGCTGTTCGACACTCGTCAGTAAGGCGTATCTATAACATCTACGGAAATAATATCCCACTTAAGATTCGAACTCGCGTCATATAGTGCTGCTACTCCCCCAGTGTACTATTTATCATCAAATGAAGACCATGACGATGAACAAAGTAAAACGTAGAAATCAAAACCACAGGTGATCAATTGCCAAAGTTTGGAAATTTTTCGAATTCATTAGCACTTGAGCAAAAATTTGTTTGAATGAATTAGGTGAATAGAGTACTGTCATATATATATATATAAAACTTTGTATAGAGATAATGCACTTAACTAATTATCATCTACTGGAATATATATGATAACTGACAAAGAAAGTAAAAATTAACAGCTAAATATGAGTATATAGTGCTCAAGAAATCTACTGATGATATTGTTATTGTCATCAGAGTTCACATTGAAGAATATTTACAATTCATGGCCATATTACTATTTATGAACTTCAACAGAGAAAAAAACAACAACTAGAGCAGAACACTTTCGTGTCCTTCAATATCTACAGTACTAACTGGACTTATCTATTACAATGAATGGCTAAGCTGCAGTGACTTTCCCAGTCAACTCATTAAATCATTGCTTTTTACACAGTATCCTTTTAGGGATGTCTGATCCCCTAAAAATAACTAACTTATTATAAGTATACATTATTATTCTAAAATTTAAAACTTTCATCCATCCATCCAAATCAACATAGGACCAAGCATTACTGCTTAACTGTCCGAGTTGCCACACCTCACATCAGTACATCAAGTAAAAAGACAGTTAAGTGGATAATGAAGGGAAGAAAATTCAGTCAAAAGAAATGTAAAGTACGAGGAGAAAAAGAGGAAGAATGAGAAAACGGTGAGACTTGGTATACTGTCGTTAAGATGAGGATAATGTGTGTACATCTGCACCACTAACATCGGTTCTCAACCATATCATCTAAGCACTCAACCACTAGTTTCTCTTCTACCACGAACCCGAGTCGACTAGTCTGCATCGCTCCATCTACATGGCTTAAACCAACAGTCGAAGACTTCATGCATTGATGCCATGTTTTAGTCTGGCCACCTGGAGCCTATTTCTAGCCTGAACCTACTTCGGCTAACATTGTGTGACGAGACAGACTGAGGTTAGGCATATGTAACACGTGTCCCAACCACCTCAGTCGATGAAGGTTCACAACCCCGTCAACAGATTTACCTCTACTCTCTAAAACTCTACACCTGACGTCTGCGTTACTCACATGGTGACACCACGGAATACGGCCTGTACTACGAAGACACCGTTGAAGACCAATCCTGGAGCAGCAATTTGTATTTGGGTGATGAGAAAAGCATCCCAAACATTCTCAAATTGCCACTCTAAGTGTCCAGAAGACTCTGCATCTTGTCAGTGTCTTCACTTAACAGGACTATATCATATGCTTATTCTAGGTCTGAGGAAAATTTTCTCGTGATTAGGTCAACCTCTGTATAGTCAGCTGACGAGAGGGAGACCTCCACAAGAATATCTATGATAAAATTGAATAAGAATGAAGACAGTGGGCATTCTTGACGGACACCACTCGATGAGCACAACTCCCTGGATAACTCACCTTAGGCTCCAACACGCCTACGAGTTTTCGAGTAGAGAGCCTTCAATAAAGTGATGTACTTACTCGGCATGCCTTTCAGTGAGAGATATTGCGATAAGACTTCTCGATCAACGGAGTCAAATGCCTCCTTCGGATTGAGAAATACAGCTATTGTCGGATGTCGGTAAGCGTGTCTGTGTTTCAAAACCTGATACAGTGTGAATATTTGGTCGATACACCCACGGCCAGGTCTTAATCCTACCTGGTTTTCTTGGGCTTGCTGTTCCCAAGCTCCACTCAGGCGTCGAAGAATTATGGAACCTAGAATCTCAGACACTATTTTCGTCAGGCTGATTTCTCTGTGGTTATCACAAGAGGACTTCTCGCCTTTCTTGAAGAGTGGGATAATCAGTGATTTAGACCAGTCAGAGGGGATCGTATTTGATTCCCATATACTAGTTTGTGCTGTCACAGACTTTGACTGAGGGTGAATCTTAGGAATGGCTTTCTATAAAATATTCAACTTGCCAGGTAAGAAATCAAATTAATACAAAATTGAAGCGATTTCCCTATGATTTAAGTTTCATGTGTCTAGTAAAGTCACTGTCAGGATTGACACTGAAGCTCAGTTAGTGAATTTGAATGAGCAACTGATAGACTTGCATTTGTTAAATGACTACGAAAAGGTTGTTTCAAATATAATTTGATCTACATTGCGAAACGATACTTAATTTCACCAAAATTCACGAATGAAAGTTTTTTTCAAAGAGCATTGGAAAAATCTCAGACAGTGTTTTGATGAACAAAGAAAATCATATCATGACGATAAAGTTGATTCTTAACGACTCTTTGAAATTCACGCAGGGAAAGTGTAACAAAGATAATGATTGAATAAAACAGTGAATCACAAATATTCTCACCGAATTCTTTAAAAAAAACCTAGTTCATAACTTTACATACAATGACCTGAAACTTAGAAGAATTTGATTAGCTCATCTCATTACTAAGTCATCCAATGGCTTTCGGTAAAGTTAGAACCGACGACTGGCTATAAATAACCTAAGGTGTTCATTATTATGAGAGTAAAACTTGGGCACTATGGTGGATTGTAACTCCCATCTAGACCGTTCATTAGATGTATCTACACAGTGAAACAACATTAATCACTAAATGACTATATTATTTTATTATCTCTTCTTTAGGTACCTAGTGAAACATAGGGCTTCAGTGACACGTCTCCATTTCAATCTCTTCTCTCCAGTCTTCTCAACCTGGCTCCACCACTGCCCACAAGCTTTCATTTCCTACTCACACCTTCTCCTTCATGTCACCCTCGCCTCGGATGCCCAACTCGTCGTTTCCTATTTGGATTCCACTCGAGCGCCTGTTTTAGCCTGAAGGGAATGTCCTCAAACCGTCTTCTCACTGTACGCCCAATCCATCTCCACTTTCACATATTTGTTGGGTGATAGCTTCTTGGTTGGTTCGTTGACAGCTCAGAATTCATTGTTGCTTATTCTTATTATTCTGACCATCTGATCTTCAGTATTGAGAGAGTGTAGGTGACAGCTGTTGATGATATGTGTCTGTAGTTGTCAGAAATGCTTTTCGTAACGCACCAAGTCTCTCAACCATCACATGGAGGCACTGGCTTGACTGGCATTAGTGTTGTAAACCCGGATGTTGTTCATGTCTTATGCTGAGTGTAGTGTAGTGTAATAGATCTCCACACTGATTTTAGATTAATGCAGAAAGCCCTGTCTTTCTGTTTTTCCGATCGTGGCTGGCTTTGACGTCCTCATCTGTGCCGCCTTTAGTTGAGATGATGCTGCCTGCCTACGCAGGTTTCACTCGTTGATATTGATTGATGCTTGTTGTTTCACGTCCCACATTATATTATATTATATATATATATATATATATATATATATATATATATATATATATATATATATATATATATACTTATAAATGTAATTGCTGGCTTCTGGAAGACAGCCATTATCACTAATGCACTTCACATAAGGATTATTATTTTTAAATGCCACTGATGATAGTTAAATGACTCCATATGAAAGCGGAAATCGTATTTTCATAAACAACTAATTAGATGAAGAAAAAAGGGCTCATATTAAGTAACGAGGCTACTAATTGGGAACAGCTAACCATCACAAAGACGGAGAGACAAAATCAACGTAGAATCTGGCAGACAACTACATCGGTTCAAGTTGCCACACTTCACAGCAGCATACAAAGAGTAAGGGGATAGGAGGAAAGACTGATATCAAAGTAGACAAAGGTGTATATAAGAAATTATTTGATGAAGGTTAGTGCAAATATTCAAGCTTTAGAAGACGTCAAAAAATGAGTACATCTACACTATTTTGACTGATTTTCAGCCATGTCACCGACCAGTGATTCCCATCGTCTCGTGGACACCAGCTAGGCGGTCTATATCTCCTTACATGACTCATATCAACAGTCAGAAACCTCATGGACTAGTGTTAATTCTTGGTGTCGTTATCCTAAGTCGTTTTTAAACCCTATACAACTAACTTCCCCAAGCATAGGACGTCAAGCTAGATAGTGACTCGGTATGCGCAACAGATATCTAAGTCACTTCAGTTGCTGAAAACTGATTGTCACACAGACTGACTTGCCTTCTTTACCAATTGTCCTTCGCATGACATCGAAATGGCTAACATGTTGATTTCACCAAACACAAACAATGCTAAGAAGATGTTACGGTGAAAAGCCTGTATTCTCTTCACATCTATTCTCAACGACCACGTCTCATAGCCGGCCCCTGAGATGACGCAAGTTGGCAAATTCCAAACCGGCCATCTGTGTCTGAGCAGAGATTTCATTAGCGACAAGCCCGTTCAGGCTGATGCAACTCTCTAGGTAAGTGAAGTGGTCGACGCACTCCATCACTTCACAGAATGGCTACAGCAAGTACACGACCGACTCTCCCACTCCTTATCACACTAGGACCACAGATTCTGTGGTCAACGTGTTAGATAAACAAAAATATAAAATTTGTTTCATTATTACCTTCATCTTCACTTCGTTCATGCACACGTTTGTTTGAACTTCTGATTCATCTGCACAAGTCTACAAACACTTGGTTCTGGAAATTTCTTTTCGCGTACGAAATCCGACTCAACTATCCTAAAAACAACTACATTACTTAAGTTTGCCGGTTTCAGTATTATGCCAGGGAGCGTTGCCCAGGTTTTGGTTGTATTATGTTCTCTGAGCTGGGTTGTTTAATCGTGAACGAAATCATCAGCACTAACTTCAGTATGAAGTGAGCTGTCAATATCTCCCCATGAGTGATGTAATAACTTGCTCTGACAATGTGGTCTGTGATTGGTTATTTCCTTCGATTGTTGTATACATTGACTGCATAGACTTTCCTATTGGCTGTTCCTCTGCTTGACCTCTGGACCTTTTGTCGCTTATCACTTTTCTCATTGGTTGATAGACTGGGTCTATGTCTATACATCTGTTGATTGGTGACTGACCTGAATGCCAAGATTCTGAAAAGCTTGACTACTGACAAATATAGTGAATTTCAGAGAGCCACGAACGAAATCTGAATGCAGGACTTTCAAAAAATCCTTGGTCTATCAGCATAATAAATCACTTTAGATGTATGATTATTAGGGGACTCCATGTCATCAGCATCCATCACTTCCGGTTTCAGTGCGAAACTAAGGATCAGACATGAACGGTTACTGGGTTTTCGTCACAAATGTCCATGTAGCATTGTTCGCGTGTAGTGGAATCATCGTATAAACAATGCTGAAGTCAAGCAAAGGATACTACGCAAGTCAACCGATGAGGTTGCAACACTTAGTCGAGTGAGATGGCTTGCAGGTGTACTGCGCATGCCGAGCCATCACCTTCCTCAATGTGTCATACTAGGGAAAGCTGGTTTAGGTTGGAAGAAGGTTCAGGATGGCCAGGTTAAGGCATGTTACTAGTCGGTGAAGTTCCTGACTGTTTGTCTGAGCCGTGAGCTCCTGGCTAGTATCTCTGAGACGACAGGAAGTTGATGACATGGTTGATGACATAACTGAAAATCGGTCACAGTGGTACAGATGTATTCACTGCTTGACGTCTTCTAAAGTTTGAATATTCCCATTAACCTTTACCCTCAGACTGGTTATTCTCTCATACTACTTCAACTACATTGATATCGCTCTTTTTCGGTTAACTTGTTCTTCGTATACTACTGTAAAAAGATAGGAGAGTGTACTTCTCGGTAAAATCCATATCGACAGCCGTCCAGGCATAATCCTGCACAGTTAAATTAAATGAACGACAATGACTAGTAGTCATCTTCGCCTGTTTCGAAGAATCGCCTGCTAAGACATAACCAGAGATGAATACACAACTTTTTCAAATGCGGATCGTAAACCGATGTTTAGTTTCAGATGAGAATAAGTTAAGTGACCGTAATCAATCTCAAAGTCATTTGATCATTATTCAGGTTAACACAAATCCACCAAATGAAGAAAGAGAAATTAAAGTAGTTAGACATTACAGATTAAAAAGCTTAAAAGATTTACCACCAGCTATTTTAAACAACTAAAGTGGAACTCCTGTGAAAATAGTCATAATATTAGTTTGTCACCGACTGTATGAAATATATTGGTCACTGCCGTACTTAGCAGATCATGCAAAAACTTATTCAGAAATAACAGGCTAGATTTTATTGTAATCATGAAATGTTCGTTCTTAGTCAGATACCTGAACATTATCAAACGTATTATATGGTCATTAATCATATATTTCTTGACATTAGTAACATCTATTTCCCACTGGACAGGACTATTCTGTGGGGTTTTTTCTGGAGATATTATTCCCTGAGAACTTAATAAATATCTCGCGAAACTTATACGAAACAACCGAAGGTACGGACAAAAATCATCTCTGACAACCATTTCAGAGATAACAATTAGCTTAGATAAGGTTGTTAAACATCTTAATTGTTCATTAACTTTATACTGGATGACATTATTGATGTACCTTTGAAGTATGTGCTTTATAATGGTTGTATGTATATCTGCTAACACGTCGAGAACTTCTCAACCTGAAACATTTACAATAGCATACTGTCCATCATCTGCTGGCTATGAGAGTAATCAGAAGTGTGTACTGTGCAAACTAGTACCGTAGGCTGTAGAGAATAGTTGTGGTGGGCTAGCACCTGTTATTGTGACCACTCTTTAGATCGAGGCTATATCACCCTATTAAATGGATTGAAACCTTTCCTAACATGGTTCAGCAACAAAACCAATGGCGAATATTTTGTCGTGTTGTTTCATTTTCAAATGAGCACTGTTACAAAAGTAATGAAAGAAACCTGAAAGTATTTTATGTGACTGCTTTCCCTTTTCAACCAATCAATTATTCTTAAGATTTCTCTTCCTTTATGTCTCCATTATGATATACTAGTTTGTGAAGAGTTTTTCTTAATGCCCATATTTTAATGGATTTGTATTCAAATAAATAACTACTGACAGTGAAGTCTCATCGAACTAAGTCACTACTTTCATCTTTGAATGATAGTATTACAAAGTGACCTGAATATTACATTCTTGAAAGTAATAAACATTCGTTTTTAACATACTTCCAATAACGATTTCTAAAACTCTGATGATGCATTTAGGCAGTTGGTTGTCACCAATGTCAAATAGTGTAAAGCTTAAGAGAGGTTTGTAAAACATTCTTTAACAGGAATCATGGTGTCAAGTTCACAAAACTAAAAGACACAACAGATAGTTAATGAATGTAGTCAGTAAACAGTATGTGTGATTGCTTTATATCTAGTTTAATCCTGGAGATACAAGTGATACTGGGTTCTTATAAAGAAGCGGCCTAACTCAATGCTTCGTTGAGATACATACTGCAGACTTTGTAAATTTATCTCAAAACATAAGAAATACATGTAACCAAAATATAAGCTTCCTGAACAATATCTTTTGTGCTTACATTGCTCATGATAAATATAAGAAGTAGCCTAAATGAAATTAGCTGCTAAAACAGAAGCTTTCCACTTCAGTTTTGTTTCATGTTGCTGTGTAGTTAGGAGACATCTTACTGGGTAATTTTATCCTGCCGTTGACCAATCAGAAAAGGCCATTTAACTATCGACCTAGCGGTTTCAAATGTGCATGAAAATTGTATATAAATGATTTACTTTGTCGAATAAAGTATATTTCTTATAGTCACACGTCATTTTCGTGGTTTAGTGAAGAATAAGATACTGAAAGAGAACAGACGCTACTCATATCCGGCATAAGTGTCTCATTACGTCAGTATCGTCCACGTATTCCTTACGATTCAGTCGGTCATTTCGATGACAGACTATTCGTTAGTTCTAATCCTTATTCATAACTTCAATTACAGTAGAGTTTTCCTGACAATGATGATTAGTGTGTGCGTTAGAAAAATCTATGCCATCAATAGTGCTACGTGCAAGAATTCTTACAGAATCGTCATCACTAATCATTTCTAGCTGGTTTGGACACGTATTACATATGCCTAACCTCGTCTGTCTCGTCACACAATGTTAGCTGAAGTAGGTTCAGGCTAGAAATAGGCTCCAGGTGGCCAGACATGGCATCAATGCATGAAGTCTTTGACTGTTGTTTTAAGCCATGTAGATGGAGCGATGCAGACTAGTCGATCGGGTTCGTGGTAGAAGAGAAACTAGTGGTTGAGTGCTTAGGTGATATGGTTGAGAACCGATGTTAGTGGTGCAGATGTACACACATTATCCTCATCTTAACGACAGTATACCAAGTCTCACCGTTTTCTCATTCTTCCCTTTTTCTCCTCGTTCTTTACATTTCTTTTGACTAAATTTTCTTCCTTCATTATCCACTTAACTGTCTTTTTACTTGATGTACTGATGTGAGGTGTGGCAACTCGGACAGTTAAGCAGTAATGCTTGGTCCTATGTTGATTTGGATGGATAGAATTATTTCTAGCTAAGATATAGGTGACAAACTAAGGCGGTTGAAACTCAAATCCAAATAATGATTTCTCCAACAAAGGAAGAAAAACGTACAGCAGAGAAAAATAATGTAAAGTTGTAGAACCTGCATGTTTTAAACACACGATTAGTGATACATAAGTAAACTGAATAAACAATTAAGCAATAATGACAGATAAAAACAAAAGACAAGTTAGCTGAACAAAATTCAAGGCGGAGAAAACCATTGGAGATGCTGTTTGTTAATTGACATTAAAAGGTTGAGGAAGGAGACACCAGAACAAGTAAAAGGTATACAAAAAGAAAGATAATAAAATGTGTTTTTTTTCTCTCTTCTGCTTCCTCAGCATAGTATTTATAGGAGTAGAAATAAAAAGCAGCTGTTAACCTGACCAGTCTTTCGGTTCA
Source organism: Heterobilharzia americana (assembly GCA_944470555.2). Lineage (NCBI taxonomy): Eukaryota > Metazoa > Platyhelminthes > Trematoda > Strigeidida > Schistosomatidae > Heterobilharzia > Heterobilharzia americana. Next base: position 136,867,060 of record OX104127.1, on the reverse strand, counting down.
CGAAAAGGTCCCAACCATGAAAACACTGTCTAAATAAATGTGGCTCTGCATTTTTCACTGTCAACTTAAGTTGACGTGGTCGATCAGGTTGCATTTGACGTAAATGACTTTGATAAAGTTTAGCAGCTTGTAGAGATAATTTCTGTTCTACATCTGATGTACGCTTACTCCACCAAAGATAAATCTGAAGGGAATAATAAGAGATAAACAAAAGTGGAATAATTTTTAAAAAAAACAGCAAAATGACTTCAGACATCACAAAAAATATATAATACAGCTGGGTTTCAGATAATTATCAAACCTGTAATTTATTAAAAAACCTGATATATATGTAATTTTATAAACATCATAAATGCTAATAAACCGCACCATCACCCGAATAAAACCTAAATACTACCTTCATATCACACCAAAGGGCCAGCAAACCTACCCCGTAAAACCAATTCAATCGATAAAGAAACTTCAAAGCACAAAGAAAATTCAAAAAATAAAAATAAACTTATTCCTCACTGCAATCAGAGAGACGAAATAATGCCAGTTGCTGAAAGCCTTCGGAAAGCCAGTTAGCCGATATTTCTTCTCTCCCTAGATGAAAGTGAAACTAAACATAGGAATATCCAATGTCCGCACAATATTTGAACCCACAGAGGTCACCCACATCGCAAAACAGATGAGAAGGTATGGCATAGAAGACATTGGAATCTGAGAAAGCACATCCAATGAAAGTGGACAATACAAACTGTCAACTGGAGAGGAGTCAGTAATCTACTTCGATATTGTCACCCACACCACACCACACCACAACCACGAGCACACTGAGTTTTCCACTGACTATCATCATGTCTCAAACACCATCGAAGGCTCTCTCTCATGCAGTGGGAACCAATCTCCTCCTCCAACATCATGACACAGCAAGGTTCAAATCAAAAGGAAGCAAATTCACAATCATTCAATGCTACACTACAAATAATGCAGATCAAGAGGAGAAGGAGGAATTCTACAAACAACTGCAATCACCATTGGACAACACCCCACCCCACATGGCCACATCAAAGTTCATTCTAATGGGTAGAGTGACATTAGTGCCAAACTGGGAGCCAACAACACAGAAACAGAACTAACCATGCGTCGAGAAGCCCTCGGGGAAATGAACCAGAATAAAAAACTCTTTGCAGACTTTTGCGCATTCAACGATATGGTGATTGGAGGCACTGTGTTCAAACACAAGCATATTCACAAAGCGATTCGATTTCACAAGATACCAGATACACTACACTAAAAATCAGATCAACTTCATCTCAATCTCAACAAAGTGGAGGCAAAGCCAGCATAACCAACACAACATCAAGAAGAGCAGCAGATACAGCAGATTCACACCACTCACTATCTATTGCAAGAAACCCATCTTCAAAATCAAGTCGAAAGCCTTCAATTCAATGAAGCTGGTGATAGACAACCACAGTTCAACTTCAACACCAACAACATAAACTAAACTGAAGGACAAAACTACAAAGCACATCTTCACATCAGTCAGTCAGTCATCAGCACAAAATGGGAGAAACCTGCGTACTACAACACTCGAACTCTTCGACAGCCATGTGGAAGCAAACCTGCATAACCATGTTAGCAAGAAGAACAAACAAGACAATCAATGCATCTACACTGACACATCAAAGCTGATACAGCAGGCACAGGAAGATCGTGAAGCACAAGATGAAACGGTGCAGTGCAAGGATCAACAACGAAAAGAGGAAATGAGAACACAAACTACAAAACACTACAATGGACAAAGAAGTGAAGAAGAGTGCATGGAAAAACAAAAGACACTTCTACGAAACACTGAAAAGTCAAGCAGAACAAGCTACGGGTAAGAGAGACAGACACCTGACAACATCATATCAAATAACCAGGTTACTATGTGCGAGTGACGACATCAACACAGTACACATCAAACCAATGAAGGATAGTGAAGGAAAACTAGTTACCGCCAAACAGGAAAACAAAGGAAACGATCGGCTGACCACTTCAAAAAACTCTTCAATCGACCAGCACCACCACCACCAAGTGCAACCAGTCCAGAAATACCATCCGCAGCTCAGCCACAGCACTACCAGTGAACACAAGCACTCCAACAAAAGCTGAAGTGAAGTTCTGAATACTATACGACTACTGAAATGCCGGAAAGCAGCAGGAACAGATGGAATCCCGCCAAAAGCGCTAAAAGTAGACACAGAGATGTCGGCGGACAAGCTCACACCACTACTGCAAAAGATTTGCAAGGAAGTAAGGAAAGATACCTGCTGATCCATTGCAAGAAAGGTTAACTTATCAAACTCTCAAAGAAAGGAGACCTAAGTCTTTTCAAGAGCTGGCGAGGAATCATGCTCCACCGTTATCCACCCCAAGCAAAATATTATGCCGCATCATCCTGGAGAGACTTAAAGATGCTCTCCATTCAAAATTACGACCGGAATAGGCTGGCTGGCTGGCTTCAGCACGAACAAATCATGAGTGGATCAAATTGCAACGCTAGGCTACGCATCCTTATAGAACAGAGCACAGAATGACAGAGTGGCAACTCTCTACCTCAACTTCATCGATTTTAAAAAAGCTTTCGAGTGTAGACCGAGAAGAAATTTGGCAGGCAGTTACTTCAACACGATGGAGTGCCACAAATCTTTATCTACCTCATTCAACAACTATGTGCTATATGATGCTACATGCCAGTCAAGTGATTAACAATGGAAAGCTCAGTGACACCCTTGAAGTGAAGACAGGAGTAAGACAAGGCTGCCACCTACTATCATCGATCATCTTCCCCATTGTGCTTGACCGGACTCAACTGGATCATCGAAAAAACTGTGAGGAGCTGTGAAAGGAGGGGCATACGCTCGTTGACCGATGAAAAGACTACATGATTTGGATTTCCCCAATAATGAGTATCTTACGTTGCATAAACTCGAAGATCTACAGGCGAAAAGCAACAAGTTGACAGAAGGGGCAGGGAAGCGAAGACGGGACTTCAAGTGAATGTAGAGAAGACAAAGGTGATGAAGATAACCAACCAACCAACTAACCAACAACAACAACAAGCACCAATCAACATCAATGAGAGAAATCTAAAGCAAGTTGTGTTTTCCACCTACCGAGGCAAGGCAGCATCATCTCAACTACAGGCGGCACATGCACACATGAGGACGTCAAAACCAGCCACGATCCGAAAGACAGAAAGACAGACCTTCCTGCATTAATCTGAAATCAGTGTAGGGATCTACTTTACCGAACTGCACTCAGCATGAAGCGTGAGCAGGATTCGTATTGTCGACACTGTCATTCAAGTAACTCAGTGCTTCTATGTTATAGTTGAGAGACTTGACGCATCACAAAAAGCATTTCCAACAAACTACGGACATACATCATCAACAGCTGCCGACTACACTCACTCGATACTGAAGATTAGATAGATGGCCAGAAAGAACAAGCAACAACAATAAGCAACTCACTATGGCAACGAACTTACCAACCAACCAAGCACCCATCGCCCAACAAATATGTAGGAGAAGAAAGTGGAGATGGATTGGATAGGGCATACACTGAGGAAACCATTTGCGGACATCACGCATCAGGCAAAACCAGGCCCTCGAGTGAAATCCAAAGGGGAAACGACGAGTTGGACATGAAGAAGGTGTGAGTAAGAAATGAAAGCTTCTGGGTAGTGTTGGAGCCAGTTTGAGAAGACTGGAGAGAAGAGTTTGAAATGGAGACGTGCAAGTGAAGCCCTATGTTCCACTAGGAACCTAAGGAACAAATAATATTAACATCAACCATTTGAAACTCTGTGCTTCCGATAAGGAATGCAACCTCAGTATGAGCTGTTGGTTATCTACGGGGAACTCCTTACTGGTATGATATCCCATTTGGCTAGCATATGCTGTTCACACTACAATGTTAACTACTAAGAAATCTTATGACTATCGAATGAGTCTATCTGGCATGTTAAGACTTCAAGAAAGTTTTTTTCTAACCAGCATAACGCACTGAACGTTGTATCCCTCAGTGGATAACGATAAAGCAAATAAAGATAAATTATGGTCAATGAAATGAAGTGTCACAATTGATACCAATCATTCCCCCATGTACGAATCACATCAACTACATTCCTATCAGTCAGTAACAAGAAAATTTAACTTAGGCTATAAAGCTCCTGAAATATAGTATACAAGTGCTATAGTTCAAGGACAAACAGGTCATAAAAACATCGAATTCGATACCTCAGCTTCGCATCCCAATTCATTTATGTTGGATCGGGCCAATTGGGTAACATCATATACCGTCATACACCATTAGATGAAGCTCACAGTCTGATATATAACGCATGGATAAAGTTTTTGAATTTATTTATCACAAAAATAGGATCATGCAAAAAACCATGAGTAACATTTCCGTCAACTAAATCTATGATACAACTTGTCAGAGATGAATACTATAAGTGGTTAAGAACACTTTTACAAAAGTGTGGTTCATTTATCTCAAATATAACATAACTCACAATATGTTACAAAAGTCGAACCCAATTCAATTTTCATGAAATAATATGCATGGTAAAGGAAAACAAAAGACAATTCAGAGGAGAAAATTTTCTTTTCGACAAATCATTTTCAAAAGTTCTATATCGAAATCATAGTTACGACAATATATATATATATATATATATATATATATATATATATATATATATATATATATATATTCACCAATGGTTAATGAGTTAATAAAGTCACAAGGTGATAACGCCTAGAAGGTCAACTCAAGATCATCAACAATTACTTAGATGGTTACAACAAATAAACAAATAAATGGATAAAATGGTTTAGAGACTGAATGTATCTTGAAATGGTGGAGAATATTTGTAGCTCAGGTGAACGGTCTTGGTTGTATTGTGTTCTCTAAGCTGAGTTGTTTAGTTGTGTGTTGTGTCGTGAGTATGCTTTCTAGTTTTCTCTTTTGATTCTAATCACGAATTGATATTTCCGAATCCAATGATGTGCGCATCTATTATCATCAATTGTACCATTTGTCTTTCACTTTGTTCAGCTATTTTCCATCCCATTGGACAGTTAATCGGTGGTCTATATCTGACAATCTTCGGCAGAACATGCTGACGTAGGCATTCATGGAAAAAGAATAGTTGTTCTTTTATGGAAGCTTACCTCTTGAAGAAGTTCCCCATCTTCGAACAACGTGAATCCTGCTACACTCGTATGATTTCGAAATGGTGGAAAATATTTGTAGCTCAGGTGGATGGTCTTGATTGTATTTTTTTTGAAGGTTAAAATCAGGCTTGAACCCCAGTATTGTCAAAGCTTCTGTCATGTTGAGGTGGCGAATACGCATTGTCTTCAAAATGTGAGACTCCAACTTATAAATGATTTTGAAAGAAGATTCTTGTGGAGTTACGTGACTAGAGTTAACCAATTACTCAAGAATCTAATGTTGATGGCTTTATACTCTCCTTTAGATAAAGCCATGAAGAATAATGTTCGGAGATGTGTTTGGATAGAACACGCTTTGTACAGCCTATGAAACCAGATTCACAACAGGTGACATCGTGAACACACATAGAGGTGACCTTCTAGTCGCCATCACCTTGTGACTTGATTGATAGAGATATATTTTGTTGTAACCATGATCACAATTGTACAACTTTTAAAAATGATTCATCGAAAAGAATATTTTATTTCGCTGAATTGTTTTTTGTTGACTTTGTATTATCTAATAAGACTATTTCGATAATTGAAAACATATATTTAAACAGCGTAATGAGAAGACGAAGATTATCTGAAACATGTGTGATGTATTAGCGATATACATTTCAAACAATCTGATCACATATGAACTTTTCGAACTATTTATATGAGAATTTACGAAAAGGGTCAGTGAAGTTGATAGGAAGCAGCAGAGAAAAGGAAAAAACGTTACTTACTTTACTCTTGGTATAAAGATTAAAATCAATCCTACCAAGGTAAGTACTCACGCTGAATCTACCTTGGTAGTATTGATCTTAATTTTCATAACAGGAGTAACGTTTTTTTCTTTTTCTCTGCTCCTTTCTATTCCTATGTTTCCTATTAACTTCACTGACCCTTTCCGTAAATTCTCACACAAATAGTTCGACAAATTCATATGTGATCAGATTGTTCGAAATGTATGGCGATAATATATCACACATGTTTCAGATAATCTTCGTCTTCTCATTACAATGTTTAAATTTATCAAAGGGACCAGTTGCTTTGAAAACAAAAACAAAAAAGTGTTTCTATCACCTAGTATCTACTTTATTAGTCTTATCAATATATGTTACGGGAAAAATTAGTGAAACAGAGTAATTTTAAGATAAGTATCTATAAGAAATGATAGTGATTTAAGAAAATAATCCATTGTTCTAGCCAGAAGAATAACATATTACAATTGAACAACAAGAATATGATAATAAGTGACATAAATAAGCATTGAAATAGTAAAATATTCAAAATTGAATGTATTACAATCGTTTTCAGTTGAACCTATCTAAAATTTGATCTCATTTTATAAACTTATAGCACAAATAGAGACTAACAAAAGTAGTGTACTAGACAATGAATGTAATGAATATTACAATAATTCATTGATTGATTTTTGTAAAGGGAACAAGATCACGTTCTTGTATATTAATTAATTAACAAGTCAGTTCAGTGTTTCATTATTATTATTATTACTATGTAAGATTTAGTAATCTTAGATGATAAATACAAGACAAGAGAAGGTTATTTACTAACACTGATATTACTATTTTCTATGATCAAAGTTAAGTACTATACAATGAACTATACAATGAAATGATACTTTATGCGATAATCATAACAACAACTAAAGTTTATGAATGTAACTTTTTCCAAAAACAACAAACAATGAAATTTAATTTCCAAATAATTAAAAAACAATACACTTTTCATTATTTTGATATAATTTATAATTTCCAATGAATGTAAAATAAGATAAATTGGTTTTAACTGACGTTTTACCGTTTTATACTGCTAATAGCTTTATCAAAGTTATAGTAAACTGAAATTTAAAATATCGTCAAGCTTTCATATATACAATACTGGGTGATGATTGAAGATGAAATAAAAATTTGGACCGCAGCCGGATTCGAACCAGTGACTATAGGGTAAAAACGGCCGGATGCTCTACCAACTAAGCTACGACGTCTGACTGTTGACCGAATTTTTATTTCACTTTAATCACAAGGTGGGGTTTTAGCCTGATTACCATGTGAATTTGTGATGCGTTACTACCGCTTGATCGTATTCACACTGGTTGCTTAGTCAGGACTTCCTCATTCCAATACAAATCTAACTAAATTAAAGAGGAACAGCATGATATTGATTATCATTTTGATTATCTGAGATAGACGTGTTTTGGCAGACTTGTATTAATACTAGGTGATGATTGAGGGTGAAATAAAAATTTGGACCGCAACCGGATATATGATAACTTGATATATGTTCTTCTGTATGAATGTGGTTTTGCGATGTCAAATTATCGAAACAAAGATGATAACTATATACAGTGTATTATGTGTATGAATTACGGAAAGAGATTTGGATGTACACGCGTGTATTGGTAGTTCTTATAGTATATATATTGGTTATATCAGTACAAAGAGATGGCTTGAGACCAGGGTAAACTACGCTTTATTCCCTCACTCCTATTTAGACAGAGGTCGAGTAATTCAACCCTGCAGGGTAGCAGGAAATTACAAGTATCAGGAAACAATAACTGATACCCGTTGTACAAGAGATAGCTATCGTACCTCAGATCAAGAGAAGAAGGAGGAATTCTACAAACAACTGCAATCACAATCGGACAACACCCCACCCCAGATGACCACATCAAAGTTCATTCTAATGGGTAGAGTGACATTAGTGCCAAACTGGGAGCAGACAACACAGAAACAGAACTAACCATGCGTCGAGAAGCGCTCGGGGAAATGAACCAGAATAAAAAACTCTTTGCAGACTCCTGCGCATTCAACGACATGGTGATTGGAGGCACTGTGTTCAAGCACAAGCATCTTCACAAAGCGACATGGATCTATCCAGACACACTAAAATCCATATACACTTCATCTCAATCTCAACAAAATGGAGACAAAGCCAGCATAACCAACACAACATCAAGAAGAGCAGCAGATACAGGCAGATTCACACCACTCACTATCTATTGCAAGAAACCCAACTTCAAAATCAAGTCGAAAGCCCTCAATTCAATGAAGCTGGTGATAGACAACCACAGTTCAACTTCAACTTCAACACCAACAACATAAACTAAACTGAAGGACAAAACTACAAAGCACATCTTCACATCAGTCAGTCAGTCGTCAGCACAAAATCGGAGAAATTAAGCAACATCTCTGAACAAACCTGCGTACTACAACACTCGAACTCTTCGACAGCCATGTGGAAGCAAACCTACATAACCATGTTAGCAAGGAAGAACAAACAAGACAATCAATGCATCTACACTGACACATCAAAGCTGATACAGCAGGCACAGGAAAATCGTGAAGCACAAGATGAAACAGTGCAGTGCAAGGATCAACAACGAAAAGAGGAACTGAGAACACAAACTACAAAACACTACAATGCACAAACAAGAGAAGAAGAGTGCATGGAAAAACAAAAGACACTTACTTCTACGAAACACTGAAAAGTCAAGCAGAACAAGCTACGGGTAAGAGAGACAGACACCTGACAACATCATATCAAATAACCAGGTTACTATGTGCGAGTGACGACATCAACACAGTACACATCAAACCAATGAAGGATAGTGAAGGAAAACTAGTTACCGCCAAACAGGAAAAACAAAGGAAACGATCGGCTGACCACTTCAATCAACCAGCACCACTACCACCAAGTGCAACCAGTCCAGAAATACCATACGCAGCTCAGCCACAGAACTACCAGTGAACACAAGCACTCCAACAAAAGCTGAAGTGAAGTTCTGAATACTATACGGCTACTGAAATGCCAGAAAGCAGCAGGAACAGATGGAATCCCACCAGAAGTGCTAAAAGTAGACACAGAGATGTCGGCGGACAAGCTCCCACCACTACTGCAAAAGATTTGCAAGGAAGTAAGGAAAGGTACCTGCTGATCCATTGCAAGAAAGGCTAACTTATCAAACTCTCAAAGAAAGGAGACATAAGTCTTTTCAAGAACTGGCGAGGAATCATGCTCCACCGTTATCTACCCCAAGCAAAATATTATGCCGCATCATCCTGGAGAGACTGAAAGATGCATTCCATTCAAAATTACGACCGGAATAGGCTGGTTGGCTGGCTTCAGCACGAAAAAATCAACAGTGGATCAAATTGCAACGCTACGCTACGCATCGTCATAGAACAGAGTATAGAATGGCAGTCAACTCTCTGTCGCAACTTCATCGACCTTGAAAAGGCCTTCGATAGCGTTAACAAGATCCAGATTGTCAACACTAATTCAGTCAAGTCAGTGCCTCTATATGGTTGAGAGACTTGGTGCGTTACGGAAAGCATTTCCAACAAACTGCAGAAATCCATCAAGAACTACCTACGCTCGTTACTGAAGATCAGATGGCCAGAAAGAATAAGCAACAAGGAACTAACTCTGGCCTGCAACCAACCAACTAAGAACTTGTCACCCAACAAGTATGTAGAAGGAAGAGGAGATGGATTGGGCATACACTGAGAAGACCATTCGGAGATATCACGCACCAGTCCATCCTGTCGACTGGAATCCAGATGGGAAACGATGAGTCGGGTATCCGAGGCGAGGGTGACATGGAGGAGAAGGTGTGAGGAAGAAATGAGAGCTTGTGGGCAGTGATAGAGCCAGATTCAAAAGATTGGAAAGAACAGAATGCAATGGCGACGTGCTACTGAAGCTCTATGTTCCACTAGGAACCCAAGGGACAAATTATAATATAATAACTCCAATCTACAGCTCACCTGAGATCCAGTATCCAACAGCATGACATCATCTGAAGCCAGATCATCTTGACAAAAATCTGCACATTTCTCTGAGGCACAAAAGTATCCTTGCTCATTTGATAGACGGAAAAGTCGACCATATGTAAGAAAATCTGCTTGTGTATCATATTTCTTTTGACCGCCTAACACTTGCCAGAAGAGAGGACATTCAGAACCTTCAGGAACAATATGAAAATCAGCTGGAATCTAAGTCATACAAAAAAACATAAACATACTAGATCAATAATTTAGCATATTAATGAAAACAGCTATCAGTCATAAAGGGGTAAATCTATACAATAAAATGAAATATACGAATATTTTTTTTAACTTTAAGTAAACAAACCATAGTATAGACAAGCGTTTAAATAAAGCGGAAAAGTTTTTCATTAATTTCTTCCATAGTACACTTACTAACAGTATTCCTATGACATAACACAAAAGAATATTTCACATCCTTAGATGTCACCAGGACCACATACATGCTAAATCAGTCACTAACAGGTACTCAAAGTGTATGGTGTCTATATAAGTGTTTTCTACCAATATTTGATGAAAATTATCAACACATGGCATCTACATTCAGCTTAGAACATAAGACATCTGTATATATTATATGTTCACATATCGCTGTCTCTTTTAATTTTAAAACTTTTCAATCATTATTCGTAGAACTTTGACTAATTGATCCACTAGGAAACCGACGATTCCACCCTTAATTTACCTGCTGAAATTTAGGCAACCCTCAGTTTCATCAACCTTTACTTAATATATGTGGCTTATCGATTAGAGCATGGATCAATACATGATGACTCGCCATTGTTGAATTGTTTCTTCTCAAATGTTTCAGACAGAGAGATAACACATGAAAATCAAAGTGGAACCTTGCATATAGGTGTGTCAGTCCAACTTGCCATACTTCATAGAAGTACATAAAGAAAAAGTGGATAGAAAGGGAGTGATATCAGAGTAGATAAAGTAGCATGACAGAATAAACAATTTGAAGGCAAAGATTAGTGCAAATATTCAAGCTTCAAAATACTTCAAAGAGTGAATACATCTGTGCAATTATGACTGTTTTCAAGTGACGTCAGCAACAATCCTCAACCACTGATTCCTTTCATCTCAGGGACATCAACCAGATCGAACGAACAATTAGAGACTTCACTCACTGGTATAACGTCTTAGTCTGGCCACCGTGAACGCAACGTTTCTTAGCATGACACGACAAGGTAGGCGGTAGTTAGACATGCACAATACGTCTCTAAACAAGTGTGCAGTAGCTTCAAATGATATCCTTTATTTATTTATTTGAACACTACTGGACAGAAGTCTCGTAACAATATGAAACAGCCAGTTGGTATACTTTCATTATCAAAACTAGCTGAATGATACTGACTTGCGACAAATATAGTGGAGTTTCAAGTGAATAACCTGAAGGTCATTTTAATCCAAATTACCGGATAGCTAAATTCCCCTTGAAACTCTGGTAATCATTCTTGTGTAAACCAATTAGCCTTCACGTTTTTTTGGAAACTATCGTTTCTTAGAAATTTTTTGTATTCACCCCTCTTCTTATATAGATTAATCGATTAGACTTAATTAAGTCACTAAAAAAGAAGTTAAATCATTACATTTTTAGTAGTGAGAAAAATAATACAATCATTACAATTCAATAAACTTCTATGAAATCATAGATCAATTGAAAAATTTGATCGGTAAATAAATTAATTCATTGCATTATTGAATAAGCTAGTTTAGTCATATTAGCCAAACTGAATAGATATCAATTATTATTTCTTTCTCTCTTGGTTTATCAGTATAAACTTATATAAGATTAATTTGCATAATCAATTGTTCATAAAAAAAACTTATTTCACAAACGATATGTATATGTGATCAATAATCCTAGCAATATCATACTACTTGAAGATGAATGTATAGATTGATTCCCTTCATACCATAAAATTTTGTTTCAATATCATTAATAGTCCATGCATAGTATGTTTGATGTAACCATCACTTGATAAGAAGATGAATATATCAAGAGAAAACAATTTATATAGCATTCGTCATACTTGAACAAAGAACATCAGTAAGGTAGGTGGATCCCACTGATGAGTTCAAGATACAAGCAACACCTACTGTGTGAAGGTTGGTGATACCACCTGACTGCACAAACCTCATAGATGAAGCGGGGTACGAAACAATGATAGTCATTTGCATAAATCACTGAGCCACAAATTAACATCTTAGTTTCCACTGATATCTCCTATTCATCATTAATAAGGTACTCAAGATAAGCTTGTTTTAAACATAAAGGAATAGATGAGAAAAAGGAATAATGAGTAATCGACTTTTACACTACTTAATTCTTTTATCTCTTCAACTATGCTCAGGCATTCAGTTACTTTCAACATGGAACCTAGTAATACAGTGAATGCAGAAGTTATTAGAGTTGAACCGTTGTAAAAAAAAATATCAAGTTTAAAAAAGAAAGCATAGTGGAAATAGTTTTAAACAAGAAGTAGTAAATAGTAAATGGAATCAGATATTGGATTCTTCATATTCTGGTAAACGTAAGTCAATCATTGTCTTCTCGATATAATTCATACCATTGAAGTGTGTATATGCAACAACGTTATGGTTTAAAACACAGAAAGTGATTGCGATGACTTGACATATCTAACATTAATCAATTCAGAACAATGATTGATTAGTCTTTTGGAGTGATGTGTTACCATCATCTTGAGAGTGATGTTATGACTCATTGGTTTAGGATGTCGAGAGTTCGAACCCACAACTCACCTACCGAGCTTTAAGCAACCACATAAAATAAGTGTAGCATAAGGTTGCTGAGGAATTCTGTTAAAGAGCGTGTTGTCCTGGTTTTCACTACAGTAGTATCTCTCAGTAACGGACACTGACTTTCCTCGCTACAACACTGAAATGTTATTCAGTAATCCCTAGCTCTAAACTGTTCTCTTACTAATAGTGTAATCTCAGTGGGTTTCATACCAAGCATTAGTTAATGATACATGGGGCGTCTGATAGAAATGATGAAGTGATAAGTATTCAACATGACACTATATTAAACCAGTAGGCAACGTTTTAAAATGAATGTCTAAGTCCAAAGGATCACATGAGTAAGTCGATTATAATGTTGTATATTTTGAGGTTAATGGGGATTTTAATTTTAAGATAGCATTCATCGCGGACTGACATCAATACGGGAGGTATCAAAAATCTGAGAGTATTCAAAATTCGAATTCCCATTAACCTTAAAGTGCATTACTGTATAGTGCTCACAAGTGACATTCTTCTAGATGGATATCCTGAAGTTGTAATAAGAAGCCGTGAATTGTGAGGTCAACCGCTCGGAAGGGAAGTGGATGCTATCTAAAGACCTTGGGTGACAGTCATACTATATCGTGAGTTGACAAAAATTGGCAACTGTGAACCACTGAACTAAATACCCAGTGGCTAAGCGCTTAACACGCTCACCATGAAACCTGAAGATCCTGAGTTCAGTCCCCACCTGCATCGTGGCCGTGTACTGCTGAGGAGTCCTATACTAGGATAAAACACCTCTCCAGTGCTCATAAGTTTTCAATTGTCCTCCGACTGATGCCAATTCACGATGAATACTACCTTAAGATGATCAAATCATCAAGTAGAAATCAAGTCCAGCTCAAAGAACACATCATCAAAATTATTCTCCTGAGCTAAAAATATTCTCTATTATACTTCATAGAATTCTTCGATAAGAACCCTGTTATTTAGTGGCTACATAGTTTTATAATCAGCCAAAAGCAAAAATACTGACAGGAAGGTCTTTTCAAAAATTTAAAAAAAACTTAGTCACCTTTAAAATAAATTAAACATCGATACAGACATTACTATTTATTGATATACTTGTAATTCTTCGTTGTTTTATTGGAATCGAATTGTTCAACCTTTGTTGGTATATGGGCCCCTATCCAGGTGGCTCGATATTACCTGAACATTAATTATGGTTACCTGGTTTTGGCTAGCAGACGAACCAAGGATGCGTGTTTCACCCTATTTGAGACTCATCAACAGGATTTGCCTACACCCAAGTACCTCGTAACTATCGCGTCAACACAGTGGTCGAACAATTCGATCAAGTAAAACAACGGAAAATTATAAGTACATCAACAGACGGTAATAACTGATGCCTGTTGTACAAGAAGTGGTTATCATATCTAAATGGACTTGTGGATAACGCCTTGGCATTTGAAACGATAAGTACAAGGTTCGAGTCCCAGTTGGGACAACACACTATCTGCACTAGGTTGTAGGTAGATCCAGCTAAAGAGTCCCAAGTAGGATGAAACGCGCGTCATAGAATCCTCTGCTAGCCAAAACCAAGCAACTCGATACAGATAACCAAAAACAACTGACAGAAAATGAAAAGCACATACCCAATCAAAGATTTTCTTGCTTAAACTATTAGCCAACTCTTTGTCTTCTAGAGATGATTTATTCCCAATCCAAATATAGACATGAGATTTATCGGTTTCTTTCTTTTCTAATACACTGACAATATTTGCAGGTACTTTTACAATGTAAGTGAAACAAGAATTTAGGCTGGCAACTGACGGTTTAACCTGATATCAGCAAACAAAACAACAAAAAAACAATAACAACAATAACCATATGCATACATGTTTCTTGATAGTAAAATGAAAACTGGCAAATAGAATAAAATGTTACTGATAGACTAGAAGATAGCCGACAGAGTAGTGCGTAAATTTATAATATTACTTGAATAAAACGATTTCTTTGTGCTACAAATACTTGCTGTTCAAATATGATGGAAGAAATAAAGAAGTGATAGATTTATGAGTATGCAAGCCATTATAGAAATTTTTATATTTGATGGAATCATAGGGTGACCAGAATTAACACTGATTATAATGATTCAAAATAACGACCGCAATAGGCTGGCTGGCTGTCTTCAGGAAGAACAAATCATGTGAGGGTAAAATTGCAACACAACGCTACGCAACATCATAGAATGACAGAGTGGCAACTGTCTACCTCAACTTCATCGATTTTGAAAAAACCTTCGAGTGTCGACCGAAAAAAAATTTGGAAACTGCTTCAACACTACAGAATACCACAAGCCTTGATCCACCTCATTCAACAACTATGTGCTATATGATGCTACATGCCAGTCAAGTGATTCACAATCGAAAGCTCAGTGACACCTATGAAGTGAAGACAAAATAAGACAAGGCTGCCACCTACTATCACCGATCATCTTCCCCATTCTGGTAGACTGGACTCAACTACATCACGCAACAAACCGTGAGGAGCTGTGAAAAGAAGGGTATATGCTGGCTGACCAATGAAAAGACTTTACACCATTTGGATTTCACCCATGATGATTCATGTCTAACGTCTTGTCGCACAAACTCAAAGATCGACAAGCAAAAAACCAACAAGTTGATAGAAGAGGTAGGACAGCCAAAACACCACTTCAACTGAATGCACACAACACACAGGTGATGAAAATACACAACAAACCAACCAACATCAATGGGAGAAATCTAAAGCAAGTCATCTCTCTCATCCACCTACATACACACCATCGTCTCAACTACAAGCAACACACGCACACATGAGGAATTCAAAGTCAGCCACTATCCGAAAGACACCAACACAGGTCTTACTACATTAATCTGAAGTAATCCATTCCACTCAGCAGAAAGCATCAACAAGATCCAGATTTTCAAAACGAATGTCAGTCAACTAACTCAGTGCTTCCATGTTACAGTTGAGAGACTTGGCGTGTCACCAAAAGCATTCCCAACAAACTACACACACATACATCATCAACAGCTGACACCTACACGCACTCAATACTCAAGATCAGATGGTCACAATAATAAGAATAAGCAACAAGCAACTCTGGACAGTCAACCAACTAACCAACCAACCAACCAACCAAGAACCCATCACCCATCACCCAACAAATATGCACTAGAAGAAAGTGGAGATGAATTGGATTGGATTGGATTGGGCATACACTGACAAGACGATTTGGGGACATCACACGCCAGGTCAGGCCGTCGAGTGGAATCCAAAGGGGAAACGACGAGTTGGGTGTCTGAGGTGAGGGTGACATGGAGGAGACCGTGTAAGGGAGAAGTGAAAGCTTCTGGGCAGTGGTGGAGCCAGGTTCAAAAGAGAAGAGAGTGCAATGGAGGCGTGCTAGTGAAGCCATATGCTTCACTAGGAACCCAAGAGAAAGAAATAATAATACAATTAATGATAAACAAGAACAGTAAGTTAGCTATTAAAGTTGTGAGGATAGATGAATGAGGTGATCAGAGTAAGTATTGCATATGTCAAAGCACTGTTTTACTTCAATATGTTGACTGGAGGTAAGATAAGATTGAAAGAAAGTTAACTGTACTCCCATGTTATATGAAACATACTAGAATAGAGTTGAAATCATCTCAGTATCTTTGTGCACATTAGTGTAGTAGGGAATGAGGTGCGCCTATTACCTGATTGACCAAACCTCGTTACGTGGAACGGAGTTCAAAATTACGACCAACTATTTGTAAGTCAACTTGCATAAACCAATAAACCACAGGCAAATCATGAATTTCACGGATGTGGATTTTGGCTGTGTTGTAGCTTCATTTAAGGCCTTCTCATTGAACTAATCAATATGTTAAGAATCACTGGTTGAATAAGCATAGTAACTCATCTCAGAAGTGTATTGAGCTTCTTTAGCTAAATCATGAGGATCTTATCAACCTTCAAGTAACTGTTCCTTCTCTAATTTTGTTTATGAAATTACTGATGGAATGACTACCAGTGTAGTTTCATGTGATATTCTTTTAATTTTCAATTTATAACACCAGGAGAAAACAACTGTGTAAGGAAGAAATGCGGTTACTGGTTTGAAAGCCGCATTAATACTTAATTTCTACAGTTATGTAGTTCAAGAATGAATGAAGGAATGACATTGTACTTAGGGTTTAGAATACAAGACAGAAGTTATATACTTTCATCGATTTGAAACTCCTGAAGGTAATACTTACTAACAACAATAATAATAATAATTTCAATTTTGAGGTTTGTGAAGATTTATTGATTGATTTCAGATTTGTATTCATCGTGTACTGACATTAGTTGGAAAAACATTGGAAACTTTGGAGTATTGAACAGTTTGTTTCGTCCTCTTTAATTTTTCGCAGAAACTTTAAATCCCAATTAAAACATCAACAGTCAATACTAACTAGCGAAATTCTACGACATTCCTCATTTCATTCATTTGTTGACTTACCACTTGAACATTTAGCAGTACATAGATAAACAGCACTAAAAAATCAATAATTTTCAGTATAAAGATTCTTGAGATAAACAAAGAAAGTAATAAAATAGTGCTACTTTTCGCATAAATATAGGCTGCATAGTCACTGATAACCTCAAACCATCCACAGAAGTCTTGAACTAAAGAATCACTGGACATCACACCAACACAACAAAATCTTCACATTCCAAACAAAAAAATAATAAAGAAAAATTCGAGGAACATTCATGTATTTATGATGAAGTAATAGGAATCTTAACTGAATGGATTCACTTACTTCTATACACCGAGTTGATATCAGATTACCATTTGCTCTAAGATAATACATTTGAATTCGTTCTAACCGTGATGAATCTGCACGATCACGATAATGACCAGAATGAATTATCATTTGACGCTGAAAATGAGCTAAGAACATAGTATCCTCTTGTTGTTGTCTTACACGCTTAAATACTACTTTTAATGGACGACTAGCATCTTCAGGATTCTGTGATAAACGAGCCTCCATATCTTTACGTACTGAGAATTCAAATTGAAGCCAATTTAAATCAGATGCTTCACGACCTTGCCAAAAGTAGACAACAGTTTTTGTCAGACTGGAATCTTCATCATCACCATCATCTTGATTTTCATTTTCAGAATAATCTTTGTTTTCATCATCATAGTCCTGAGAGAGAGAGAGAGAGGGAGAGAGAGAGAGAGAACAATCAAAATGGAATGATGTTAACAGAATGATAAGTTTTGTGTCAACAAATACTCGTTTGTCAATAAACAATAAATAATCAGGAGCCTATCATAACAAAGCATCTTAAAGAAACAGTTGAGTTTAACACATTTACAGAAAGTGGTGGTGACAGAGAAAACTATCGACTAAACAAAAAACGAACTTCGACCAATACAACTATCTTAGAAGATTTTTATATTTCTAAATGAAAGTGATTACAATTGAGAATAATTTAAAATAAAGTACTTCGAATAGCTGCTTACGATCATTCTGAGTTGTAGATTCATTACCTTTGAGTAGTGGGATTCAGACATCAACTTGACGGGATTTTCTAAGTGACATTCCTCAATATTAGTATTATTGTTTGTAGCATACCGTCGTTGATTGGACAGAATTGATCGGAAACTATTGGCATATGGGCACCATTGAGAATGCCTTGGTATTATCTGTGTTTTACCTTTAGTAATGATGGATAGTGGCTAGCAGTGGAATCCAGGATGCGCGTCTCGTCCTATTTGGGACTCGTCAGCTAGATGTACCTGAGTCCCAGTGAGTGATGTTGTTCCCACCGGGATTGGAACCCGGGAGCGATCGCTTCAAACGCCAGGCAGTTATCCATTACACCACTAAGCCACGATAGACAGGCAGGCACATCCAGCTGACGAGTCCCAAATACGATGAAATGCGCATCCCGGATCCCGCTGATAGCCACTATCCATCATTACTAGAATTAAAACAGGAAATATGGAGGCATCCGCACGGGGACCCATATGCCAGTAGAGACCGATCAATTCGGTCCAACCAACGATCTTATAATATACGAAAAATACACTCGCTGTACAAGAAGTGATTATCGTGCCTCGACGGTGTAGTGGGTAACGCTCTGGAGTTTGAAGCGATCGATCCCGAGTTAGAATCTTGGTAGGAACAATATCACCCACTGCGAGGCAGGTATATCTACCTGACGAGTCCGAAGTAGGACGGACCGAACATCCTGGATTCCACTGCTAGCCACTATCCATCATTATTAGAATTCCTCAATATTGTTAGAGAAAAAGAAAATATAAGCAATCGCAGTTTGATGAATCCACTGAAGACGTTTTAGCAAGACAGTAGTTCAACAATACCACTTAGTAGCCATATTTATAAAGTTACATTTTGTGCGCTATTTGATCCTGAGTATTTTCAGTGATAAGAGCAATAGTTGCATAACTGAAATATATTGGGTTCTATTCTACAAACCAATAACTTGAGCACTTGCAATTTACTATGATTTCAGGTTGGTATTCATCATGGACTGATATTAGTTGGAGGAATATTGGGAATCTGGGAGCACTGGACAGCTGTTTCGTCCCAGTACGGGATTGCTCAGCAGTGCGCATCCATAACCCCACTTCAATGTTCCTACAACTAATGTTAGTCTATGATGGGTACCAGCCTGAACTCTATAAATCTCCCACAAACCTCTAAATTGAATCTAATCAGTCATATTCTTCCATAAGTTAGTTAATACCAACAAGGAATCTGGCGATAATATTTCAATCTCGCCAGCCTCATGTGAGCACACCAAAGCAGAAGACATCAAGAAGAACGACAGAGAAATGATGGAAGTAATCAAAAGTAGTTACAGATGGCAAGAGAAAAAATAGTGAAATGACTATCAAGATCAAGACAATGTGTAAATGTGCATGTGTGCCACTGACATCGATTCCGAGCCATATCATTTGCTGTCTTTAACACTGGTTTCCGTTGTCATGTGGACCCCAATTTGGAAGTTTACACTCTACTACACGGGTTAGATCAACAGTCAAAGACTTAAATGACTGGACTGGTGTCATGTTTTAGTTTAACCACCTCTAACATTTCATCAGCCTGCGTCTACTTCAGGTAACATTGTGCAGTGAATTGTAATCCGTATAAAACATCACGACTCTCTGAATCGATGGAGGTTCACAACCTTAACGATGAACTTACCTCTCTGACCTAAAACTCTACATGTCTTTCATATTATTGATACGATGGTTTCACAACACATGATCAGTGGTACGAATCCAATGATGGACCAATACCTGAAGCCCTTCTCATATCCTCTACCTCCAATGGTTACGCTTGAGTTATAGAGTGAGACAGAGTGTGCAGTTAACTCGGTCCTACATCAATAATCGAATGACATGCCGGTACTATGAATGGAGTAAGTTGACAAAGACCAACTGAACCATAACTCTATATGCCGCGATCTTGTTGGTAACAGACACATCACAGTTGATCTGACTTCCACGATAAATGAGGTCATCAATGGGCTCAACCATATCATTCCTCGTTATTAAACGAGATATGAACGCAGACCAGTAGTAAAGCAATAATTAGCATTTCGGTAGTATTAAACGTACAGACAAAAAGACACCAGAAGATTTCGATTTCACCCATGATGATTCATATCTAATGTCTTGTCGCATAAACTCAAAGATCTACAAGCAAAAAACCAACAAGTTGATAGAAGAGGTAGGACAGCCAAAACACCACTTCAACTGAATGCACACAACACACAGGCGATGAAGATACACAACAAACCAACCAATCAACAACAAGCACCAATCAACATCAATGGGAGAAGTCTAAAACAAGTTGTCTCCCTCACCAACCTACATACACACCATCGTCTCAACTACAAGCAACACACGCACACATGAGGACTTCAAAGTCAGCCACAATCCGAAAGACACCAACACAGGCCTCACTGTATCAATCTGAAATAATCAGTGTGCAGATCTAATCCAATCCACTCCACTCAGCAGAAAGCATCAACAAGATCCAGATTTTCAAAACGAATGTCAGTCAACTAACTCAGTGCTTCCATGTTACAGTTGAGAGACTTGGCGTGTCACCAAAAGCATTCCCAACAAACTACACACACATACATCATCAACAGCTGACACCTACACTCACTCAATACTCAAGATCAGATGGTCACAATAATAAGAATAAGCAACAAGCAACTCTGGACAGTCAACCAACTAACCAACCAACCAACCAACCAAGAACCCATCACCCATCACCCAACAAATATGCACTAGAAGAAAGTGGAGATGGATTGGATTGGATTGGGCAAACACTGAAGAAACAATTTGGGGACATCATACGCCAGGTCAGGCCGTCGAGTGGAATCCAAAGGGGAAACGACGAGTTGGGTGTCTGAGGTGAGGGTGACATGGAGGAGACCGTATAAGGAAGTAGTGAAAGTTTCTGGGCAGTGGTGGAGCCAGGTTCAAAAGGGAAGAGAGTGAAGTGGCGACATGCTACTGGAGCCCTATTTTCCACTAGGAACCCAAGTGACAAATAATAAACAGTAAGAAAATAGAGTGACAAGTCAGAAACAAAAATGAAGGAAAATAACATACATGCGAGGAAAAAGATGTAAGCAACAATAAAACTACTTTTGTATACGACCTCACTCAGAAAAAATTCTTACCCAATAACGTGCAATTAGAATATACGAATCTCGATTGAAAAATTGTCCAAACCAACGATTTTCAACAGGTACCCATTTGCCATCAACCATAATAAATTGTTGTAGAGCACTGCTTGACTTTACAACAGATTCTTCTGGTGGTTCAACTAATTCATCATTCCACTCAACAATCATTTGTAAAGCTTCTTCATTAGTAAGTGGTATTTCTCTGGGTGCTAACAATGCACGTAGATCAGTTGTAAGTTTATCCTTTTCCAGAATTTCATTGATATCCACTCCACGACGAGCTACAGAGTCAGCTGTTCGAGTGAAGTCCACAGCTAAAGCCTCATCCCAATCACAAAATTGGCACTTGAAAATCTTAAACAAGATAGAAATTCAATCAATGAAATAAAGTGTGAAATCATCGATTATTTAGAAAATTTTAAATCACCTTAGATTTCAGTATTTGAGACATTAGATTACTCCATTTTTATTGATTTATTAGATTTATCACACAGTGAAGGGACAGTATTGTTTACTACTGGATTACATTTCGGACACAATTTATTGTCTACAATCGTCATATCAAGATAAGTGCACAACTTTGAGATATCCTTTGCATAGTCCTAATTCCCTCACCTCCTTTGTGATATGAGTAGTCGGATTTTCCATGTATCCGGAACATGTGCTGAGAGTCATTCCCCTTGTCTATATTAGGTGTTGATTCGATAAACAAAGATTCAGTTGTCAATCTCTCCATCCACTCTGCTATGTTAGTCTGGTGGATTGTCACTCTGTTTCATCCTATTGTGTGGTTGTGTGTAATCACATACCATAGCTATAGCTTGGCTTTTTCTGAAATTATTATTATTATTATTAGTCCCTTGGGTTCCTAGTGGAACATAGGGCTTCAGTAGCACGCCTCCAGTGACCTCTGTTCTCTGAGATCTTTTGAACCTGGTTCCACGACAGCCCAGAAGCTCTCATTTCCTCCTCGCACGACCTCCTCCATGTCACCCTCGGACGTCCAACTCGTCGCTTCCCATGGGGATTCCACTCGAGGGCCTGACGCGTGATGTCCTCAGTCGGCCTTCTCAGTGTATGCCCAATCCATCTCCACTTCTTCCTGCATATTTGTTGCGTGATAGGTTCTTGGTTGGTTCGTTCCCAGAGTTCCTTGTTGCTTATTTTTTCTGGCCATCTGATCTTCAGCAGCGAGCGTAAGCAGTTGTTGATGAATGTCTGTAGTTTATTGGAAATGCCTTTCGTGACGCGCCAAGTCTCTGAGCCATACAAGAGCACTGACTTGACGTTGGTGTTGAAAATCCGTATCTTGTTCCGCATGCTGAGTGCAGAAGATCTCCACACTGGTTTCAGGCTAATGAATGCCTGTCTTGCTTTTCCGATTCTGACTTTGACGTCCTCGTCCGTCCCGCCTGTAGTTGAAACAGTGCTTCCTAGATAAGTGAAGGAGGTTACTTCCTTCAAGTTTCTACCGTTGACGGTGATTGGAGTTTGTTGTTGTTGTTGATGGTGGTGGTGCGGTATCTTCATCACTTCTGTCTTCTCTATATTCACCTGAAGTCCCGTCTTAGCTGCCTCCTCTGTCAACTTGTTAGTTTTTGCCTGCAGATCTTCAAGTTTATGTGACATTAGGCATAAGTCATCGGCGAAATCCAAGTCTTCTAGGTTCTTTTCCGTCGTCCAGTGTATCCCCCTCTTCTCGCTGCCTACTGTTTGCTGCATGATCCAGTCCACCACAATTAGGAATATCATGGGGGATAGTAGGCAACCTTGTTTCACTCCTGTCTTCACTTCAAAGGCATCACTGAGCTTCCCATTGTGGATTACTTGGCATGTGGCATCTTCATATAGTTGTTGAATGAGGCGGATAAAGGTTTGCGGTACTCCGTAGTATTGAAGCAGTTTCCAAATTACTTCTCGGTCGACGCTGTCAAAGGCCTTCTCAAAGTCGATGAAGTTGAGGTATAGAGCTGATTGCCATTCTACGCTCTGTTCTATGATGATACGAAGCGTTGCAATTTGGTCAGCACATGATTTGTACTTCCTGAAGCCTGCCTGTTCCGGTCGCAGTTTTGAATCCAGTGCGTCTTTAAGCCTCTCCAGGATGATGCGGCTTAATATTTTACTTGGGGTGGATAGGAGAGTGATTCCTCGCCAGTTCTTGCAAGCACTGAGGTCTCCCTTCTTCGGCAGTTTGACAAGGTAACCCTTCTTCCAATCGTCAGGTACCTTCTCTTCCCTCCACACCTTCTGCAATAGTGGTGTGAGCATGTCCGCTGTTGTCTCTGCATCTGTTCTCAGTGCTTCTGGCGGTATTCCATCTGGTCCTGCTGCTTTCCCGCATTTCAGTAGCTTTATGGCGTTCAGGACTTCCATTTTCGTTGGGGGATTTATGTTCACTTGTAATTCAGCGGCTGCAGGTGGTATTTCTGGACGAAGTGCAGGTGGTGGTCGATTCAAGAGCTTCTTGAAGTGGTCGGCCCATCGTTTCCTCTGTTTCTCTTCTTTTGTAATTAAATTTCCTTCTTCATCTTTTATTGGTTTCATCTGTGTTGGTCTCTTCCCTGATAGCAACCTGGTTATTTGATACAATGTCGTCAGGTCTCTCTTACCTGCAGCCTGTTCTGCTTCACTTGCCAGTGTGTCGTAGAAGTGTCGTTTGTCTTTGCGTGCACTCTTCTTCACTTCTTTATCCAGTGTTTTATACATTGTGCTCAGTTCCTCTTGTCGTTGAGCATCCTTGCACTGGTTTATCTTCTGCTTCACCATCCTCCTCTCCTCTATCAGCTTCCAGGTATCCGTCGAGATCCATTCCTTGTCTTCTTTCTTCTTCCTTCCTAATACTGTTGTGCAGGTTTCTTTCCACATAGCTTTCAAAGACTTCCAGTGTTCTTCTACACAGGTTTCTTCAGGGATGTCCCTCGACGTCTCCCATTTTGTCTTGATGGCTGCTTTGAAGATCTCCTTTGTAGTTTCATCCTTCAGTTTCCGAGTGTTGTACTTGAATTGAGGTCTATCACCAGCTTCCTTGAAGGCTTTTAACTTGATTTCGAAGGTTCCTTGCACTAGATAGTGGTCTGAACCTACATCTGCTCCTCTTCTTGACCTTGTGTTAAGTAGACTGCGTCTCCATTTTCTTGAGATTGAGATAAAGTCGATTTGGTTTTTAGTGTGTCCATCTGGTGAAATCCATGTCGCTTTGTGGATATCCTTGTGCCTGAACACACTGCCTCCAATCACCAAATCGTTGAATGCACAGAATTCTGCAAACAATTCTCCATTCTCATTCATTTCACCTAGCGCCTCTCGACCCATGGTTAGTTCTCTTCCCGTGTTGTCCCCTCCCAGTTTGGCATTCATGTCGCCCATTAGAATTTTGATATCGCCAACTGACGTCTTGTCCAGTGTTGACTGAAGTTGTCTGTAGAATTCCTCCTTTTTCTCTTGCTCTGCATTATTTGTAGGTGCATAACATTGTATGATTGTGACCTTTCTTCCTTTTGAGTTGAATCTTGCTGACATGATCCTGGAGGAGATTGGTTCCCACTGCATGAGAGCCTTCGATGCTCTTGAGGACATCATGATAGCCACTCCCTCAGTGTGCTCGTGGTTGGCGTCTGGGTGACCGGAGTAGATTATTGATTCTCCCGTTGACAGTTTGGAGAGTCCACTCCCATTCCATCTGCTTTCGCAAATCCCAAGCACTTCGATGTTATACCTTCTCATCTCCTTTGCAATCTGGGCTGCCTTACTGGGTTCAAACATCGTGCGGACATTCCATGTCCCCACGTTTACTTTCGCTTTCATCGAGAGAAGACACATCGGCCAATTGGCTTCCCGAAGGCTTTCACCAACTGGCGTCATTTCGCCTCTCCGATTCCAGCGGGGAATAAGTTTGTTTTCATTTTTTATATTTTGTTTGTGCTTTGAAGTTTCTTTAGCGGTTAGATTTGTTTTACGGGGTAGGGTTGCTAGCCCTATGCCCAACCTTCCCTCTTTACCCGGGCTTAGGACCGGCTAGTAACTAGTAAACTAGTTAACCAGGCGAGGTTTTTTTTCTGAAATGGCAAAAGGGAATTAGCGATACTGAATTGCAGAATAAGACGGGAACAAAATGGGAGTTTAGACACTAGTGTCTACAGGAGACAGTCAAATCGTTACTCAAACTTCGAATTATCTCACCCTATGTCAGTTAAAGTTGGCTTGGTACTGTCGAAGTAACACGGCTAAAAAAATTACTAGTAAAACAGAAGATGTAAGACAAGAAATCGGATACCTTAAAGACACCTTTCTCACCAACAATCACCCTCTCAAAACAATTGATAAGTTCTGTAGGAATCGAAAGGAGAATATGACTAATATTAGTAACGGGTGGCAATAGTAGTAGTAACAATGTTAATAATAGTAGTTGCAATACTTTGAAGAGAGAATTCAGAACCTCTACAGTATTACCATAAAAAGGAGGCACCTCAAAAACACTACATAGGATTCTCAATAAGGCTGGTTGTGATTAGAGTGGCACTTAAAACTACAAACCTGCTCACGAATAAGTTTTGTAGGTTAGAAAATCCTATCAATCAAATTAAGCAGAATAACTTGGTTTACTGAATTCCTTGCAAGGATCGTGAAGTCATAAATATAGGTCAAAGTAGTCGACCGGGATCAGTTAGGTTATCTGAGCACAAAAACCTAGCTAGGTCAAAATTAATAGATCTTCTTAAGGTAAGGAATTTAGAATAAGCTCAGTCATAACTATGTATGTGATTACACACAACCACACAATAGGATGAAACAGGGTGACAATCCACCAGACTAACATAGCAGAGTGGATGGAGAGATTGACAACTGAATCTTTGTTTATCGAATCAACACCTAATATAGACAAGGGGAATGACTCTCAGCACATGTTCTGGATACATGGAAAATCCGACTACTCATATCACAAAGGAGGTGAGGGAATTAGGACTATGCAAAGGATATCTCAAAGTTGTGCACTTATCTTGATATGACGATTGTAGACAATAAATTGTGTCCGAAATGTAATCCAGTAGTAAACAATACTGTCCCTTCACTGTGTGATAAATCTGATAAATCAATTAAAATGAAATAACATTATACCACTGTGCACAAGGTTTTATCTTACATTAGATTATTATCATTTGTCATAATCAGGAAAGAAATTGGCTTCGTGCGTAACATAGAATTTGTAATAATTTAATAATTCCCGTTGTAAGGTCGAGAACAAGATATTCAGCGAAGAGACTTTTCAACGGATTTATTTCCATGCTTCATATACGTATAGATATAATATTTGAAGAAAACTTAACACCATGTGATGATGACGACATAGGTATCTGTGAATATGATAACAGGTGAAGGTATGGATGAAAATAAAGTAGATTACGTAATGTGTGAAATGGTTCTTAGAAGGTGGAAGGTTTGGGCGAATTTGATAAATAATTTCAAAGTGTTTGTCTGGGTTTGTTACTGTGATGGAAATCGACCAAATGTTCTAGAATATAACTTCTAACAGACTTTCTTTCACCAAGCTGGAATATGTTCTCGTATACCTGTAAAAGCATTCTCTGGCTACTACCGATGTACCTTGCTCCACAAGAGCAGGTGAATTGATAGATGCAAGTATAGAATTTGCAATTAAAGAGCATTTTGAAGACTGTACAAATGAGAATTTTTACTCTCAAACATACTGACCCTTACAAGTATCGCTGATTATTGATATCTACCATAGACGATAATAGTTACCCCGACATTTTAGTAAGGTCTATCGCTTTGATATAACCTATTAGTTGGAATACCTGTTTTCTGAGATTGTAATATGATTTCAAACGCTAATTATGAAGTTTAAGGCCAGTACAGTTATTGTTTTAATATAAGCAGTAGTACGTCGAAGAGATCTGATAGTTTTGTTGTACTGCTGACTGTGTATCAGTGTCACTGAAGTCACGTGTCCACAGCTAACGAAACAAACACTCAGAGATTCGGTTTCTTGGGGGCAAAAATGGAATTCTTCAAAACAATTTACTTTAAAGAGCCGTTTTATTGTAGAGTAACTTTCGCATTCTTTCGTAGAATAAAATCGCTAAAATTCAGTTCTTTCTCGAGGTTATTCATAAGAATATTACCTTTATAAAGGTTAACTATGAAGTATTGAACATCGGTAGCGCATCTTCAACAAAAACACCAAGAATCTTTGATAGATACTATCTGGGTTCACTACTGTTTCTTGCTTTCATCAATGACCCACCAGGATCTCGCAATTCTCATTCATTATTATATGTCGATGGTCTGAAGATTTGGAGCGAAATACAGATGCCAACAGATATTTCGGTCCACCAGGAGGACCCCATGAAAATCCTAAATTAGACTACAGAAGACTTGCTCCCTCTCAGCTCAAAGAAGCAAAGGATAATGACTGTTGATAAATATAAAAACAGTCCCAGTGCTTACTCTCTGGGTGAAATATCTGTCACTCTAACATGGAACGAGATCTGAGAGTTACATTAAGTTACACACTAGGAGCTTCGGTCCACTATCACCTTGCAGTCAACAAAGCCTATGGAGTCTTGAGGTTCCTTTCACGAACTTTGATGAGTCTAACTCCTCTTTTCACCACACTGTATGGACTATATACTCGTTCTCATCTTGAGAAAAATTCGCTCGTGATATCCCCATACTTGAAGGACATGGCCATCCGAGTACGGGTTCAGAGAAGAGCTACAAAGAAAGTGATTGGGTTACGGTACAAACCTTACCTAGACCGCTTAGTCGCTCTTAAGCTACATCCAGTACGATACCAGAGGATCAGAGGGGATATAATCATCATGTACCCCATTGGCCATAATCTCCTTCATTCGAACAGATCCCTTCAAAGCTTTAATCAGAAACTCCATCCTAGGGCCACCCGTTAAGAGGAAAGCATGAGAGAGAACGTGCAAAGATCCGTGCTAACTCGTTTGCAGTTGGTTTGTAAACTGTGGAACGCCCTTCCTTCAGCGGATGTTACAGCCTCATCCACTGATACTTTCAAAAGGACGATAGATGCACATCTAGAGTCTTGTTGTACCAATGGGATGTACTCGAAAAGCTTTCCGTTATCTACACGTCAAGAGCAGTAATACTACCTTGAAACCAGATTAATAAACAACCGACTGTCTGTATTTTTTCAGGTTTTTCAGAACCAGGAAGACAATTGTGACCATTCCAAACCTAGAATGTACTCCAATAGGACAGACGTAGAACCCAGGGAACAATCGTTCACTAATTCTACAACACGAAGTGAAGTTTGATGGTAATAGTAAAAAAAAAACCGCATTTTGTTGTCATGCTTACAAGAAATCAATTTTACTGACAAAGACAACTAAACAAAGTATTCACTTACTTGAGTTTCAGCTCCTTGAGTACATGGTTGCAACAATGAATCTGTAAAATCATTCCACCACTCAACTTGATCATCACTCAATAATGCTCGACAAGCTTCAGATGCATTTGCTTCAGTAAATAATAATTCCAGTCCACCTAAACGATTTCTAGGCATTAAACCCATCAGTTGTAATGCTAGTTTATAACCAGCAAATCGAAGGAATTTCGAGGATTTCTCACCCATCCATAAAAATAACTGACCTCCACTATCCAAGATATATACATGTTTTGAATCTAATAAACGTTTCGATAAAACACCGTTTTCGAGTTCCACCTAAACAAAACATAATGAAGTGTTCTTTACGATGGCTGCAATAAGGGGATAAGATTTGAGAAATCTGAGGTTATGAATGAATAGAAATCAGAAATCCCTTAAAACGCTTGTACGTTAAAGTCATCAAACATAAGTTGGTTGTAAAAGGTTTTGAAAATTATGACAACCATCAGCAAGCCAAGAGTTCAAATCAGGGCATTATTACTTCACCAATGTACCACTTTTAGAAACAGTAGAATTCATTTGTCAGCAGATTTCAGAAACACAGATTAATATTGGACTTCTAGAAGATATTCTCAACCAATTACTTCTATGATGGACCATAAATGTACATTTTCGTTTCAATGACACATATGGAATTGATGGAATTGCCATGGGTTCACCATTAGGCACGATATTAGCTGGATTTTTTCTTGCTAAACTTGAGGATTGTCCACTGAAAGATGTCATCGCTGATCTGCATATGTATAAAATTTATATTGACGAGATTTCCACCGTCTTTTTATCAAAACATCCACAAAAACGAACTGTTAAGAAAATTCAATGCGTGCATCTTTCTCTCATTTTCATTTGTGAAGAAGGAAAAGAAAATATGCTACATTATTTACATGTCCTATTGAGTAGAAGAGAAGATGGGTCAATCAGTAGAAGAGTGTACAGAAAGATAACATCTACGGGTCAGTACATACATTTCCTTAACTTTGTGTTCATTCTATATAAAAAAAGTCCAATAATGTCTAGCAAACAAAAGCAGTAGGATCTGATCGATGTCTTGATACAAAAGAAGTTAGAACACTTTCGTAATATGTTGCTAGAAATGGAATACCCCATAGTTTTTTATCAAGAGACACATGAATAAAATGAGTAGGAAATCTGATCAAAGATTTCTCAAAAAAATCAATATCTATGAAGTTCCAATCTAAAGGGGACGTACCTGGTGAAGTTCTATTCTATAGGCTATCTACAGCTATTAGAAGAACCTTTTATGCTGATAACCTCTGCTTATCATTTTCTAGTCGGCTGATAGTTATTGATCAGACAAAAGACAAGCTGCCCAGTTCTGTCACTTTGATGTGCATTTATCAATTCAGCTGCTCTTGCGGAGAAAGCTATTTTGGGTGTACAAGTATCAGCTTAACAAACATGTTCCTGAGCACCTACTGTCATGGCTACGAAAAGGACAAGTGAAGTCAATAAGAAGTTCAATTCTGTCACATTTGGTCGACGTAGTCATGTAATAGACAAGACAAAGCATTCAAAATCATTATCGCATTCCACAAAATCTTTCGAATATAATTCACACTCGCATTTTACACATACCTACAGCTATTGGGATTAAAGAAAACAAACCTAGTCTTTAATGTGTAGAAAAAAGTTTGTATAGCCTTTATCTCTGCAATAGCCAGAGAAAACCTAATAAATAACTTCAAAGATACATTTAATTTCCATTCTTTTCCCCTTTTTTCACCCCTTTCACACACGTTTACTTATACTGGGTGATGATTGAAGGCAAGATGGAAATTTGGACCGTGGCCGGATTCGAACCAGCGATCACCGGGTTCCTGAGCCAATGCTCTACCAGCTGAGCTACGAGGTCCAAGTATATGATAAAAGTGGGATTATTTATTTGATTAGACTTTATTATCTACAAAATATTCCATCCTTTAGTAGTAAGTAACTTTTATTTTTCTACGTTTTGATCAGCATTGTTTCGCTAAATGTTTGTAGTACTTTGCTGTTCTCAGTATTCTTATCACTAACGAGATGGTAATAATTATTATTATTGCTAGTACCTCGTAGCTCATTTAGTAGAGAATAAGGTCGGAAACCAGGTGATCGCTGGTTCGAATCCGGTCGCGGTCCGAATTTTCTTTTCACCTTCAATCATCATTCGGTAAATTAATGTTATCATTGTCTAGATATCTACTATTTGCATGCTACATGTTCTAGTTACCACAGACTAAAGAATCCACCATGATTAGTTTAATGTTTTATATATAAGTAAATTTATGCATATTAGCATAGAGCCTGATGACAGCTAATTGAAAACAATATTGCCCGCTTATATGTCTTCTTCTAATTTTGACAATAGAAATTTTTAACATTTATAAACAGTTAGTAATATAGATGACAGTTTACTTGAGGTAACTCTAAGTAGCCCCTTCCCATTTGAACATCATATAAAATTGGTTGAGGTAGTTGCCAATCAGTAGGAATAAAATCACGTAATCCTGTCTCTGGTGGTTGGATGACAGGAGCAGGTGAATAAGTGATTTCTCTAATTTCTTCTTGATTATTTGTGAATTTTACTGCTTGATCTTTTTGATCTGAACTAGTACTTGGTTTCGGTAGTGGAGCAGGTACCCAGACACCAGTAAGAATTGCCCAAAATGCATTGGATTCACGACTTTCTGGCTCTATATGAATTGATGCCTCACCACGACGTTCACGAACTGATATTTTTTCAGCTAACAATCGTCCTTTAGTTTGTATTATTGAACGAGAATTTTTACCAATCCATAAGTAAAGATGAGACTGAGCATCAAGTAGGTAACTGAATTTAGAATCCAAACTGAGATGAGTTAATGGCATTGAAACAATTTTTAATCGTTTCTCTGTACCAAATAACCTATGGAATGAGAAATCCAAGTTAGAGGTGTTTACTTCAGACGAGAAGTGATTTATTTCATGCAAAACATACAGATAAAAAAGTTTTGGCTATAGCATCAAATCGGTTCAAAACACAATGCATATATAAAGTGGTTAGGTGGTGGTGTTGAGGGTGGAAGAGGTGAGTGTTACAACACACCTACCCAACTTAAAATATATGTCCACTATCTGCACAAAATATTCTACAATATACAGCCAGAGCAATTCCTGTAACCAACTATCGGAAAACCTATTTCCAGGTACGTCAATCGTAAAGTAAGCTAGTATTCTCACAAAATTAAAAAGGCAAGGTAACAAGTACGATTTTCACCGACGTATAACCAGAGTTAACCTCACGTAGGTAACAAGTTCCCTAGTTACTAGCCGGTCCTAAGCCCGAATACAGAGGGAAGACTGAGCGAACGCTAGCAAACCTACCCTGTAAAATGAATCCAATCGATAAAAAACTTCAAAGCACAAAGAAAATTCAAAAAATAAAAATAAACTTATTCCTCACTGCAATCAGAGAGACGAAATAATGCCAGTTGGTGAAAGCCTTCAGAAAGCCATCTTCAAATCAAGTTCAAAGCCTTCAATTCAATAAAGCTGGTGATAGACAACCACAGCTCAACTTCAACTTCAACACCAACACAGAAACTAAACTGAAGGACAAAGCTACAAAGCACATCTTCACATCAGTCAATCGTCAGCACAAAATCGGAGAAATTAAGCAACATTCCTGAACAAACCTGCGTACTACAACACTCGAACTCTTCGACAGCCATGTGGAAGCAAACCTACATAACCGTGTTAGCAAGGAAGAACAAACAAGACAATGAATGCATCTACACTGACACATCAAAGCTGATACAGCAGGCACAGGAAAATCGTGAAGCACAAGATGAAACAGTGCAGTGCAAGGATCAACAACGAAAAGAGGAACTGAGAACACAAACTACAAAACACTACAATGGACAAAGAAGTGAAGAAGAGTGCATGGAAAAACAAAAGACACTTACTTCTACGAAACACTGAAAAGTCAAGAAGAACAAGCTACGGGTAAGAGAGACAGACACCTGACAACATCATATCAAATAACCAGGTTACTATGTGCGAGTGACGAGATCAACACAGTACACATCAAACCAATGAAGGATAGTGAAGGAAAACTAGTTACCGCCAAACAGGAGAAACAAAGGAAACGATCGGCTAACAACTTCAAAAAACTCTTCAATCAACCAGCACCACTACCACCAAGTACAACTAGTCCATAAAATCCCAAATGCAGCTCAGCCACAGAACTATCAGTGAACACAAGCCCTCCGACAATAGCTGAAGTGAAGTCCTGAAAGCCATAAAGCTGCTGAGAGCCGAGAAAGCAACATGACCAGATGGAATTCCTCTTGAAGCACTGAGAAAAGATGCAGATACATCAGCAGCGGACATCCTCACACCACTGCTGCAAAAGGTTTGAAAGAAAGGAAGGGAAAGTACCTGCTGATCAATTGGAAGAAGGGCGATCTTGGTGAACTCCAAAACAAGGGAGACCGAAGTCTGGATAAATCATGCTCCTCTTTCTGTCCACCCCAAGTAAAATATTAAGGAGCATCATACTGCAGAGAGTAAAAGATGCTCTCCATTCAAAATTACGACCGGAATAAGCTGTCTGGTTGTCTTCAGTAAGAACAAATCATGAGTCGATCAAACTGTAACGCTACGCCACGCATCATCGTAGAACAGAGCACAGAGTGGCAGTCAACCTCTATCGCAACTTCATCGACTGTTAAAAGGCCTTTGACAGCATTAAAAAGTTTCAGTGTCACAAACCTTTATCCACCTCATTCAACAACTATGTGCTATATGATGCTACATGCCAGTCAAGTGATTCACAATCGAAAGCTCAGTGACACCTATGAAGTGAAGACAAAATAAGACAAGGCTGCCACATACTATCATCGATCATCTTCCCCATTCTGGTCGACTGGACTCAACTACATCACGCAACAAACCGTGAGGAGCTGTGAAAAGAGGGGCGTATGCTGGTTGACCAATGAAAAGACCTTAAACCATTTGGATTTCACCCATGATGATTCATGTCTAACGTCTTGTCGCATAAACTCAAAGATCGACAAGCAAAAAACCAACAAGTTGATAGAAGAGGTAGGACAACCAAAACACCACTTCAACTGAATGCACACAACACACAGGTGATGAAGATACACAACAAACAAACCAACCAACCAACCAAAAACAACAAGCATCAATCAACATCAATGGGAGAAATCTAAAACAAGTTGTCTCCCTCACCAACCTACATACACACCATCGTCTCAACTACAGGCAACACATGCACACATGAGAATTCAAAGTCAGCCACAATCCGAAAGACACCAACACAGGCCTCACTGTATCAATCTGAAATAATCAGTGTGCAGATCTAATCCAATCCACTCCACTCAGCAGAAAGCATCAACAAGATCCAGATTTTCAAAACGAATGTCAGTCAACTAACTCAGTGCTTCCATGTTACAGTTGAGAGACTTGGCGTGTCACCAAAAGCATTCCCAACAAACTACACACACACATCATCAACAGCTGACACCTACACTCACTCAATACTCAAGATCAGATGGTCACAATAATAAGAATAAGCAACAAGAAACTCTGGACAGTCAACCAACCAACCACCAACCAACCAACCAACCACCACACCAACCACCAGCCAACCAACCAAGAACCCATCACCCAACATATATGTACTAGAAGAAAGTGGAGATGGATTTTGGATTGGATTGGGCATACACTGACAAGACCATTTGGGGACATCACACGCCAGGTCAGGCCGTCGAGTGGAATCCAAAGGGGAAACGACGAGTTGGGTGTCTGAGGTGAGGGTGACATGGAGGAGACCGTCTAAGGAAGAAGTGAAAGTTTCTGGGCAGTGGTGGAGCCAGGTTCAAAAGGGAAGAGAGTGAAGTGGCGACATGCTACTGGAGCCCTATTTTCCACTAGAAACCCAAGGGACAAATAATGTAGTAATAATAACCTGAGTTGTAAAATAATTAAGCACTGGTACGTCCGCAGACTAGGTAAACATACAACCTAATGAATATAGAGTAAATAATACAACTGTTGCCTTAAGTTCAAGTAGTAGTTCTATATAGTCTCAGGTGTCTATTTTTAGTTGCTCATAATTAAATGTTACAATTATTAAAACAGACTAATCAACAAAATAAACTTTAATTTACATTTAACTGAGGATGTTTGTTTGAAACTACTTCCAGTTTAACGATAAGGAGTGAAGTGGTGGGATTTGTCGACTATTTCACTTACTTGGGGAGTTGCATTAGCTCGAACAGTCTGGTTGCTGAAGAGATCTCAAGTTGAATACAGAAGTCTCGTCTGTCATTTGCCAACTGGCGTCACCTGTGGCGTCAGCAAGGTATTACGACTATCTATCAAAAGACGAATACACTGGCCTGTAGTCCGTTGTGTCCTTTTATACGGCTGTGAGAAGACCGTTAAAAGTAGAAGATACGAAGTGGTTACAAGTGTTTGATAACATGTGTCTTCTTGGCAATACTCACGTCTAGTGGAATCACATTGTCAGCAATGTTGAAGTCAGTTACTAGACAAAACACACAAGACCATCGATGAGAATGTGAACCTTCATCGACTGAAATAGTTTGACATGTACTGCGCAAGCTAAGACATCGCCTACCTCAACGTGCCGTCCTAGAGGACGTAGGGTTAGGTAGGGAGAGGGTTCAGGGTGGCCAGACGAAGACATGGTATCAATCGATGAAGTCTCTGACTGTTGGTTTGAGCCGCGTGGAGGGTGCGGGTTAGTTGGTTGGGGTCTGAGAGATGAAAGGAATCAGTAGTTGAAGACTCTTGGTGACATGGATGAAAATCGATCACAATGATGCAAATGCATTCACTCCTTGACATCTTCTAAAGCTCGGATATTCGTAATAACCGTTATCTTAAATTGTTTATTCCCACACACAACTTTGTCTACTTTGATATCACTCTTCTTCTAATTACCTGTTCTTTGTGTACTACTGTCAAGTGTGGGAAGTCACAAATCGATGTAATTCTGTGCTAGGTTCAATGTTGATTCTATCTGTCTAACTGAGAAATTGATATAGTTAAATTTTTCTATTCTTATATATTGTATTGTCGTAGGACAATGGAAAATAAAACCATTTCGTATCAAATACCTGTAGAATCTAGGAACTACAACATCATCTTCAACATGGATAAATCCGGTTTCACCACGAGCACCATCTAGTACAATCAGATTGCCGCCGAATAAAGCCAAAAATTCTGCAGTCTCATCACCTTCTTCTTCACGATTAGTTCGACATTCAGCTCCAAGGAAATTACGTAAATTTACAGCGTGAATAGCTGCACACGTTTGTTTATCTTTTGTTGAACGAGACCCAATCCAATAATATATAGTCCATTCTAATACTTGATTATGATTTAGTGAAGTTTGTAATACAACATAACAATCTCCATTGAACAGATTACCTTGTAATACTTCATCTTCAACACGTTTAGGATAGAACTGATCCAACTCCCAAATTTGTACACCAACACTTATACCGGTATCCTAATATTGTATAAAAATTAAAACAAAAATGTAGATTAGTATAATTGCTTGTATTATACCGTCGTTGATTGGACCGAATTGATCGGTCTCCATTGGCATATGGGCTCCTATGCGGATGCCTCGATATTACCTTTGTTCTAATTATATATATAGTAATGATGGATAGTGACTAGCAGTGGAATCCAGAATGCGCATTTCGTCCTGCTTAGGACCCAGCTGGATGTACCTGTCTCCCAGCGAGTGATGCTGTTCCCACCAGGATTCGGATTGGGGAGCGATCTCTTCAGACGCCAGAGCGTTATCCACTACGCCACCGAGCCACGATAGCCACTTCAAGTGACAAATGGTCACTCCTTCAATATATACATTCTTTTCTAATGTGTGTTCATAACATATTGAATCTAATGACTAAGCGAATTTAATCGAAACTGAGAATTGTAATATCGCTTTAATTGCTATCAAGAGACATAACTCTACAAGGTACCAATCTGAACTTCAGTAACTTATCAACATAGCTGGGCACAAAGAAATGGCATAGGTTCGAACTTGATAAACTGTACGGTTATACTTGAGGTTGCGATAAATAATAACAAAAATCGGAATATGATCCGTACTGTGAACAATTCACCAATTTCGAAAAGTATCCCTGAAACAAACATGTATGTAAGGCCGAACCCATAGAAAACAAAACAGAAACGAAATATTCAGTTTCTCATCTCTTAAAATGACTGGATGACATTCGATCACACTTAGCTAATAAATGAATTATGAGATATATATCAAGGTTTCACAGGTTGCAAATAATTGCAGCATAATTATACTATTAGGCACTCAAATAGTGACCTAGTCTTGAGTAGTGACACAGTCGTGTCGTAATTCTGTAATGAAGATAAATAACACGATGTTATGAAGTACTATGTCTTGGAACAACTAGCTGAAAGTGATTAGCAATGATTACTCTTTAATGAGTGGCCGGTATGTCTTCTATTATCGTCTGTATTCCAAATAGATGAGCAGTAGCATCTTCGACTGCAGCGCTGAGGAAATTACGTCCCAATCGATGAGGCAACATGAGTACACGTGTAAATTTATCCGATGAGTACTGATAACAAATAAATGTAGGGTCCGAGGTATGTTGAAGAGCAACACCCGCCATATAGGAAAAAATAAGGCTGTGGCTCAGTAACAATCCCACAGTAGTATACATACAAATAAAGCTTACACGTGATGAGCATTTCAGAACTGGGAACTTAACGAAACTCAACCTTTCAAGTGTACGCTGATAAGGGTTTTATCCTTCGCGAACGCTTTAAACACCAGTAAATTAGGTGCAACCTCGAACCGGTCATATTTTGTAGCCTGATAGAGGTACCAAGGAGACTAATGCCATAAAGTATAGGGTTTGGAGGTATCACACTAGCGAAAACTATTGGCTTGAAAAAGCCAGACAAGAAAAACAAGAAGTCACAGTAAATTACCTTATAGATTGTACCTAATCTGTTCATTTTCAAACAGCTTTAACGACACACTATGATGAGTTTAGCACTTTCTATTTTTGTCAAGTTATGCCATCTACGAATAAGATGATATAGAAAGTGCACAACACTGAGTTATCTCACTTCACAGTTATAAGAGATGGCAATCGAATGTAAACAATGATAAGGCTACAGGTATTTAAGTGTTCGTGTCTGCAAAGTATGGCTCACCTGGAGTGAAACCTCCAGGCTATATTTGATAAACACTTCAAGCTATGTTTAATGTCGCACAAACTCAAAGATCTACAAGCAAAAAACCAACAAGTTGATAGAAGAGGTAGGATAGCCAAAACACGACTTCAAGTGAATGCACACAACACACAGGTGATGAAGATACACAACAAACCAACCAATCAACCAACCAACCACCAACAACAACAACAAGCACCAATCAACATCAATGGGAGAAATCTAAAGCAAGTTGTGTTTTCCACCTACCTAGGCAAGGCAGCATCATCTCAACTACAAGCAACACACGCACACATGAGGAATTCAAAGTCAGCCACAATCCGAAAGACACCAACACAGGCCTCACTGTATCAATCTGAAATAATCAGTGTGCAGATCTAATCCACTCCACTCAGCAGAAAGCATCAACAAGATCCAGATTTTCAAAACGAATGTCAGTCAACTAACTCAGTGCTTCCATGTTACAGTTGAGAGACTTGGCGTGTCACCAAAAGCATTCCCAACAAACTACACACACATACATCATCAACAGCTGACACCTACACTCACTCAATACTCAAGATCAGATGGTCACAATAATAAGAATAAGCAACAAGAAACTCTGGACAGTCAACCAACCAACCAACCAACCAACCAACCAACCAACCAACCAACCAACCAACCAACCAACCAACCAACCAACCAACCAACCAACCAACCAACCAACCAACCAACCAACCAACCAACCAACCAACCAACCAACCAACCAACCAACCAACCAACCAACTAACCAACCAACCAGCCAACCAACCAAGAACCCATCACCCAACATATATGTACTAGAAGAAAGTGGAGATGGATTGGATTGGATTGGATTGGGCATACACTGACAAGACCATTTGGGGACATCACAAGCCACGTCAGGCTGTCCAGTGGAATCCAAAGGGGAAACGACGAGTTGGGTGTCTGAGGTGAGGGTGGCATGGAGGAGACCGTCTAAGGAAGAAGTGAAAGTTTCTGGGCAGTGGTGGAGCCAGGTTCAAAAGGGAAGAGAGTGAAGTGGCGACATGCTACTGGAGCCCTATTTTCCACTAGAAAGCCAAGGGACAAATAAATAAATCAACAATCAAGTGAACATGGAAACTGACGCAGTGGTGCAAAAGAAGATCCAAGCAGCAAAAAATGAATCAAAAAGTTAACTGGCTTTTAGTTTGAAGCAACAGTGTAAATGACATATGGATACTGAGATAAGTCTAGTCTGGAGAAAGGGGCCAATCAAAATATATTTCATGTTATAACACTTACAGTGAGATAGACAGAGAGATAGACGGTGGATTGTCCAGTCAACAGTATTATTTTATACCGGATGATGATTGCAGGTGAGGTGAAAATCTGGACCGCGGCCGGATTCCAACCGGCGACCAGCGAACTGCGTACATATTTATACAAACTATGATCAAGAGTTGATCGTGTAGTATGGCAAATATTGGGCGCTGAGTAAAAGGTTGACACTAGATATATTAACTGTATTTTCCCTGATTTTTATTTTCGGTCTTTCGACCCCAATACACGTTTCTATATGACCACCATGTCTTTTCCATTAATTAGTCAGGTTAGGAGGAATCAACTTGGAATTTGTTGAATGTTGCTGGCTGAAAGTCGATATCCGTGCATCGTTAGCGGCATAGCAGTTTCTAAAACATAACAGTAAACTCCATGCCTAACTGTTAACTGACGATGAATAGCTACAAAAGTTACCATATCTCCTTTTATGTTCCTAATGTTCTTCAGGAGTATCGCAAATCAACGCCTACCTATACCTCACCTAATTTTACCAACCATGTTTCTAGTTCCTTTTGTTATTGTCATTATTATTCAGATTAATGGAGTTTTTCTTCTGAAAGACTCCCCACTCCATAGGACAATTTTTAAGTTTCTCACTCTGAACCAATACACTAACATGCCTGACGTAAATTCTATCTCTTCACTTGAAACACGGATATTTCTTTCAGTTACTGAAAACATAAACAACTGTAGAATAAACTATAAGAAATTTTATTTTGATCTTATCAAATCATCTAATCCATATGGCATAATTTAGAATTGAATCTCCATACATAGTAAACCTTGGTGAAACGAAACAATAATCACTGTCTGATACTTAAAGTTTCCCACTGATATGCAGGGTCGAAATGCTCGACCTATGTTGCCAGATGGATTCCTATGCCTCGATACAGCTGAATATTAATTTGTTGCGTTCATCTTGGTGACTACTAGTGGGATTCAGGACGCGCGTTTCGTCTTACTTGTGACTCGTTAACTGAATGTACCTAAACCCCAGTGGGTGATGTCGATCCCACTAAGATTCGAACCCCATTCCTCGCTATACAGGGTCGAATCGCTTAAATTCTGTCGACAGGGCTCCTCTATGCGGATAACTGGATACTGCCGAACATTCAAACAGTAGCTAGTATTCGTTGCACAAGAGGTGACTCTTGTGTCCCAGCGGCCCAATGGATAACACTTTGGCGTTTAAAGTTATGGGTTCGAGTCTCAGTGGGAACAATATCAGTCACTAGAGTCTAGGTGAATCCAGATATCGAGTCCTAAGTGGGACGAAACGCGCGTCTTGGATTTCAGTGCTAGTCACTAAGACGAATATAAAATAATTAACCAGTGGACATGGTCACATTCAGTTCAACAATGAATTAGAAATATCAATGTTCAAACATAGAATTCCTGAGTCGACTGACGGTAGCGATCCTAATAATATCATGAAAAAACGTTTCGACACAGGATAGATATCATAGTGTTAGAGTACCCTATCAAATATCAAAGGTATCTGAGAGATAGAGCACAAAAAGCTCTCGAGATCACTTTTACAAATGTAGGTAAACAACAATACATCGTATAAACTCAAAGCTCACATGCCTCATCAAAAATCCCTGTGTAATCCAGTCGTGGTCTGGCCAGAAGATCTTGCCAACGTCTGGCTGCCAATTCACGTGTTTCTTCTTCAGCTTCATGTTCCTTTCGTTCAAGAAGCTCTTCCTTCTCTTTGGCTATACGCTGCATACCTTCAAGTACACATTTACTGTCTTTGCCAACGCCCTCTCCTCGTCGTCTTCTAAGACGACGTAATCGAGCAGCTGGGTCCTATCCAGATAAATTCGAAATGAAAAACACTATAGCTTTTCGAAACAAAAGGAACCAATTCTGAAAACAAAAAGTAGTATGACTGCCACCATGTGTTATGATGATATAAGATTTGCAGATTAGTAAGTGAAAGCACAGGGTCAAACATTTCGCTAAAACGAATGTCATATTTCGACAACGAAAGTTTGACCTATCCAGTAGCGACTGGCGTGAATCGATACAATACACTGCCGAATGGTATGAACAGCATATATTTATTTGCTTGCATAAGTTTAACGTACTACTGCAAGCTAATGGCCAATTACTGCATCAATGAATCATTATCATCAAGATCAACACAAGACTAGGCATTACTGTGTAACGGTCCAAGTTGTAACACCTCATATCAGCACACAAAGTAACAAGGCAATAAAATAGATGAAGAAGGAAAGAAAAGTAGGTCGAAAGAAGCAGTAGTAGAAAGTAGTAGCAGAAGGAAGAATGAGAAGACAATGAAATTACGTATAGCGGTTAGTGTGAGAATAAAGTGTGTATGCGTCTGTATCACTGACATCGGTTCTGAGGTATATCACCTAAA
Source organism: Heterobilharzia americana (assembly GCA_944470555.2). Lineage (NCBI taxonomy): Eukaryota > Metazoa > Platyhelminthes > Trematoda > Strigeidida > Schistosomatidae > Heterobilharzia > Heterobilharzia americana. The sequence goes on along the minus strand of OX104127.1, from coordinate 136,825,039 downwards.
GTCTCCAACCACTGATTTCTCTTGTCCCGCGGACCCCCAACCAGTTAGTCTGAACCGAACCCCTACACGGTTCAAATGAACAGTAAAGGACTTCATGCACTGACGGCGTGTTTTAGTCTGGTCGCCTCGAGGCTTTTTCTAACTTGAACCTATTTCGGCCAACATTGTGCTACCAGGCATCAATAAATACGACAGTAACTGCTATCAAATCACTTTGGTTAGAAGGATAAAGCCGACGGTTTATTTGGGTCGTTATAAATTAATCATAGAATCTAAAACCATATAAAGTATGGTTTATTGGTTATTGCGACCAACAAGTCATTGCTGGAAGAAACTATGAAGCTACTGACCTTTCTATGTAAACACTACCCATCAACCAGTGCTAATTACTTAATACTTGTTCAATTACAGACTTCAATCACCGGTATTAAGATTACTGACTACCAGTCAAATGAAATGGCTCAAATGTATGCTTCATTGAGATATATTGCCTTCTATTATGTTGGTATTATGGTCTTCTTCGACATATCTTGATAATCAGGGTGAATATTTGATATTCATTATGTGTGTTGCACACGTAATATCACGTTACTTAGCTCAGCAGTCACACCGCAAACCTGCTCTATATATTTCGATCAATAGTCTACATGATACCGGCCATCTGGATCGATTCGATTACCTTGTAGTGATGAAATCATCTACAATTGGACTCATTTGATCATCATTAGTAGTTTGCTGATAATATGTTTCACTATTGGTTGCATAATGCGAATATCTTCTCTTGTCGTGTCTGAAGATGAATGAATCAATGTTTCTGTAACTATTTCTATTCCGAAAGGATATTGAATTGATTTATCTTCAATCAGCACCATATATTAGTTGCTTCTATGTGAATGTAAACGTCCATGTATTGACTGTAAATGCATTAGATCTTTTGTTTTGATGATTTAGAGAATCAGTTGAATGTATATACACTTCTCTATGAATAATTTCTAAAGTAAAAACTAAACGTACTTTACATAATTTATATATTTAGCTCAGGAATCTTAGTGATAATTCTTATATAGAGAAAAGAGAACTTTGGTTATCACCTTCGGTTATATGAAAATTGTTCATTCTCATTCTTATGTTTAGGTGAGTGTCCTCAAAAGATAAAAGATAAAGATACACTAATTCTCTGAATTTTTTGAGTACATTATTTTTCATAATATTACTATGAGTTAGTGTTTTAAAACCTGATTTCTTCAGAAATAGCTGCTTTACTGGAAGTCTTCGATGGATTCAAAACATGCCAACAGTTATGTTGAATGAATGATAAGCTTTAATGTCCATAAACACTTTACATCCGATATCAATAAATAAACAAATATACCCAAAATGATTTAAGCATCTATGTCAAACAGATATAAATACAGCAACTTGGGACACATCTGCATCACCTCAAATTGCAACCACTTGACAGTAGTACACAAAGAACAGGTAATTAGAAGAAGAGTAATATCAAAGTAGATAAAGTTGTGTGTGGAATAAACAATTTAAGATAACGGTTATTACGAATATCCGAGCTTTAGAAGATGAATGCATTTGCATCATTGTGATCGATTTTCATCCATGTCACCAAGTCTTCAAACCACTGATTCTTTTCATCTTGCAGACCCTAATCAGCTAGTCTGCATCTCCAACACGACTCAGACAGAGAATCAGAGACTTCATGACTAATCCAACGTATTAGTTTAGTTACTTCGATATACATATACAATTTCATTGGACATACGAGATAGTTCGATACTATATATCGAACTGGATTGAAATGCATTGAACACTAGGAACCTGTTCAATTTACGAATATCGTGTATTCATAATACAGTGAGATTAGCTTTTGAATATTTGCAGAGACTTCCCATTTCCAATGAAAAATATGGGACATTTGTAAGCTATCTTAAGAGTTCTTAGCAAAGAACAAAACATCTCGGAGAATGGTATTCTGATAATTATAAACCACTTCTATCAATAAACAATTTTGGAAGAACAAAAGTTCACATAACAATATCAAATTTAGTTTTCAAGTTGGTATTTATCGTAGACTGACATCAGTTGGAGGAACAAGGGAAACCTGGGAGTACTGGGCAGCTGTTTCGTTCTACTATGGGACTCTTCAACAGCGCATTCCAACGACCCCGCGACCTTCAGGTTCCATGGTTAGCACGCTACCACTGAGCCACTGGGTCGGAATCCAATGGTCCATATTTCCACCTTCTGTCAGCTCACGACGTAGCGCAACCGCCACCCTATGTCATCTGTGAGTATTTGTCCTCACGGTCATCAGGTTTCCCCTGCTGGTCACGACTTCTCACTGGAACTTCGGGAATCACCACTCGAAGCTAGTCACTAATGAGCACCAGCTCAATTGAATTTTGAGGGGTTTGTAGGGATTTATAGATATTTCAAGTTGGTATGTCGTGAACTGACAGAATTTGAAAATATGGACCATTAGATTCCAACCCAGTGGCTCAATGGTAACGTGGTCACTGAACCTGTAGGTCGCGCGTTCGATCCCTGGTGTGGCGGGGTCATGGGTATGCACTGCTGAAGAGTCCCATACTAGGACGAAAAAGCTGTCCAGTGCTCCCAGATTTCCATTGTTCCTCCAACTGATGTCAGTCTACAATAATACAAACTTGAAATATCTATCTCTTAATCCCTACAAACTCCTCAAAATTCAAACTTAGATTTGCTTCAACAAATAATCAAAACACATTGACATAAACGAATGGAATACACTACCTTGGTATGCTGAACTGTTTCAGACGTTAAAGCTGGTTTTCCACGCATCATACGCAGTTGGGCGTCCAAAGAGAAATCGATATTATAAAAGGCTAAACCAGCACCTTTTTGCAATTCCAGTGGTTTCGGTGGAATTTTCAATCGAGGATTATTATCAACTTCAAAATATCTAAGGATTCTTTTAAATAATGTATTGCATCAGGGAGTGTAAGAAGACGGTTGGAATTAAGTATTAAACGTTTTAAACGACCACATCTGCAAAGACCTAGACAAAAGTAATGGAATTAAGTCTCAGCTAGTCTACTGATAAATACCGGGATAATTAAAAAAAGAAAAAATAACCATCATGTAACTAAAATAATCATCGATAAAATACTGAAGTCCTGGGTTTCTTATAAACTGCTTTGATTCAACTAACATCCATCAACGTGCACCGAGATGGTTACACTCCTAACCTCGTGGTCATATTGCGAAATGATGGACAGAATTCCTTCAGCATTCAACACCAAACAACATGAAATCGGTCGCTCTCCCGTGACCAATCAATGTATCTCATCAAGTCCTATAGGAGCTCATTTGCCACCAGAATAGTTCAGTGACAAAATCGCTGACTGCAACACTGAGTGATGTGAGTTCAAGTCTCAGAAAAAACATCAATCCCTTCAAGTGCCAAAAAAGACAAAACCTGTGACAAGCAGGGTCCCTCCGCCGATTGCCTCAATCCAACTAAAAAATATGAAAGTTCGATTTTCAGGTTTGTGAAGAGTTTATTGATTTTCAATTGGTATTTATAACGAACTGACATCAGTTAAAGAACTAGTGAAAACCAGGGAGCACTGGATAGCTGTTCCATCGTAGTATGAGACTGATCAGCAGTGCGCACCTGAGACACCGTCAGAGATGGAAACCAAAACTTTTAGGTTCCGCTCCGAAACGAAATCCCCATATTTCTACCTAGAAGTCGTGACCCGGTGTAGGGAAAGGCAAGCCGAACGTACGCAACGACGGCATCAGATGAAGGTCGTACCATATTGTGAACTGATACAAGCAGAGAAATGTGGACTTTTGGATTCCGATCGAGTGACTCAATGGTAACGAGTGCCTCGTGGAGTGGGTGCGAACTGCTGAGGAGTTTCATACCAGGACGAAACAGCTACTCAGTGCTTCCGGGTTTCTATTTTTTTCCACGTGACGTCAGTACTTGGTGAATACCAGCTTGAAATTCTAGAATGTTCCGGCTATAACTCGTTTCAATGATAGACCCAATAACTATGTGGACTACTACAAAAGTGAAGCGACCGAACGGAAGTGACTGACAAAACTACACAAAATACGAAGATGTTACTAAGACAATGGAATACCTGAACAAGATAAGAATAGGAACTGTTCTACCTCAGGAACTGATACTTCACTGGGTCGCAAAAATTAGAAAACAAAAATCGGTCTCTGACTGCAAGGAAGACACCTCATTTAACAAAAAAACACATTTATATACAGTTCTCCCTAAGAAGATAAAGCCACTAGGTCAGAAGTTGGATACTTGATCTGATTCGTCAGTTGTAGGACAAAATTGTCCAATAAAGTTTCTCCTGCCTACACAGTAACATGAAACAAGGTTGAAGTTCAAAACTACTATCTTAGCGGCTGATAACTTGGAATGCTGATTTTGGTTTAAGCCCCTGCATGTCAAAATGATTTGCATAGACGACCAGTATGTGATTACAGATTCATAACCAATAAATTATGATATAATCGCCAAATAATGTCTACATGAAAACTGCAATAACTTTATGATAAAAAATTTAATAATTGTTGAATTTAATTATCATCATCATAGGATCAAGAAATACTGCATAACGGTCCAGTTGCCACACCTCATATAAGCATGTCAAGAGAGAAATCCTTAAGATGTAAGACAGTATGAATAAGAATCCATCTGAACTGAGTTCAATTTTGAAACAAACTGCCGATCATGTCACAAATGAATCGTGACAAATAGCACTGACTGAGTGGAATACTGAAAAGTATAGAACAAAAAGGAGAGAGAGAGAGAGAGAGAGAATGTGTGTGTGTGTGTGTGTTACCTTCCCAATGTTCATTGCTTTCGTTTAGAATAAGATATGACTAGCAAATCGAAGTAGTTTTTCTGTAATACTCGATTTCCAATCAATATTCAGGTGATATCAACTTGTGATTAAATCTATCCAGAAGAGATAAGAGAATATCCATAAAAGCAAAGTCAAATACCTATTACCTTTTTCTTCCCTAGGCTATATTAGGCAAGAAACAGTAATAAATATAAACTCACTTTCAGGTATTGTCTCCAATTCATTGTGTGATGCATCGAATATTTCCAAATCTTGCAGTTTACCAATTCCTGATGGTATACCACCAAATGTCAAATGATTATTGTTCACATATAATTTACGCAGGCAAGACAGACGTATTAATCCAGTCGGTAGATGAGTTAACTGATTGTAACTGAGATTAAGATATTCTAATTTAGGCCAATCCCCGGTCAAATTAGATAAGTCAGATAAGTCATTATACGCTAAATGTAGTTTACGTAGGTTTCGAAGCTGGATTCAATTCGGAATATTTGTTTGTTTTTGATCGAAAAGAGAAATTAAAGTAAAACAGAGGTATGTGTAATCTGTTGAAATCCGAAAGAAAGTCGAAATACACACAGCAACCATGTGTAGTAGACAATGAGCCACACCTATTGTATGTGGGATGACTAACTGTACTGCTACTTGGCTGTCTAAACCTCACTAGATAGAGTGGGGTTCGGACCCATGACCCAGTATTTGAAAGTCATCTCCACTAGTCTTTTAGCCACAGCTTCACAAGGAATACACCAAAAATACATTAAATATTTGAGATAAATAAAGGATGAGAAATAATCTTAAAATATGATACGGATATGTGATAACTATTCATCATATAACATGGTCAATATGTAACGCATGAGAAAAGAGAACACAGAATCCATCAAATTATAATCGAATTGAACGTGAAGTAGTAGACAAGGAGCAGAGATAAACGTTTAGGTTTTGTGACAGTGTGGAATAAAGTTAAAAAAATCTTCATAAGAAGCGGTAAACCCGTGAAACTTGTTACAACCAATCTTGTTGCGCTGAAGTTTCGAGAAAGGTTACGTGAACCAACGAGTAAATATCAGATTGGTTGAAGCGACAAATATCAATAGGATATTGAAATCTAAAAAAGGACTAAAAACCACCAAGGTCATTTTAAGTGTATGTAAACTCTTATAGTTTGAAGATACTTTTTGACTTTGCAATACATTTGTTATCTTACCACGTTTACCACTGTCAAGAAACTGAAAGACCGACCATCAAGCCGGTGTCAACACTACTATACATAAATAACTAAATAACTCAGGTACTCTACTAAGCACTCACTGACAAAGACATAATAAGTGGCAAAAGGAGCACAACAGGCTCCATTGTATGATTAGTTTCATTCCCTTAAACTCAAATGCAATATAAAAGATTTACTCTAGTAAAACGTTTCTGACAAAATGATACAAATATACGTTTAACACTGTAAATACAGTGGGAGGATTATATACTGCAAAGTCATTTTTTAACCAATAAGCAGACTTGCCTGTATTGAACTTGGGGGTTTGTGGGGATTTTTTCAAGTTGGTATTCATCATGCACTGATATATGTTGAAGAAATATTGAAAACCTGCGAGCACTGGACAACTGTTTCGTACTAGCATTCGACTTTTCAGCAGTGCACACCCGTGACTCCACCCCACTAGGGATCGGACCCAGGACCTTCAGGTCCTGTGGCCAGCACGTTACCGTTGAGCCACTGGGTTCTATCTCCGGAGGTGCGCACTTCAGAAGAGTCTCATGCTAGGACGAAACAAATCTCTAGTGCTCCCAGGTTTCTAGTGTTCCTCCAACTGATGTAGGTTATCCGTAATGTTAGACATCTCACAAAGTCGTATTTGGCAGCTGTCAATTAATAGTAACAATAATAATGATTCGGCAGTTTCATCTACCTTATTACAGTAGTTGTTACTAAGTTTCATAGTCGAAATTTTCTGGGTAAATAGATGAATAAACGTTTTCGGTGCATTGTAAACACTCGAGGTATATGGTGTAATCGGTGTGTATTGCGCAACTGGCAAATGATAGGGAATATTCTGCATTGTGGCATAACTGAGTGTTGCAGCAGCTTTACACTTAAACTACTATCAAGATTTGACCGAATTAGTATTGAAAATATTGAGCGTCGAGTAAACGAATGACATTGAATATCGTTTCCTATTTGTGTAAGTCACACTTAGCCTGAATTATGATAATTCCACGGTTTTGCATGGAAATCTGGCTGATCATAGCTACTTCAGGGAAATAATCAAGATGAAGCAGTTAGACTTCCATGCAAAACTGTGGAATTATTTTAGTTCAAACATACAGAAATATAAACAATATCCAGTGTTACACTTAACTGTCTGAACATTCCAATGAATATACAACAATAAGAGGTGTAAAATTCACTCTAATAATCTCTCAGGTAACTGGGGAATATATATATAAAGCAGACGTACCATTAAAACTGGTTCAGGGATCCTTGTTATTAGATTACATGATAAGTCCAGTTCAATTAAATGTTCTAATTTATCTAATTCATTCGGTATGTTATCAAGTCTTCGTTCAGTGGCTGATAAATTCAACACCTGAAGGAGAAGAAAATTGAACATACAGATGTCGGCAAAGACACCTTAAAAAATAACAACAAAAACCATTATTCAATTTTAAATAACCGGAAAAGAGCACTCAAACATATAAAATAATTAGTTCTATTTACAAAGTTGAACAATACAATCAGAAGTAGTTTATTATTCGCTTAGTGGATAACGCCCTGGCGTTTGAAGTAAGCGTCAGTGGGGAAAACACCACCTACTAGAGTGTAGATGCATCCAGCTGATGAGTCCCAAATAGGACGAAATGTGCGTCCTCAATTCCTCTGCTAGATCAGTAAAGGACGTAATTTATTTGAATCGTTTAATGAATTTACAAAGCATATTTCACAAGCTCTTACGACATGTGAACGAAATATAATATCATATCCCATTGCATCTACTGATTTAAATGTACATGCGGTGACACATAAATGAGAAAGATTTATGGGTCTATGCAAGTAAACGACTCGGAAGATATTTCTAAGTGACTTCAAAAGCTTATCAAATCACTTGAAACCATTGTACATTAGTAGCGGACGTTCAAGTTCTTCGACTGCGAAATATATCGTTTAGGCAGACCACACGATCGTCATTTCTACGTCCCTTACAACTACTCACAAAACGTATTAGGAAGCTTATGCCAGTCACATTTGCATCATTAAAAGCAGTTTGTTATCAAATTAAACCTCCTTTAGTGAGTTTAATTCTGAAACCAAGTTCAATGTACTATTATTTTCACTCTATTGATTTTCATTGTTATTTTGGCTTCATTTTGCCAACATACTTGACCTTTCATATTCACAGTCCTTATGTTTTTATGAACTTTATTCTCTACACATCTTATTAAGGTCTACCATTCTAGATTGTGATGCGAAGTTACCTTCAATATGGATATCGATAGAAAATGATTTGATGATATAGCTTGTGGATCTGTCATCGATTGAACTGAATCGATTAGCTATCATTAACACATGGGTTGCTGCTTAAATGTCGCAAATTTGATATGATTGATTTATAGTGGTAGAATTCAGGGTTCTATTTTGTTCTATTTTGGACTCATCAGTTGGATGTACCTGTCTCCTAGTAAGTGATGTTGTTTCCACTGAGACTCAAATCCAGTAGCGATCGCTTCAAACTCCAGGGAACTATAATATACTAAGCCATTGAGTTACGGCAAGCACTCTGTTTACGACGAGTATATTTTAGTCTGTGATGCTATGGGTTGCGAATCTCCGTCGTTGAGAACAGAATCACTCACCGGGAGGCAGCTACATCCAGCTGACGAGTCCCAAATAGGATGTCCTGGATTCCACTGCTAGCCACTAATCCATCATTAATATGAAAGATTTTGTTCGCAACATTATGCAGTAAATAATAGAGCTTCAAGTGTGAAATATCCAACAATTAAATTAGCGTAGAACTGATTAGAGTATTAGAAACAGCGATAAGAACTACAATTACTATGGTTTGGTTGACCCCACCGTCTATTATTATTGCGATATAAGTCATGTTACGCGACACATTTTAAGTGGAATAACTAATTAGGTATCATAACTTTACAATGAAGACAGTTTTGTCTAAAGGTCACGTATGCATGCCAGCGACATCTTTTGCTTGACTTTTAGACTCAAATTTGTGATGAAATATTCTTTTACATCGAGAAGTAGATCAACCTCATTTATTGGATAATAAAACCTCAAATATTTACGCCTACAGAGTGATTGCAGTCAGAGGTGATTCCATGCCTTAAACTAATCGGTTAGCATAACTATACCGGTAAATTAATGCTGAGTGACTGACAAAATCAACGTAGAACCTCACCTCAGACACAAGTGAATTGGCTCAACTTGCCACACTTTACGGTAGCACAAAAATAACAGGTGGATACAAAGACTTATATCAAAGTAGACAAAGTTGTGTGAGACAATAAAAAATTTCAAAATAACGGTTGGTGCAAATTCTTAAGCTTTAGAAGACATTAAAGAGAAAATACATCTTCACCATTGTGACCGATTTCTAGACATGTCTCAACAAGAGTAGGCGTTGAAGAGCGTGTTAAACTACTGACTATTATCCCAGTGACAACCATTAGTCAGTTAGCCTTCGTCTTCTTCAATCGGCTCATACGAACAGTAAAAGACTTCATAGGTTGGTGTCACGTCTTGATATGGACAACTTTCTTACAGTGTAACACCACTGTGGTTAACAGTGAATATCGAGGAAGGCGGTAGCTCAGCATGTGCAACATATGTCTAAAGCACCAAAGTCAATGAAGGTTAAGAAGCAGACCAATTAACTAGCCTTCCTTTCCCATCACTTTACGACTAACATCATCACTGCTCATATGGCGTACAGTCAGATATTTTGACACCGTCATAGGTGATATATTTTCTTATGTGTCAAACGGACGATTGGTATATGAATTGAGATTTTATCAACACTTAATAAATTTAGACTAATGCATTTCCACATGATGATCCCGACTGCTTCATTCCATATCCTTATACTAGGAAATTAGCTACTACTTAAGCTGCTGCAGTCATTAATTTTCCAATTTCCTCCTTATCTGTAGGTTAAGGAGAATAAAACAAGTGATTTAGTATAATAACGATACAAAGATGACTGTTAATTCTTCCCAATTCAACTGATGCACAAAGCGAAAGTCCAGGTTTTATACGCGGAGAACTACTACGTGTAAGTGAAGATAAACTTTCAGTAGCTAAGAGAAAAACAGATGTCAAGAAGTATTCATTTTTTACGATTAACTATGAGATCAAGATCTATTCAGGAAACTTGTGGATATATTGTATGAAGGTTCATCACACTACATGGTTAACTGAACCGAATCCGGAACCCAATTCTTGCTTGAAAGTCAACTCCTTAAACCTATAAGCAACAAATCCTTTGTTTCTTATTGAAATAATGAAATTAATCTAAGGATGACGCAATCAGAAATTAGAACAGATTACTTAATATTGGCTTATTTCTCAAGAGATCTGTTCTCTGGATCTCTAATTACCCAAACAAAGATAACTACCTACCAATAAACATATGAAGATTAGACATACTGAATCATGAACTGGATAGGTATGAATTATGAAGCAGTAGTTCATCTATAAAACAAGCTTCCTACGAGACATTAGGTTACCACTTAAACGAAGCTAAGGATTTGAAATATGAAGCCTCAATCTGAAATAAAACCTTTTCCAGTGGTTATTTACATGACTGACTAATATCTAACAAACAAACTGCCTATAAAAGATCCAGATAAGTTCTTCCTATGAAAGTGTTTCCAGTATTGTTTTATTATATTCAGAATTCCGTAGTAAGTGCCTACAGAATATGTTGGCCAATGAGACCAAAAGCAGAATAATAGTAATAATACAAACGTCAAATGAACAGTTCAGAGCTCATATGATCAAGATGAAATCAACCTGAAATCCAGTCAATATTTCGTCACAACTTGAAGTATTTTAAATGAATATGGTGTTAAAACTCTTTCAATATCATTCTCCATAGTATAATGAGAGTTCTATCAATTGTTAGGTACTCTGAACATAAACTATGTATCATCAAATTTCTCGAATTAAAACTCAAAAGAAAACAGGGAACTTTAGACAAATCCAAACGTAGACTAACTAGCTATTTATCAATTAAATTAATACAAATTATTTAGCATTAAAGAAAAAAATACAATATATTTACCTCAAGTTGTTTAAGTGCTGTCACAGATCTAAGTTGAGCATGACGTAATGGATTATTACAAAGGATAAGCTGTTGTAATGAACAACAACGACGTAATTGAGCTGGTAAGCTTTCCAATCGATTATTACCTAAATCTAAAAACATTAACTCTGTACATTGAACAAATAAATCCGGTGATACTAATGATATTTGATTATGGCTTAAATTCAATACAAGTAAGCCTTTTGCTTTTTCAATCCCTTTAGGTAATTGTGTCAATTGGTTACAACTGAAATCAACAACCTAAAATATGGAAGACGAAAAAAAAAAGAGAGAGAAAGTGAAATGACTAGAAATCATAATCAAATTGAAATAACCATGAAAATAATGGAAAATTTCAAAGATTGTGAAACTCAACATTCATCATAATGTTAATAATAATAATCACCTTTCACTACTTGTCGATACGCTTGTGATTCGCTGTTGTATTACTGGGTCAAATTGTTCAACCTCAGTTGATAAATAGGCTCCCATCCCGGTGGTTCGAAATTACCTGAACATTAATTATGGTAAGTTACTTGGTTTTGGCTAGCAGCAAAATTAAGAAAGAGTGTTTCATCCTGCTTCAGACTCATCAGCTGAATGAACCTATATCACACTACCTCGTACCTATCGCTTCAACACAGTGGTCGAACAATTAGATCAAGTAAAGCCACGAAGAATTACAAGTATATCAACAAATGGTAATAACTGATACCTGTTGTACAGGAGGTGGTCATTATACCTCAGTGACCTTGTGTTGTTTAAAGCGATGGGTTCGAGGTTCCAGTCTCAGCGGGAATAATATCACTTTGCATTGGGGAGCAGGTACATCCAGCTGACGAGCCCCAAGTGGAACGAAACGCGCGTCCTGGATTCCTCTGCTAGCCACAACCAAACAAATTAGTATAACAACCATGTTATTGCAAGCCTTTTCTGGTACAATTTAGGATTTTCATCATGTTATATTGTAACAAAAACATATATGCTTGTTTACAACATTTCGAATAGTGTTAAGTATAACAATTTAAATTGTGTAAATAGTATTAGCAACGAGAAAACTTTTTACATCAATGGTCATTTCTTGGTTTAAAGTTAATAAGTGAGTTCCCCTGTAATACTTGTTTCCTCACATAAGATGCGTGCTAGGCAAGGCATAGCTTTATGAGATTTCCTGTAAGCTTCCCTGAGCGGATACAAAGAGAGAGTTCTGAATTAAGTCTATGCTTAATGCCAGTTAAAATGACTGTAGTTAGTTACCTGTTAGCAGTTAAATATCTATCAACTACAGTATTAATCAGTTTAGCCAGAGGCATAACACACCCTACTGACAGCTTTCAAAGCCCTATGCAATGTAACACGGTCTTTTTTCAAACGATCCGCAAAAGATTAACGGGAAACAATAAAGAATATACAAGATACAGGAATTAATAAATTGTAAAATTAGAGGCTGAGATATATCAAAATTGTCCAATAAGGTTTTTCCTGCCTACACAGTAACATGAAATAAGGTTGAAGTTCAAAACTTCTGTCTTAGCGGCTGATGACTTGGAATGCTGATTTTAATTTAGCCTCCTTCCTATCGATGTGTTCATTGTACGAAGGCTAATCACACTAGTGAATCACTTAAACCTACGAAGGTATAGCAGTATTCTTAACACAGTGGTCATAATTCCAACATACATTTTAACAGTAGTAGTGAAGATATGCAGCTCACGAAAAAGAGGATAATTATTGATTGCTCCTCAATTTTTGGTATTTTCTCGTGAAAATTTCACCACTAATCTAGATGACTTCATCAGCTATTACTTCACAGACAATGACGTCATAAAGGAAGATAATAACAAAATAAAGTACAGAATAATAGAAAAAGAAGTGAAAACTGTAAACAGGAGAGAAAACAGTGTGATATTGGGATACTACGACATCAAAGATTTAAAAGTAGAACCAAATAATTAATGCATATTACAGTATGGAATCAGTTTAAAACACTTTCAACTAAATTTTTCGTGTCCAGTTAACATAAATGTTTTATCTCGACCCACCTGAAGGTTATTACATTCAAACAAATCTGAGGGAATGGCATCTCTACTTGCCAGTTCATTTTTACGACATGTTATCATTCGTAAACTTGGCAAAACACTTGGCCAACCTTTGATAGAACACAATGAAGTCAATTCATTTCGAGCTAAAGATAAACTCTCCAGTTGTTCAAGTCGAGTTATTTCTTTTGGAAGAAATTTCTCCTTTAAACCAACATTCTTTAACTTTAACCATTGTAAACGACACATATCTTGAAGAATTTCAGTGGAAGGCCATATTGAAGAAAGAGATGAGGACAGATCATTATCTGTAGTATCTGTATGAGTACGTCGAGCTAATCTTTGTTTGTCTAAAAGATCTTTCTGCTTTTCAAAATTGATTCCAGATAGATCTAAACCTCTTAAATATTGTACAACAGCCATGATAAGAATAGAATATTAACTTCAAGAATGGAGTTTCTTCGCTTGTAAATTGTGGCGCAGACGATTGACTCTATCCTGAAAAGAAATATATATTAAGCAGTAAACTAAAGGAAATGATATTTATAGAAACCATAAACTTAGCAAAATCACGTCTTCAATAATTATTGAAGACAAACTCCGACTATATAAAAACTGTTAAAGAAGCAAAAAGAATTTGTCTCCGAATTCAGTACCCATCGCTTCAAACTTCAAAGCATTATCCTATAGACCATCTAACGGACCACCGAGACATATGAAGTAATGGTTGAGGGGGTCCAGTACCAGTGGGACTACTATCACTTATCCAGCTGATGAGCTCGAAACATGACGAAACGCACACCATAGATTTCACTATTAACCGCTAAACAGACTACAATATAATAAATATCCTGGCAGTATTGCATTGGAGCTCTTATACCAAGAGAGGTCGATCAATTCAGTCGAGTATAACAACAGGGAGTTACAAGTAATAATAAAGAAGAGTTTATACATTTGATAAATTTAAATAAGACATTTACCTTGTTATATCACTATCAATAACACTCAGCTACCATCAAACTGAATTCCACCTTCAGAGTAAACCATGCGAACCATATGATAGTGCTACTGTAGAAAGTCGGTCTTGGATCATTGTTAGCTGATATATTTATGTTTACATTGAGGCCATAAATGAAAGCTACATTACAAAACATTACTTTGAATATATACTAACGTGCCAATATACAGCCAGTCAATAGTTTCAACGCTTTATTTAACGGAATTAATTCAAACATTTTTGAGAACTTTAATCACAAGCTAAACTGGCGCATTGATAAAGGATCGATATTTGATAAACAAACATGTATGGAATGGGCATTATCATCATTTCAGTAGCTTAACAGCTATTCTGTATAAAGGATTTTTAGTTAACTGTACGTTTTGAAGAGTCCATCAAATAAGCACCAATGACACACACTAGATGATGAAATTCAATGCATACATTCACTTTCGTGAACTAATATATTTCTCAGTGCCAAAAATTACACAAGGAAATACAGATGAGCATCTTGCTGGAAACCCGGTGTTTTTCGGTTCGAATCCAGACGCGGTCCAAATTTTCATTCCACCTTCAATCATCACCCAGTATAAATACTAGTCTGACAAACTACGGCTATCTCAGATAGTCAAACGATAAAATATAGATGATACAAACTTATAATTATGACTCTCCTAAGATGAACAAATGCCTCCACCGTAGTTGAGTATCAGGGAGTCAATGTGAAGAAGCTCTACACAGAGCAGTTACGTGGTGTGGACGTTTGAACTGTTGGCTTGGAAAACCGGAGAAGGGGTGTACACCAGTGATTACAGACTGAACCTAGTTGGGCAACGATGGCGAGCCTCCACGTAGTCCCACTGGATATTAATCAATCCTTCAGAGTTGGCTTAGCGATAAACGCGGTAGACGAGATCCATGTGTGAACATCAGTAGTGCGGGTCTCCAAAGTATAGACGACCTAGGTAACCGTCAGGATCCCTCTTAGTGTGGTGGGAGCAGTGGAAACGAAAGATAAGAAAACCCAGCTTCCTAATTTCAGTAGTCACAATTGTTGAAGCAGTTTTAAAAGGTGGCCCAATATTCGATTCGGAATACTGGGTATCGTTTGTCTTAGCTATGATTGTTTTTAAGAGGCTCGGGAGGAGCCTCTGAAGTTGAATCAGTACGCTGAGAGGGCAATAGTTTCTTGTGAAGGTGAGCTACATCTCTTCCGCAAGATTTGTGAAACTTGATGAGACGAGTCCTGCGTACATTTGTCCACCGGGAGGTGAATATAGTCAGAGGATTCGATTACCCGGCGAACGTGAATGCGTTGAAGCCTGACAGTTAGGAGGGTTCTGGGATTACATCTATCAGTCTTGAGGTTGCGTTAACAGAGTCCCCTGAAAAGAGTGCTCATTCTCACTTGGAAGCGTTGTTTTAATGTGTCCTGACCCGATGAAAAGACCGATCCCCCAGGGTTCTGGATAATAACGTCAACGTACATGAAATCCCGTCTGGAACTGAGTTCAAAATCGGAATAAAATACTCTTAAGCTTATAGTGCATCCATAAGTTTGTCCAGCATATACATAAGTAGAGATAATGGAATGATTTAGTTCCATCGAAAAGAACTTTTTTACACAAATGTCATTACATCACACTGGTCAAACCGGTTGTACTTCATTTCACAGTAGTCTCAGAAACACACGCTTTCAAATCGGCTATCTGCGAATCAGCATAAAGCTAGATCATTTAGTTCGATAATCCTAAAGCCTTTTTCGTATATATATATATATATATATATATATATATATATATATATATATATATATATATATATATATATATATATATATATATATATGGAAGAAGTGTTCACCACTGATTCTCGTCATCTGGAAAATGTTTAAAAACCAGATGAATACCTCGAAGTTCTAATCAGAAGTCGTGAACTGTGCAGTCAACCAGTTGGAAGGGAAATGGATGCCAACTGAAAACCATGGTGGATAGCTCGGTATATCGAGAATTGACAAAAGTTGGAAACTGTGAACCATTGAACTTCGACCCACTGGCTGAACGGTTAACGGGTTCGCCGTAAAACTTAAAAGTCCTGAGTTCGACCCCTAGACGGATCATGATTGCGTACTGCTGAGTTTCATACTAGGACGAAACAGCTATCCAGTGCTCCCCGGGTTTTCAATGGTTTTTTCAACTGATGTCGGCCCGTAATGAATACTCTCTCTCTCTCTCTCTCCGTATATGCACATATGCATATATATATATATATATATATATATATATATAAGTTGGTAGAGCACCCAGCCGGTAGCGCGGTGGTTTGAGTCCGGCAGCGGTCCAAATTTTCATCTTACCTTCAATCACCCGTCACCCAGTATAAAATACTAGTCTCCCAAACTACTGCTATCTCAGATAGTCAAATGATAATACATATACATAAGTTTATTTCAGTGTGTTATGTAACAAAACGTTCTCAAAGATTACTCAGTGGCTAGTTTAAAGACTTGATAACTAACCAAAGGATTACTTAGGTCATTCAGTCTATAACTATACTACATTCAGTATATAGCACATGTGATACTTAGCAATCAGCATGTAAACTTATACTGTTTTGTCTTATTATGCGGTATGAAATCTTGATTTCTTTTCAAAACAATGTAATACGTTATCATTATAGTCAAAGGTTTGAATTTTAACAAGAAAGAAGTTCCTATGCATAAAAAGTATTCCAGCTATATATATATATATATATATATATATATATATATATATATATATATATATATATATATATATATATATATATATATATAAGTGCGTATGCACAAAAATAGGCTCCAAAATGAATAATAATAATAATAGAAAGGTGTTATTACCGAAAATAAGCAGTTGGCTAATCTATACATTATATTGTCTGTGCATTTATACTGAGAAAATCACGTTTAGAAAACGAATATAAAATTAGGTCAAGTTATACAGAATATCAAGATATTAAAGCAGAAAGTGCACAATTTTCAGTGAAATCATACTGTATAGTGATAACAATATACAAACCTGTGAGTGACGTAAAGAATTGTGTACTTTTAAAACGCGTTGCTTATACTCCTGTAGTACAACTGTAAGAGGTTCTAAATTTAGAGGGCTTTCTTCAGCGTTTGCTAGACGACCAATTGCTGAATATAATGGAGAAAGAGTAAAAGTATATTTAGTTAACGGTTTATAAAGATTTTTTTTACTTCAAGGTAATAATCGTTACGGATTGATATCAGTTCGCTGAGAGATCTGAAGGACCTGAGTTCGATCCCCAGTAGGGTCGTGGGTGCGTACCGCTGGGGAGTCCCTTTCTAGAATGAAACAGCTGTCAATTGCTCCCAGGTTTTCAATGTTTCTCCAATTGATGTCACTCAGTGCTGAATACTACCTAGAAAAGGTATGTGCTGGGAAAAGTCAAATCACTTGCACGACTATAAAGATTTTTCAGGTAGAGAAAAAATTTGATCAAAAGACGTTTTCATGGAACTCATCATGGACTGACATCAGATGGATAGTATGGGACTCCTCAGTAGTGCCCACCCGTGACCCCGCCGGGGATCGAACCCGGGGGTTTCAGGTTACACGGTCAACCTGTTACCATTAAGGTAATAGGTCAAAATCGAATGGTCCATATTTCCTACTTCTGTTTCATTGAAGTTAAACGGAAACTGTTCCTTAATAATTACTCGATGTTCTCTGATTATTGATGTTTGTTAGTGAACGTTTCACCGCCACACTCTAGAGTGACCCAATCAATACTTACTACTTTATGAAATGTTCAAGAATAGACACCAAAGGTAGGAGAACACTGGACATCTTTATTGTGAGCTACAAACCTTTTATACAATGGCAACTTTTTCTGTTATAACCAGATAGTTGTAAGCTAGTCTACATAAACTGACAGTGGTAATGCATACCAATACACTTCCATCTACAGACAGACAATCTGCGTAAAGATCGTCTCACTTTCGTCTTTCCAACAGTTGTAAACTGGCTAGATAGGTAGCTCAGAACATAGTATGACCATATAAAGGCTGAGAAAAACTTTCAGATGCCGACTGAACATATGTGTTGAAGTACAGATGAATAGCTAGCGAAAATTTTCATAGAGTAACAAGAGAGAAAACAAATACGACGAACTATTTCAACTCTCGATAACAACCTTAGATAATTGACTTAGATATCTATAAAAGGAATAAAGATAACTGGATCCTGTTCTAAATCGAACGTCTCTATTTGGTTTGAGCTGATGTGTAAGTGAGATGAGTAAATTGGTGTACTGATTCATAGTGGCCAGCAGTGGAACTCAGCAGGTGAGTTCCATCCTACTTAGGACTGGTCAGCTGAATGCACCCGCCTGCCAGTAAGTAGTATTTTTTCCACTAAGGCTCCGGGAACCAATTTCTTCAGATGGAAGAATGTTTACCACCACGTCACCGAATCATTTCTTGCGCCACCACTACTACTAGTCACAATCCCTCATTGAGATTAGAGTTGAGAAAACCTGCAATGTTGAAGCATCCACGGCGGATCAATTCAACTCAATCAAAAATGGACACTTACAACCTATAATATAAAAGCAGTTAAGAATATTTTGAAAAGAAGACTAACCTTGGTCTAATCCAATCAACTGATCTTGTAACTGCTTTTGAGAGAATTGTAAATCACAGAAGGCCAAATCAACTTTATCAATAGTTTCCTTCAATGCAGAATATATTCCACTAGAAAGTTGACTGATATTAGAAAATAAACTCTCTTCTTCTTCTACATTTGACTGAACACTACAATTTTCATCAATTTTATCATATTCAATATTCTCTATTTTACAACTAGATGAACTGATAGTCAATGAAGGATTATTTATTTCAAACTGATTGGATTCTACAGTAGCTGACTCCTGATTTGATTCAATATTCTATTATAAAAAAGCACAAGAATGAGTTAATTAATTTCAGATAAAGGAGAAATAATTTTCCGAAAATTTGGACCGTGGCAGGACTCGGACCAGGGACCACCAGGTTTCCGGCCCAACACCCTACCAGATGAGCTACGAGGACCTCGTAGACCGGGAACCCGATGGTCGCTGGTTCGAATCCGGATGCGGTTCAAATTTTCACCTCACCTCCAATCATCACCCAGTACAAATGCTAGTCTGCCAAACTACGACTATTTCAGCTAGTCAAATGATATATATATATAACATCTTTGATGAATGACCCCACAAACCAATATGGAAAGGCATAGTACGGTTTCTATGGGAAAAATAAACCTGGCAACTATTCAGATGACGAAAGTCAGAATTCTTAGCCAGTACTTAGCTCGAAAGCCACCCCAGTAGCCGAGCTAGGTAATATGACTAACCCTCATACAATAGGTTTGGGTGAATGCCTAGTGAACAGATGTGCCCAAGGTGGCTGAGTATGTTTCTTCTTCCCACACTTTACCCAGAATCAACTAATACATAATTACACATCTAGTGACTTGGTTACAAGTAACAGTTAAGTCATTCAAAGTAATCTCTGTAACCCAGTTCACTGAACCTTGAATACACACCCTAGGATAGAATCCAGGGGAAATTTTAACCCGGAGATATATACACTTCTATCTTATAGTGGACATTGAAATAAAAAAATAGCAACAAGAATGAATATTTGTCATAAGTAGGAACAGTGCATAATCGAAGGAAAGTTAATTGACAATACGCCTGTTATGCTAGATTATTAAGCAATCTTCACTGCAAGTGTTATCAGCTCTTATAAGTTTGTATAATAGATATCAGGGTAACAAGAAAGCAAAGGTCTATAAAAGTAGGCTTCGAGTATCTGTCTTCTTTATGGAAGTTATAAATATGTATAAGCGTCAGTTGAGAGCATACTTTATTAGGATGGGCATTTACTGTCTAATCCACTAACTAGAACAATTACACACACACACATTCTGGCACAAATTTCTAATATGCTACACAAAATATTATGTACACTTATTAACTGTGTATTTCATAATACTGTGTATACAAAAAAATAATAATAATGATCGAAAAAGAAAGGAAAACGTTCCATCATCTTTAAAATAATATGAACAAAAGAGAATTACGGGTTGAAGAGAAGAGTAAATAAATAATCAATTGCAAAAGATTCGTCTCATACGATTAAAAAAAAAAGAAAACAAATTAAAACGAAAAAACACCCGAAACTGGGGGTGGTTAGCTATGCTGATGATAACGAAAAACATGAAACATCTTTTTCATTATCTCAAACAAACAAAAAGATCCATCTTATATCGAGAAAGAAGAAAAGAATGAAATTAGACAAGAAACCTTTTCTGTTTTTAAGTGTTTTAGACAAGCAATTCTTTTCATACATTGACAGTAAGCAATGAAGAAGCATTGAGAAGAAAACAATAGAAAGAAAAATAAAACAGCTGTTTCGATTTCAGAGAGAATTCCCCTCCTTAGAAGTAGTCAAACAATCAAATAGATTTAGCACAATTCATCAACCATAGGGAATAATCAAGAATGTCATTGTCTATGATCAGACAACACGCAAGATAAATCCACTCCCCAGCCCCCACAACAATTGTCAGGGTTTAGCCAACATAACACACAATACTAATTAAGGAATGGACAAAGACTGATTTACGGTCACGCCCTAGCGACTGTAGAAATGATCAATCAGGGTTCTGTATTTCGTCTGGAAAAGTACTTTTCCATAAAATAAAAGAATTTAATTGGCTATCTCATCAGTTGCTAGGGTTGACCTTAAAAGTCGTCCAATTTACGCATCTGCGTGGGCGTAGATATGCACATGCAGGAAGCAAGTCACTGAGGAAAGTAGAAATCATGTACAAAAGAGTCTACTTTTAATACATAAATCAACAGAATATTATCGAAAAAGTATAAACCAGTAGTAAAACAATAACGTTGCATATTCTCAGCAAAGATGAGTGGCTTAGCAACTGTTATCATAAGAAAAAAAAATATCGAAAAAGGGAGAAAATAAAATTCTAGTCAGTAAATCTGTTTCTCAAAGAGACTACTCTCTGTATATTCTTTATATTGAATAATTGATCTGGTTTATTTTATCCACACTTCGTGTCGCCAAAATGACAATAATAATAATAATAATTACAATACTTGTAGCAATTTCAGTGAGTGAGAGGAAAAACTTATCGAAAATATTTGTCAATGACAATAAAAATAAAACTTTACAATATGACAACAAAAAAAGAAAAATTTAGGAAACCGGAATGTGTTAAGTATCCAACCGCGAAAAACTCTATGCATACAAACGTTACACACATGCGAATAAGATCATGGATGAGATAATCTCAAGGAATGAATAGAATGCCAAAAGGAACCGAAAGGCGATAATATAGACGCAGGGTGAAGAAAGTATAAAGAAGGTAAACAAAGTGTAACATATGGAGAGAAAAATAATCATAGGAATGATGAATAATTGAGAGAATTTACAACTAAAACAACCTTAGTAACATAATGTCTATAAATAGAGACAAGAATACAGATATGTACATAATCACCTATGAAATTAGTGTTGAGATGAGAGAGAAAACAACAGAAGAAGATAAAAAAATTAACAATTCCATTGGAATTAGTGATATTATCGATTTGATGGTGTACTCTGTGAGATCTGATCGACTGTAGACGGTAATGATACAACTGATCCCTTTTTCGTACGACATCTGTGAAGAAGATAATAAGAGAAAAAAAGTTTTAAAAAAACGCATAGATATAGCTGGAAAATTTGAAAATTACCATTCACTCAATGATGCCTTTGTAAATTAATGGAAATGGCTAGTGAAGAAGTTGTAGTAACTGATCTAAACGGACTACAACCGCACTCAAAGATGTGATCATTCAATTACTCTTAGGTTTAACTGTTTTGATAATTTAGTTAGCTAGGTAGCTAGCTAGTACTGATTATCAATGATGGAATATCTATCAATATATACTACTTGGTTGTGGTTAGCAAACGAATCCAGGAGGCGTGTTTCATCCTGTTTGGGACTCGTCACCTAGGTGTGTCTGCACGCCAGTGTGGAGTGATGTTCCCACTGAGACTGGAACCGTTTGACGTTTGAAGCGATGGGTACGAGGTTCAAGCCTCGGTGGGAACAACATCACTCACTGGGGTGCAGGTATATCCAGGCGACGAGTCTCAAATAGAATCAAACGCGCATCCTGAATTCTTCTGCCAGTCACAACCAAGTAAATTATCACAATTAATGTTCAGACAATATCGAGGCTTTCGCATAGTAGCCCATATGTCAACAGAGGGAAATTAAAGACAACCACTAGATGCATGAAATCATTACGATCGAAATAGATTTCTCAGTCGATAAATAATAAGTAAATCACTGTTTGACAGATAGAAAAACCTCAAAAGTTTGCTTGTTCAAGTCCTGTTACCGGGCTGGTTGGCATCCTATTCTAATTATCATAATAATGGTAGCTTTATTCCTAACAATATATATTCGATACAGTATGGAATTCTCAACATCGAAATGGTGTCTATAATAACGGCAATAATGTGAAGTGGCTAGTTTGTGTATCTTGCGTTCAGTGAAGGTGGTGATGGTTAATTCAGTTAGTAGAAAAATATGCCATCCAAGATCGATATTCAAGGGATGTAAATATGATCCACTTTTTGTGTATTTCCATCTAATACGATATTTGAAGATATCAAGGAGTGAATACATCTGCACTATTGTGACCGATTTTCAGCCATGTCACCAAGAATCAGTCCTCAAACACTGATTCCTTCCATCTACGTTGATAACCTCTCCAGTTAGTATATAACGCTCTGTGTTAATAAACTATAAGACTGATTTATACTAATTTTAATAAACATCTAAATCCTATCAACAGTTATAAAGGCTTGTCTAACGGTTAGTATGGAAAACCCGAGTAGACAAAGTTCGATGGCTAATCACAGGTAAATAGAACTGGAGAAGATTTCAAGTATGATAATAATGGAGGATGACATTATCATGTTGAAAAATCGACAAATCGACTTTTTACTTTGACAAATTTGTGAAATGTAGACTTCATAAAAGTAAGGAAAAGTAACTCACTCTTGAGATGAAGATTTCTCTCCAACTGGTAAACTTTTACTACGATCTGATATATCTGATTTGAAATGCGTTTGTTTAGCTGAAGATAAGTTTCCATTTTGTGTATCTTGATTATTAAGAACTTCATAACGATCTCGAAGTAATTGCTTCATTAATAATTCATTGATAGCTTTCACCCATGTATCACGTGTGGCTGGATCAGATGACTGAAATATAAAGGTGACTGCACGTTTAGCCGTCCATACAGCGAAACGTCGACGATCTCCATGAAAATGTGGGGTTAATCCAATTTTAGACAACTGAAAAAGTAACAATATTACCCATCATTATATAGGGGATATCATAATCAGTTTTTAAGAAATTGTGAATCTAACTTTTACACACACACACAGAGCATAGATTCATGTTTTTGCAAAGAGTCATTAGCAAATTAAACAGTTCAGCAGTTTTATCGAATCCTCAATACAATTCTTCTGAGTTGATTGGGTTAAGATCCGAAAAGACAATATGAAATTTAAAGCATGATATCTGAATGTGTCACTTTCCCTCCGAACAAAGCATATCACAGAAAAACAGTTCTCCTGAAGCATTGCTTTACAACCATTCTGCGTAAGCTATATTTCCAGTTACTCACTAATTAAGTGTTTCACTTTAGCAATTATAAAGAACATTTAGTCGAATGTTAAACATACTACCAGTTTTCACGATTAAATAGCCTTGTTGAACACTCAGCTCTGGTGGCTTATTGGAACACAGAAATCTCTGCAACAATACAAAAAGCCCAATTAGCTTTTGCCAACCTACAATGTCTGTCACCTGGTTGTGATATAATAATAATAATAATTCACTTTATCCCAAACAATTTATGGTACAATTCTCAACAACAACAAAGTATATGTATACACATACTCTTTTACAACATTTCAAATTTTTTTATTATAAAAATTTAAGTTATGTAAGGAATACTAAAAACGAGAAAATTTTACATTGTTAGTTGAATTATTGAAATGGGATTTTTAACTGTCACAAAGTTGATGTGTGACTTCTGTTCTAACACTTTTTTCCTCACAAAATATGCGTGCCAGGTAAGGTACAGTCGAATTCTTATACTTAGCTGTACGAGCATATAGTCTTATGTAGTTTCTCCTTGTCCTCCATGAGGAGATACATGGGGAGATCAAAAGTCAAGTGGATGCTCAGTGTCAGTTAAAATTTCTGCAGCTAATAGCTTGCAGGAATTTATATATCTATCAACTACAGTGTTAATCAGTTGAGCCAGAGGCACACCACTCACCCTGCTGACGGCCTTCAAAGCCCTATGCAACATAACATAGTCCTTTTTTAGAAGACCAGGAAACATTAATGGGAACAATATAGAAGAATAGGTAAAATGCAGGAATTATTAAATTGTAAAAGAAGCAGTTGAGTTATGCCAGAAAGCATCAGTTTCTTTATGTATTAAGTTAAACGAAAGATTTTTTTACAAGTCAACAAAATATGAAACGACCAACAAAGGTCAGAAGTAAAACCTAACCGAAGATAGTTCACATTCGATCTACTTTCTGCAGAAATACCATCGATGCAGTGTCGACGAAAAGCCAAATGTATTGAGCTGCATTTCACTCTAAGAAACATGGAAATTAAAGGTAGACGTGATGAGAAGGTTTAAGGTATTTGACAAATACCGCTTTCGTAGCATAGGCAGAGTATTGTGATACTCTCCTTTAATGACTTTCTATCACTTTTGGTTGTTTTCTTATTTATTTCTTGATTTGTCATCTCGTTTGATATGCCAACATAAGGTGTGGAAATTCGGACAATTATGCAGTAATGCCATATCCTATGTTGATTTTCGCCATCTATCTGCCTTTCTTAACTAGTTATAATTCTAAGCTGCACAATAACAAATTTATACATTTTTCTAGTATAACCATTTGATAGTTGAAAACGGTTTGTAAAGCTTGTCAAGCAACACAAATAGTGTCAATATATGAGCTGTTGTTAAAATCAAAAAGCCAAAAACTGATGAGTAGGGAATATTAATCATAATAAATTTCGACCAGAAGTCTCATTACATGACGACAGAATTGGAAGCTGAATTGTGATCAGATAAAGCAAAGCAATACGAATGAGCAGAAAATTACTTAAGAAGTGAATAGTGTCAAAACAGAAACATGAAAAGAAAAAAGGGGGAAGTAGGGGAGACTGAAAACTAAGACCATGAAACAAGAAGAGGTTGAACAATCTTCCTTTGTGCACACAGTTCAGGCTTCTCCATTTTGCATGACAAGAGCTTCGGCGATGAAGAGAATATGAAGACATACAGTATTTGGAAGGTTTCTTTTCACTTCATAGACGACTCTGAATGGCGAAGTTCTTGAGATGCAGTAATTCGTGTTCACGATGTGTTCAATCATAGAGCTCCTTATCGCTCCATTGTTACCTCTTCGTAACCACGCGCACTTGTGTTCTTCAACCATTTGGGATAACAGTCATGTCAAACGACCTATATACCTGGCTCCATAAGAGCAAGTGAATTGATACTTGTACATAGAAGTGGTCAGATGTGAAATTGTCTCTTTTGAGTTGTTAGGAATCGTTGGGTGACAAGAGAATACTAGTTTCAGCGTTGATGCAAAGAATGTTCTCCTTACAAAGTTTGATATCCTCCTTTTATGAGTGTTGGCGGCAGAATAACATTTGAGGTTTAGATTCATATAGAGTGTCTTTTTTGGTACAGTGATAAGGTTGTCTTTGAGAGGTTTAGGATTGATGTTTTTGTCTATGAAACGTGGTGATGATGCGTTTTCAATCAGGATGTTCTTTAGCATAAGGGTTTTATATGATATCGTCGTAGATTGGACCGAATTGATCGGTCTCTATTAGTATATGGGCTCCTGTGCGGATGCCTCGATATTGCCAGCAATATGATTATGTTAAGGTTGGATTGTGGCTAGCAGTGGAATCTAGGAAGCGCATCCTGTATGTTCTTTGGATAAAAAACTTCCTCTTCTTTTTTATTCTAATGATAGCTCATTTATTGACACTATTTGAGTTGCTTGACATACTTAACAAACCATTTTTAACTATCAAATGTTTAAACTAGAAAAATTTATAAATTTGTGATTGTACAGCTTTGAAAATGAAATCGCTAGAAAGAGACTCTTCTTTGAAATATCCCTGGTCTTATTTCATATCCATATCAATTGGTAAGTTTCATATATAGTTGTAATTCCTCGTACGTTTTACATTTGCAAGTTACTCTGTATACCAAAATCATATGGTGCGATAAGTTGACAAGTTGTATGGCATGACAGCTCGTAAAGAGAACTTTCACGTTATAAAAGAATGTCAACGCCGCATAGTAGACAAATTTTCAAACACTAACTAGGAGAAAAAAAGTGGTGAAAAACACATTAAACACAGAGCAACTCACTTCCAGTTCTTGCTTAATTTCATAATAAGGACCAGAAGAGTATGTGGAAGCAGAATTCAAAACCATATTATTAATATTACTACTTCCACTGTTAGATGTAAGTGATTTAGTAAACGCCAATAGATTCGATGTTGTACCCATCGGATTGTTAGATTGATTTTGTACAGTATAATTATTATTACCTGTTGACTTATCATAAGAATCAAGAGAATAATCTCTTGATAAGTTTGATATTGTTGAATTTACTATCGTACTTGGATAGGTTAATACAGGTAGAAAAGAGTTGGATGAAGTACGATACTTTGTAAGGAGGATAGCATTAGTGAATAGAAAGACATGACGTTGCTTACTGGACATGAATCGTACATCATCACGTGATACAGTGAAATCACCTTGTAGTAGAAATTGTCCTAATTCCGATGGACGAACCTTAATGTAGATAAAATTGCACAGGGTAAGTTTTTCAAGAATAAAGAACATAATGAATGGATGACTTTAAAGGCCACTCTAACAACTGCTAAAAATAACCAATCAGGTTGCGGTATTTTGTCTGGGGAGACAATTCTTCATAGAATAGATGAATGTGATTGGTTATTCTATCAGTTGCTAGGGTGGACTTTAAAGTCATTCTAATAAATAACTGGGATTAGTATACTTCAATAGGTGTACATGCATTAAGGAAAGGAATCAACCAATGCCCATTGATAGGCATGAAAATAACAATTTGGTGAAATGGATTAGGAATTAAATACCATTAAGATATATTTTGGTTTGCACTTAATATGGTGATACCCAATATAAAGGTGAATTTTCTCAAGGTTTTAAATATACGTACCTTGCCAAAGTCTTCCTAAAGGTAGACACTACAATAGCTTATGATCTAGACAATGATAACAGTAAAGAGTAGAGCAACTAAACATGAGTAGAGTCTAGGTAGTAGACTTTCAAATGTTGAATCACAAGTTTCAGGCCTGCTCCTCTTAATGAAGTTTAGGCGATCAGGTAGTATCATTATCCCTTATACATTAGATGTGGCTCATTGCATACTATAAAAATCCGCACAAGGTTGTTGAGAGAATTTTAATCTAACCAGATGTAAATTGTCCATAAATATAGAATAGACCCATATGTAGAATACAATTTCTACTGGAAAAATTCATGAGATCCATCATACGAATAATATCAGGAAACATTACTTCTAACGTGTTTTCATCACTGAAAATGAAATCTGAAATAACATTTGGATATGTACATATCTGATTTCGTTTCTCCACGTTTCATTTTAGGCATTCAGTGATTAATGACTCTACTTAGATTGATTATTTTTTTGTTTTATGTTCGCCTACTAGTTTCAATTTGTTCACTCCATCTTTGGTGGAACTGCGGCTTATCGGTTTAGAGAGATGACTTTCAACCACTGTATCACGGGTTAGAACCCTACTTCATCAAATGAAAATTGGGTAGCCAGGTAGCATAATTAAACCTCACATAATAGGTGGGGCCCATTGTCTACTGTCCAAACGTATACAAAGTGCCTGAGCACATTTAAATTCGGTACGACTCTCGCTTTGAGTATTAGTCGCAAGATGGACTATTTTCTTTGACTACCAGCCTATTTCGATCATCCTTGTAGCTTGAGTACCTTTATTTGACCACAATTAACTACTACAAGAATACAAACGCTCATGACACCAGTTGTAAAGAAAATAAAAAGTCAGCATATAATATACTGCAAAACGAATATCACAAGAGGAAATCTTTAAAGAATTAAAAGTTACCGATAATCCCCGAAGTTGCATGCCAATATTTACTGTTTCACATAGTTCTGACATTGTTTTATGAGCTGTTTGTAGATCAGCACTAGGAAAAGTTTTCAAGTGAAGAAATAAATGGAATAAAATACGAAAAGGAAATTGGATGATGTGTTACAATTATATATATATATATATATATATATATATATATATATATATATATATATATATATATATATATATATATCAATCATGAAAACTTAACTAGTTACTTCAGTTTGGAGTTTTGACTTATTTATTGATTTCAGATTGGTATACGTCATGGACTGACATCAGCTGAAGAAACGTTGGAAACCTGAGAGCACTAGACAGTTGTTTCGTCCTCACATGGGACTCGGCAGTGTCCACTTATGACCTCATGTTTTTAGGTAGCGAACCCAGGACCTTCAGGTTCCACAGCCAGCACGTTACCATTGAGCTATCGGGTCAGAATCCAATGGTCTACACTTCCCACCTCTGTCAGTTCACGATATAGCGCGACTTTTACCGTCGAATATGAGGACAGTTACTCAGCGATGGCATTGGACGAAGGTCGTGCTATATTGTGATACTGGATCCCGGCCCAGTGGCTCAACAGCAACATGCTGGCCATGGGACCTGAAAGTCCTGGGTTCGACACCTGGTGGCACGAAGTCATGAGTGCACAATGATAAGGAGTCCCACACTAGGACGAAACAGTTGTCCAGTGCTTCAAGATTTTCAAGGTTTACCTAACTAACGTCAGTCCATGATGAATGCTGACCTGTAACTAATTACTCGCACAGAAAGCTATTGAAGAGTGTTAGGTCGATCTTCGTCTTGTGTCACTCTACCTTTGTGAATACAGACAAAATCAACCATTTCAAGAATGAATCCACACCCTCAGCCGAATATTCTAGTTACAAGCAAATTCATTTACGAGTCACTATCTCCAACCTTAATAAACAGTTTGAATTACCATTAAAAGTAACTGGAAAATGTGAATCTCAGATTCACGTCACCGGTCATATTACTTTATTTATCTTAAAGGTCGTTTTACTTATGACCTAAGCGGCAATATTATTACATAACTCGAACCAAGAGCTTTTGAGTGATACCTCACTCGTTTCTGTGTGACCTATATCTCAGAAATAACCGAATGCTGAATGAAACCCATTGTCATGCACAACTCCCATATTTTGTGCTTGAAATCAATTGTTTTTATAATTTTTATAAACCATGGTGCATTGTGATAAAGTAATTCAGTTATATATCCATATGAATGAAATCGCCTAAAATATACAGACAATAAGCATCAGACTGTATTCTGTTGTTAAAAGGTTAGGAGGGCAGAGTTTTATAACTCATCGTGAGGATAGTTTGAGCGTGCGAGACTGAGTAATAATCGAGATCAATCACGTTTAAGGTCAGTGTTGATATTGAATAAGACGAACCACGTGATTAAGCCAATAATAACCAGCGATAGCAAATTGGCGACTGGGTTGACTCAATAATAAGACATTCCTAAATATGAGTATAGGGTAGATTGAATCGTTAATTATAAGCCTTCACAATAAAACAACTGATGGTTACTGTCCATCAGACTCTACACTCAAACAAAAGGATAATCAAGGCAGAAATTTTCACGCAGGCGAATCATTTCAAGTTTCTACAATTTACAACACCAAAACAGCAGTGAACAGAAAATGTATGATGGCAGAAAATAAATTAGTACACGTCAATAAAATATGGAGGATTTTGAAGATGATTTAGAGGGAATACACCTTCACGATTGTGACCAATTTCGGTCCACGTAACAACAATTATCAACCATTCATTCTGAATATTTTGAGAATCTCAGCCCAAAAACGTAAACCCTGCCTGAACGGTTCGGAACAAATAGACTACCAGAAAAACTCGGAACACTGTAGCCATTGATTATTCCCCTTGTAACTGCAGCTTGTCACGTCTGTGATTCCTTTACTCACTACTACTGCTACTACAAGTAGCGATAGTTCCTTGTTATTTTTGGAGACCCCTCGGTAAGTAATGACTGACATATAAGGTTATCAGGCATTCAAGTGCTTAGCCTTCGTTTCTACCTTACTTGGTGAGAAAAATGAGTGTGCGTAATGCTCTCCAAGTACTACCAACTACTGGAAATCAGGTTTATATTCTTTAATGCATCGCTGAGAACACATAAGAAACGATGACCTTGTCACATTGACATATTTATTCACACTAACGGACTGAAAGAGAAAAGTACAATAAATGTTCGCTAATAACCAAGTGCTTATATTATTCGTAAACTCTACCAACACAAAAAAACATGGTACAGCAACGAACAGTTTCAATAAGAAATAATAATGAAAATCAAAAAACGAATGGTGATTCCCGAAGTTCAAATGAAAGTCGTGACCGGTGGGGGTAACCAAGTCGAGCATAGACGGAGGTCGCGCTATATGGTGAAATGACAGAATTAGGAAATATGGACCATCAGATCTCGACCCAGTGGCTCAATGGTAACATGCTGGCCACGGGACCTGGAGTTCCTAGGTTCGATCCCCAGTGGGGTGGGGTCGCGAGTGGGTACTACTGAAGAACCCCATACTAGTGCGAAACAGTTGTCCAGTGCCTCCAGATTTCTAGTGTTTCTCCAACTGATGTCAGTCCACGACGAATACTAACCTGAAATCAATGAATAAATCCCCACAAACCTCCAAAAGGAAAAAATAGTGACCAGTATTTAGTAGATATGGAATGAATCATCTTACATACAGAAATGGCACGAAAAAACCTACCGATTACATTCATTTACTTCATGTTTAACAAGCCTATCCAACAGAAGATGATAACGCTGAAAACGTTGTACAGGTGTAACCAGACGAGAACTGAATAGCAACATTGGACGATTTAATTCATTCGAGGACTGTGTCATATCTTGACTATTCATTCTTGCTGTTAGCATTTCTCGACGATGTATCTCTTCATTGCATGCAGTTATCCAAGAGGAATAGACACGATCTTTTTCAAGCGCAACACTAAGGTGAACTGCACATTCATGAAGAGAACAATAGATTGTGTACAGGTCAACAAGACGTGACACCTACAAGTCATAATACAAAAAACATTTTGCATTTGTCACGAAGATGAAACTTTACTCAGAAAGCAAGAAAGACAAATCTAGCTATGCGTTTTGTGGTGGAGTTGTGGTTGATTGAATTAGTAAGTTGACTTTCAACCAGTGGGTCACGAGTCCGAACATCGCTCAACATAATGAGGTTTGAACAGATAGTGAGATAGTATCATTAACCCTGCACGAATGTGCACAAGGTTATTGAGTGTATTTCGATAAGTTTCTTGTCCTACTTACAGGCCGAAGTGGTAAAAACTGATACGATAGTGTCAAGACTAAACTAGGTGGTCGAACTTGTTACTGAGCTCATGACTTTGATACTAATGACTCCTTAACATTAAACAGTGACCACCTTCTAAAACCGATCGGGTGAGTATCGAAAGACAAAACCCTAAGTCAATAGACGACTATTTGTGTAAACTCAATGATACACCTTATCAAACGACAGCTAGTAATGATGAAAATTACCGTGATACGTTTATCTCATGAAGTCAACCTTATAAACTCTCATTCAACACGTTGACAATAAATAATAACTGAATATACCGAATGTAAACCAACCCAATAAAATCCCTATATCGAGGAGGTCTATGACAATTTAAACCACCCTAAACTCCTATACATTCAAAAACTGGCATTGATGTAGGTTAAAAAAATGAAAATTACAAAAAAAACTATAAAAACATGCATATACTACTCACATTGAAAAGAACAAATGCATAGATTTCTACAAAACATAGGTGAATGATATAAATGCAAGAAGAAAACAATACAAACATACCATAAGAAACACCCAAGCTTTGATTTTTCTTGCATTCCCATCGCACGCCTCTAAATGTGGCAGCAATGCACTAAACAAAAGAAAATATTAACCATGTCTACTAATACTCATCAAATACAAGCAACAAGTAATTGACTAAAATTGTTAATATGGCGCGAATTTTCATGCTGATGCAATTCAAAAAAGGTTTATTTATCAACAGTATGTATATGTTAATTCTATGCAATAAACATAGCAGCTGATCCCAAGGATTTAAACTCTACTCCACCTAAGCCATAACAAAACAACCGTGGCTCACAGTCTAGTAAATAAATATTCACTTAGTTGAGCTGGATTACAATTAAAACAAGGTATGTTATCAGCTATACGTAAAGTCTATTGTGTTGCAGTACGTTCTCTTCTACCGTATGGTTGTGAAATATGATCATTATAAAGGTAGAAGATATTACAAGGCTTCAGGTATTCGACCACCAATGCCTTTAAAGCATAGGTCGTATGTCAGTAATACAGTAGTTGGGGAGGAAAGTCAGATGATCAGGTCGTGAACCTTAGTCAATTGAGATAGCTAGGATATGTGTTACGTATCCCTAAACACCATCTGCCTCATCTAGGAATATTAGCTGAAGTAGGTTCAGGTTTTGAAAAGGCGAGACTAAGACATGGTATCATCCCATGAAGTCGTTGACTGTTGGCCTGACACACGTAGGGAGGCATGTAGAGCGATGCAGACTAGCTGGTTGGTGACCACGTGACAACAGAAACCAATGGTTGGAGATACTAGGTGATATGGTACAGAATAAGCCAGTGGCGCAGATGTATGCACACTTCATCTTCATACGAACCGCTATACTGAATTCAGCATTTTCTCATCCCTTCATCTTCTTTTACTACCTTAAACTGCTTTTCGTCGATTTTTCATTCATTCTTCATCTTATTACTTTGTTACTAGATGTGCTGATATGAGGTATGGCAACTTGGACCATTACGTAGTAATATGTAGTGTCCTAAGACTATGATTTTATCCGAGATCTTATAAAGCTACCCCGGTGCCCATGACAACGTCGAAGGAGCAGGGTTCGTACTCATCATTTATTGCCTAGCACTCTGATACCAGGATGAATTCACTTGATTTTCCATATGAAATTACGTTAAGATTTATAATACTCTCTTCCTTTCTTCCTTAGTACGACACTTTATACTACTCACAGAGGATATTCAAGTAATGGTGTACATCAAACAGAAAATTGTAATCTTCAAAATAGGTAAATGTTCATAAGTCTAATACTGGTTTGCTAATATTAGGTACATATAAAAAAGTTACAAAACAAACCTGTAGAAAAACACAAACCAAATAACCTGATTATAACTTGATGCGAGTGAGAAATAAAAGTAATTCTCACAGGCCTATGATTAGGTTTCCTCTCTGTGGATAAGCTGATATCTTTGTAAATAAAGTTTTATGCCAAAAAAAAGCTCTTATATAACAAAGGTATGCTATAATCATGACATAATTGTTTCAGTAGCAACTAATAGATATTCATTTATCGGTACAGTAACATACTTTAAAAGAGAAGCAATGAAAGTCAAAACTGTGAATGATAAAAATGAAGTCGAACCTGATACTTTTTTTTTACAAACAATACAGAAAAAACTTACTTTTTATGTAAGCGAAGTAATTCCGGCCAATTACAGAGTAAACGACTTTGATTATCTCGCATAAATGTAGGCTGTGGATAGGAACGGTACCCAGACTCGTTATTAACATCAACATCAGAACAATTTAACCAAACTACCTAAAGTGAGACAGAAAAATAATCGTAAAGAATAAACAATCTGTTAAAATCTGAGATAGCGTTTAAAAATTAATTCCCTTCTTATCATCAAACACATTGGACTAAAAGTAGAATCCAGGATGTGAGTTTCGTCCTATTTCGACTCTTCGGCTGAATGTATCTCCCAGTGAGTGATGTTGTTCCCACAGGGACTCAGGCTCGGGGGCGATTGCTTCAAACGCTAGGGCGTTATCCACTAGACCACCGAGCCGCTTCTTGTGAGACAAGTATAGTTTAAGTATAATTGCTCGTATTAAACCATCGTTGATTCGACCGAATTGATCGGTCTCTATTGGTATATGGGCTCATGTGCGGATGCCTCGATATTGCCTATGTTTTAATTATATATAGTAATGATGGATAGTGGCCAATAGTGGAATCCAGGACGAGCATTTCGTCCTATTTGAAACTCTTCAGCTGAATGTACCTGTCTACCAATGAGTGTTGTTCCCATCGAGATTCGGACTCGGGACTAACGACGGTATAATACGAGCAATTATACCAAAACTATACCCATCGCACAAGAAGTGGCTATCGTGGCCCGGTGGTCTAGTGGACAACGCTCCCGCATTTCACGAGATCGCCCTCGAGTCTGAATCTTGATGGGAACAACATCACTCAGTGGGAAGCAGGTACATCCAGCTGACGAGCCCCAAATAGGACGAAATGCTCGTCCTGGATTCCACTGTTGGCCACTATCTATCATTACTGTATATAATTAAAACACAGGCAATATCGAGGCATACGCACAGGAGCCTATATGCCAACAGAGACAGATCAATTCGGTCCAATCAACGATGGTATAATACGAGCAATTATGTTAACAACATACACACTTGAAAATGTCACGAAAAATGAAAGTAGTTTGTCAAACTTGATGTTAAAAATGGAGATCTTAAGAGTTCTTTTTATTCAGTAGAAGTATATTTCGAACTTGGTTGAATTATACATACCAGCAGATTTATAACGATTCTCGAATATCGCCAGCATAGTTGTCAACCTACACCTGTATCGCGACAATCTGCGAAAGGTAGAAACATTAATTATAAGACATATCAAGTATAAGTCTTCATGTTTTGACCTGATATTCTGCAACGGTTGGGTAATGATAATAGAAATGTTCTCGTGGAATCTTCTTTAGAACTCTTGGGCCCGAATACAAAAAAAGATAAAAAGCCACGTGAATTTCACTTTGTTTATTAGTAGAAAACTGTACATTTTTTCACTAAAACAAAAATTTGACGTTAAGTGAAGTGAATTTAGTCACCTGTACTAACAACACAAATGCCAAACAGTCGAATTTTAAGCAAGAGTTTTGTTCCAATGTCTGCATTAAAGCACTAATGAGTGAATTGTAATGATCAATGCTTACTGTTCGAAAGTGTCCTGACCAAGAATGGACTGGATGGTTTGGAAAAACTTAGGCACCGAGTTAATATCATTCACTATATAAGGTATACTCCTTCTTGTGTAATCCTAGTGTAGTACATTAAAATAAATAACAAAATAAACAAATACTTTGTATTAATCTCCAACGTTTCTAGCTTTCTGCGAAGATTCTTTTTAAGAGTATGAATCTGATACTAAGCAGTTTTCATGTTAATATCCAATTTTGGTACAGAAGGTGACTTTTACGATCATCCAATCACATTTTGATGTGAGGGTCAAAGATCAATGTAATGTACGTAAGTGATCTAACAAATCAGTCAGAGACACTTATTCCAGTTGCGCAAGTAACGTAGAATAAAAGTTAGGTGGGAAATTCTAGTTCAAAGAATAATAGACCCTGTACGATAACGCCTTTGAAGTGAAGACAAGAGTAAGACAAGGCTGCCACCTACTACCACCGATCATCTTCCCCATTGTGGTCGACTGGATTCAACTACATCATGCAACAAATTGTGAAGAGCGAGAAGACGGGCATATGCTGGCTGCATAGATGAAAAAACCCTACATGATTTGGATTTCACCAGTGGTGATGATTTATGTCTAATATCTTGTCGCACAAACTCGAAGATATATAGGCGAAAAACCAAAAAGTTGATAGAAGAGGTAGGGCAGCCAAAACAGGACTTCAAGTGAATGTACACAACACAGAGGTAATGAAGATACTCAACCAACCAACAACAACAACAAGCACCAATCACCATCAATGAGAGAAATCTAAAGGAAGTTGTCTCTCTCACCCACCTACATAGGCAGGCAGCATCGTCTCAACTACAGGCAGCACAGACACAGATGAGGACGTCAAAGCCAGCCACGATCCGAAAGACACCAAGACAGGCCTTACTGCATTAATCTGAAATAATCAGTGTGGAGATCTACTGCACTCCACTCCACTCAGCATAAAGCATCTACAACATCCGGATTGTCAACACTAATGCCAGTCAAGTAGGTCACTACTTCCATGTGATGGTTGAGAGACTTGGCGTGTCACCAAAAGCATTTCCAACAAACTACAGACATGCATCATCAACAGTTGCCACCTACGCTCACTCGATACTGAAAATCAGATCAGATGGCCAGAATAATAAGAATAAGAAACAAGGAACTCTGGCTGGCTGGCTGGCAACGAACCAACTAAGAACCCATCGTCTAACAAATATGCAGTAGAAGAAAGTGGAGATGGATTGGATTGGGGATACACTGAGAAGACCGTTTGTGGACATTATGCGCAGGCCCAGGACACTGAGTGGAACCCAAAGGACAAATAATAATGATACTAAATGATGAATAACTGTTGTCAATGCTATATTAATTTGGTTAGTCTAACTTGGAGCTGTGAATCATTGATTTACGGAGATGACTTGTAACCATTAGGTGATAGGTTTCAGTCCTATTGAGGTTTCGGCAGCCGAATGGTATCAGATGCTCTCGCACAATAAGTGTGACTCATTGCCTACCACACAAATGTCCACAAGGCTGCTAGATACGAAAGCGGAAACCAGTTTTTAATGAGACCATTTTTAAAGCACCTTCTTTACCAAACTGGATAGTCAGTTAATTGTAGTTAAAAAATACTGAGTCAAAGTAATCGCCTTTCAGAAGGGGTCACAGTTGGAAACTTTGAGAAAACAATTAACCGAAAAGAGCGAAAAATCGTCATAATCGGAAAACCAGATTTTAGTTGCCAGGACAAATTGTGAAGTAATGAAGACAACAACAGCATAAACACTGAGGAAAAGGTGAAATAAAAAATTTGGACCGGGTTTCCAGCCCGGCGCTCTGCCAATTGAGCTACGAGGCTAGATTGCCGACCGGATTTTCATGTCACTTCAATGATACTGCCAAATTTTTGAATAAAATGTCTAGGCTGTTAGTTATTCGTCTTGTCAGCATCACAACGATGCACAGACAGTAAAACAGTAGGTTCAACTTGGATTTTTTCAAAGGATGATTCCATAGGGTCTGCTAATACAGATACGAAACTACCAGGAAAAGGGTTACGAAAAATTATGACTTAAGCCGACAAGTAGTTTCTTCATATTCGAGAAGTCCTAACAGTATGCTTTAAAAGTACGTCAACATCTTGTAAAGCGACAGCATCACAAGGAAATTAACTATAAATCGTTACAGTCAGTCATTTCCAGCACTATGTTAAATTATGACTAACCAGCAGTTCGGCTTCTTTGGGTATAGTGTATATGATGACGCACCTTAGAGCACAATTCAAATAAACCATACTCAAGGAATTTAGAAAACTTCTGGTGATTATTACTCATTAATAAGTAATATGATAAACAGCTACGCACCCTTGGAATGAGAGTATTATTATTATTATTAGAATACAAAGGTGGTGCAGCCACGGCACCAAGAAATGTGTAACACAAAATAATATAACAACATTATGAAGAAATAAAGTCATCTCAAGTGAATAGAAAACAAATCATAATAACAACAGAATAATGACGTACATTCAAAATGAAACATTCATTACTTCTCATCAGCAGAAGATACGAGGAGAAGGAAGAAGCTACAGTATGACCACCACTGCTTTCCATTCTCAGTCATATCTGATAAAGTCTCAAGTCACTGAGTTGCGTGATCTCTCGGAACCCACACCTCAACAGGGAGTCGTGAGGCACCAACACATGTTAACCCCATACAACTATCCTTCATCCCAACCCTCCACTTCTTCCATTCACTCCCACAGTTAGCAAACAATGAACGATGTGGAAGCCGTTGAGTCGACATGTGTAACACATGTCCAAGTCACCGAAGCCGATGTATCCAGATGGCTTCACTTATTCAATGGCCATCTTCATTCTGTTTAAACGTCGCAACGGCACCAAAGGTGACTCAGATTGACGTGTGCCACTCTAGTTTTCGATATGTGGTTGAAACTTCCACCACTCACACCTCCATGATCACTCACACAACTACCCAAATACACGAACTTTTCGACTACTTCCAACGGCTCATCACCAAGGATGAGCGTAGGCACATGATCCTTCTAATCTTGCAAGAGTAATTTGCACTTCGATGGTGCAAAGCATATACCATATACGAACACACAGGCTGGAACAACAATAACAGCCAAGTAATAGCATGTGACCTTGATTTGTCAATTGGTCACTCTTAATCTAATCTTCATGACTCGAAAACATGTTTTGAATATAAAACTCATTATGAGATGTTGTCCTTCTGTTTCAGACCTAATCTGAATTAATTCTAGTTTCTCTGGGTTTCAATTGGCAACAAATAAAAAGAGTAGAGAAAATATGAAAACTAATCACTCACTTAGTCATCAAATATACAATGTAATGGATAGAGAAGTTCTGTGAAAGATATTGATAAACAACTTCAAGTTGGAATTCAATAACATCATTTCGCAGTGTGTCCACCGAGCTAGGAGACTCACCATCGCTATACACTGGCATAGATGCTAAGCGGACGAAGGTAATCGGCAGGAAATCTTGGACCTAGGTTTCGTGATAGTTGGCACTCATCAACAACCTCGGCGGGACTGATGCCCCACTTGTAATCTAAACCCGTGTCACCCAGCCGGAGACGTTTCCACGAAGCTATTCATGATGCAACTAACCAGCCCCCCTCCCCGCATCCTATCGATCGGTGACCAATCAATGTATGCAATGCAGTCTTACAGGAGGTTAATTGCCGCCCAAATAGCTAAGTGGTAACGTCTCCGATTACAGCAGTGGGTGACACAAATGCAAATATCTGGTGGGACATCAGTTCCGTCGAGGTCGAAGGTATGCTTTGTTGACAAATGTCAAAAAGCATGAAAGCTAGGTACAAGGCTTCCTGCTGATTGCTTCTATCCAATCAACATATTAATAGCTATTCATCACGTGTATATGGCTACGTAATGTTGTTTTACGCTTTAAAAATTCCTAAGGGCATTTGCATCTTAAGTAGACACTACGGTGAATGTAGGCGTTCATTACCGGTGTCAACTTCAATACATCATTTGTCCGGTACAAACTCAGAAACATTACACATCAATGAGGAATCGATATAGAGATAAGTTTGTTTTGGTTATTCATTTACTTTATCGAAAGCTATTGTCACAAGTAACACATCATACCATGTACCAGATATAACGCAATAAGGTAAGAATGATACACTGGATATAATGAAAAACACCTCCATACTACTTATAAAAGATAAAACCAGTAATTGCTGAGAGAGACGTATATAAACTAGGTTGTAAGTCACATTCATTATGCAACGACTAACGATACTACTTCACAGTGCAACCTAAGAAAAGTCTTCGAGTTCAATCAACAGATTATCCGTAGATAACAAAACCTCTACCCTGAGAACTTTAACGATCACAAAATTAACGCCAAAAATTACAAAGGAATCAATGAAATATATTATTTAATAAAACACTAAAAGCTAAAACCCTTGCATCTGAGTGCGACCAAATATTAAGGAATGGTATTTGTAATCATTATAAAAAAAATACTACTGATCAGTTGATTCTTCTCATTTTACATACAAAATATGCAAAACAAACACACGAGCGCACACGCATCCCCATCGTATAGATAGTTTTCAAAGTATGTGCTTTAAAATGCACACACACACACACACAACCACACACTCATTGTAAGCGTACACATTCAACAAGACAATCAATGGGATCGATTAGACACAGACTAATTATATACACATATTAAAATATGTGTATATAAGAAATCGAACTAGATTTTTCTTGAATTTCATCTAGACACTGTAATCAGAGAAGTTAAGCATTTCTTTTCAGAAGGAAGAAATACTATCCGTCACTAATCAATTACAATTTATTTGAAACATATACTACTCAAGCGAAAAAAAATAATTTAAAAATAGCCATGATAATCAAGGTGTTCTACTAGTTAATACGTTGCATTGACATCTATTCACACAATCATACACACAAGCACACATCAATAAAGAAATTGAACAGTAACATTTAACCACCGTGTGATCAAAGTTCAATAGGCGGGAAGAAAGAAGTGGAGCGATTAGCAGCTATCAAATTTTTAAAAAAAAATTAAATAAAACACACTGTACACCAGTATCACTTTTATATATATTCAAATGTACACACACATGAAATCTAGGATACATGAAACAACACACCTGATACTACTACAATGTGAGATTTTATGCGTGATCGCAAAAACCATACATACACACACACACACACACAAACAAGCAAACAAATATGCAAGCGCATGAATGTAACAAGTAACCTTTCTTGACTGAAGCATCAATCAATAAATGATTTGACAAATTCTCCGTTTGTCTTCTTGAATAGTAAAAGGTATGTTTATAAAGTTAGTTAAGGAAAAGTTTTCCTGCATTTAGATGGTAAACAGAGAGGGTAAAGTACAAATAAAAATCAACATGGAAAAAGAAATAAAGAGATAGTGAGATGTGATAGACAGCACAACGACCAGTTTCATAACTAAACGTACAGTTTACAGAAAAAGATTACGTGAGGTAATTTTTTCGACATATATATATGTTTTGAGGGAGTTGTGGAGATTTGGAATTATTTCAAGTTGTTATTCATCGTAGACTGACATCAGTTGGAGGAACAAAGGAAACCTGGGAGCACTGAACAGCTGTTTCGCTCTAGTATGGGACTCCTCAGCAGTGCGCACCCACGACCCTACCAACTGATGTCAGTCTACGATGAATAACTACTTGAAATATATATATGTGTACTTGGTGGTGAGTGAAGGTGAGATGTAAATCTGGACAGTGGCCGGACTCGAACCAGCGACCACCAGATTACCGGCCCAGTGCTCTACCAACTGAGCTACGAGGTCTGACTACTGAACAGAATTTTATTTCACTTCAATCACTAAGGATTTTTGCCCAACTACCATATGAATTCGTGAAGCGCTACTACCGCTTGATCGTATTCACGCTGGTTGCCTAGTCAGAACTTCTTATCCTAATCGAAATCTAACTGAATCAGAGAGGGGAGCATCATATTGATTATCATCTGACTATCTGAGATAGTCGTAGTTTGGGAGACTAGTATTTGTACTGGGTGATGATTGAAGGTGAGATGAAAATCTGGACCGTGGCTATTTCAGATAGTCAAACTGATATATACATACGTATATATATGACAAAATAAGTGGGTTTGAAAAACGAAAAAGGAACGAAGAATACTAAGACTAAAATAAGTTAAGTCAACGGTACAGACAAAGACTGCACATACTTCTTTTGCATATATATATATATATATATATATATATATATATATATATATATATATATATATATATCAGTTTGACTATCTGAAATAACCATGGTTTGGCAAGCTTGTATTGATAGTGAGTGATGATAGATGAGATGAAATCTGGGTCACGGCCTGTCAATCATTATCGAGTATCAATAGGCCTGGTCAAAACTGATAATCCATATAGTGCTCCCTTCCTTTTAATGCAAGTAGATTTGGATTGGAGTGAGAAGTACTGACTGAGCAGTTGGTGCCAGTGAGATCAAGCGATAGTAACACGTCACGAATTCAAATGTCAGTCGGACAAAACCCTTGATGACTGAAGTGGAATAAAAATTTAATCAGAAGTAGGGTAGCTTAGCTGGAAGAGCACCTTGGTAGAAAGCAAGTGGTCGTTAGTTCAAATCCTGCCGCCGCCTAAATTATCATTTCACCTTCAATCATCGCTCATTATAAACAAACGAACAATATCTTTCTAAGCAGCCACAATGGAAACCAGTCTGACGAATTACCTTATTACCACTTATGTTACCTTAAAATCCATAGATTCACAATGTATCATGCATACATATACACAAAATGGTAGAAAAGGACAAGATGAATGCAACCCAGTTAAACGTACAAATTCATATCAATGAACGAAAAATAGATGGAATACGAATGTTAACAGATTCTCTTACATTGGAGGATTCAGATAGGTCCAACAGTTTGACAAGTAACGAAATATAGAAAACTCAACTGATATTTCTCAATGTACACGACCTGCTAACGCATATTAACAGGAGTTCAATCCATCTCATTTGATAGAGTTTTGGCTCATTACCTAATGCACGAACATGTATGTGTTTACTGAGAACATTTCAACACTTTTTCCAACTTTGAACAAACGAAGTGCCCATGAAGTTTAAGAATAGTTGACTAATTCTGAGATTATAAAACACTGTATGACATATCATTACACTGAAGTTTAGATATTCACTGGGTAGACAGACTAAAAGATTTAGAAAATCACTGATTAGAATTAAAACACGAAGTGAATCTGGGAGATCAAAAAAAAAGATGTCTATAAGTGACTAGTTATTGAAGACGACAAAGCATCGTCTGCGTATAGTGATAACGAGGGTAAGCACTATTGATCTTAATAGTAAACTGTATGATATACGAGAAGTAAATCTTTAACTGAGTCTGTAAACACAAAGTAATTTAGGTGAATGAGGCAATTTTTTAAGGCAAACTTGACTACTTTGTGTTTCCCACATACAATGCGCTTTGGTGCAGAAGTAGGTGATAGAAAAACTAAATAATATCGTAATCAGGTATAGTAGTAAAAAACCTTGGGAAAATGATCTCCTACATCAGCAGTCTTTGTCCTCCTTTCACTCACTGTGTACATCATACCAATTTTTCATCCTTCTTTAATTCTGTTGAGAAGAAAAATAACTTGAATCTACTGAGTATTATGCAAGGATCTATGATGTAAAGACTTCTCAAGTAGGTTGCAAATAATAATAATAATTATTATTATTAAAACACAAAGGTGGTGCAGCCACGGCACCAAGAAATGTGTAACACAAAATAATATAACAACATTATGAAGAAATAAAGCCATCTCAAGTGAATAGAAAACAAATCACAATAACAACAGAATAATGACGTACATTCAAAATGAAACATTCATTACTTCTCATCAGCAGAAGATACGAGGAGAAGGAAGAAGCTACAGTAT
This sequence comes from Heterobilharzia americana, assembly GCA_944470555.2. Taxonomy (NCBI): domain Eukaryota; kingdom Metazoa; phylum Platyhelminthes; class Trematoda; order Strigeidida; family Schistosomatidae; genus Heterobilharzia; species Heterobilharzia americana. The sequence goes on along the minus strand of OX104127.1, from coordinate 136,781,260 downwards.
GACCACCACTGCTTTCCATTCTCAGTCATATCTGATAACGTCTCAAGTCACTGAGTTGCGTGGTCTCTCGGAACCCACACCTCAACAGGGAGTCGTGAGGCACCAACACATGTTAACCCCATACAACTATCCTTCATCCCAACCCTCCACTTCTTCCATTCACTCCCACAGTTAGCAAACAATGAACGATGTGGAAGCCGTTGAGTCGACATGTGTAACACATGTCCAAGTCACCGAAGCCGACGTATCCAGATGGCTTCACTTATTCAATGGCGATCTTTATCATACCCAAAAGCAGGCTGTCATGCCTTACAATTACTTACATGGTATTGCCACCAGATACGAGCAATCCTACAGAGACAACAATCATCGAACACAGAGTCATTGCATATCCTCAGCTAGTAGAGGCCAGGTTTCACAGACATAAAGCAGAACTGTTTGCACAGAAGCTTTGTAAACTCAACTTTTTACGGTCAGACTAACGTCGCGACTGCGCCAAACATGATCCAGATTGACGTGTGCCACTCTAGTTTTCGATATGCGGTCTTAAGTTTCACTACTCATATTCATGGAGTTACTGACGTTTTGAAGCCTTCATAAACTATACGATGCCATTCTCAAAGAAGAAGTGTTTTTATCTGATGTCAAACTAAGTGACTAGTTTTTCAGTCACAGTGTATTCTTAATTTAATGAACCAGAATAAAGTAATCATAAACACGAATTAAAATACAACAGCTTTTAGCAAATACTTGATGCAACAGCCTTACCCATGAAATATCAAATATTCACTACGCTCAAGCTAATAACATACTCTTCTTTTGCTTCATTCATGTAAAGTACGAAAATGTTACAGTACATAGCTGACAGATACATCAAAATGGAACCTTGTTTAGAGTGTATAGCTTCAAGGTAACGCTATTTCAATCGAACACGCAAAGTGAACGAAAAGTGAATGAAATGTGTAAAAGAAAGGAGAGAAAGAATAAGTAAAAGCTATTGGGAATATTCAGAGTTCTGAAGGTGGCAATGTTTATATTGGCGCCATATTGACCAATTCTCAGAAGTTAACTCACAGTTCACGTGAATCAGTAGCATGAGGTGTATACTGATTCATCAAAATCTTACAACATACAACATTTTGACGGAAAGAAAATCAAAATCCAACAACTCGACATTTTTATCTCCTAACACTTAAATGTATTTCTTCCCTATTGCGAAACTTCTCTAAGAATATAGATCATGGCACACAAAAATAGTGTTTGAACTCAATCAGTATTTTGGCTGCATAACTTCTTTCATTTACTCAACAAGTAGCATGAGGCACCACTTTCCCCTGAAAAAATATACAGACAGACAGACAGAATCAACGTAGAACCTCTCACATAAGTGTATCAGCTCAGGTTGCCACACCTCATAGAAGTACACAAAGAACAGGTGGATAGAATAAGAGTAATATCGAAGTTAAAAAAGTTGTATCAGAGAATATAAAATTCCATCATAAAAGTTAAAAAAAATATTCAAGCTTTAGAAGACATCAACGAGTGAATTCATCTGCGTCATCGTCACCGATTTTCAGCAATGTCAGCTAGAGTTGTAAACCACTAATTCCTATCGTCTCCGAGACCCCATCACGGTAGTCTACATCTCCCAACACGGCTAAGACCAACAGTCATAGACTTTAAAGATTGGTGACACGTCTTGACTTGGTCATGCTAAACCCCCTTCCAACCTAATCAAACTTCCCCCAGCATGGCACGTCAAGATAGGCGGTGACTTGGCATGCGCAGTACATATTCAAGCCACCTTAGAAGATAAAGGGTGACAACCTCATCTGTCGACATACCTATCTTGCCTTGTAACCTTTGCCTAAACCTAACATCGCTCACACGGTGATTTCACCAAACGCGAGGAATGCTAAGAACATATTTGCGATCAAAACCATACAAGCCCTTTATGTCTGCCACCTTCAATGGTCATTTCTTACAGTAGTATAACAAGACACAACGGACTGCAGCATAGTATACTCGTCCCTTGACATATAGTGAGATACCTCCCAAGTTAGCGCCACAGATGACGGAACTTGGCAAATGCTTAACAAGCCTTCTGTTTGCGAGCTGACGATTCGTCAACAACCAGTCTGTTCAGGCTGATGCAAGTCACCAAGTAAGAGAAGTGGCCAATGCATTCCAACACTTTGCTTCCTATCAATAAACTTGAAGTCCTTGCAGCAGATAAGTCTCCTGAAGCATTGTCTTACATTTGACAGGTGCGAAAAGCATGTCAAACATGCTGAGATTTCTGCTTAACGCGTTCAGAAGACCCTGCACTTTGTCAACGTCTTCAACTAGCAGGACAATATCGTCTGCATACTCTAAGTCAACCTCAATACCTGTAAAGTTAGACGTACCTAAGGTTATGTTAAGTAGTACGTCTATGACGAAATTAAATAGGAATGGTGATAGTGGGCATCTTTTCTGTTGTTGTTAATTCATTTGCAACCCTTACACAGCTGCATGAGTTCGAGCAGAGAGCTTTGATAAGCATTATATACTTGTAGGATACTCCTCTCGGTACGCATGCCTCTCAATTAGAAATATCAGAATCTATGTGGATAAAATTGCAAATCTATCCATCTTAAGCAGAAATGAAAAGCTAACAATAATTATTCAGTCGTGACAAGAATGGCTCAGTGGTAACATTGCTGACTTGAACACCGTGATGCTGCTTCGATTATCAGGCGGGACATCAGCTCCACCGAGGTTGCAGATACACCTTGCTGATGAGTGCCAACAAGCACGAAACCCAAGTGAAGCAGAGCTTCATGCCGATTACCTTCATCCAACAAACATCCCCCAAATTACACTGCGATGGTTGGAACACCTCAAAGGACATAGTAGGAAGCTACAAAAGCAAAGAATGAACATAGTCTTTGCAGAGTACTGGTTCTCGTGTCAAGTAATCAACGCCTGGAACCGACTTCCAGAAGAAATGGTGTCCGCATCACCAATTGACTCGTCCAAATGGGGATTAGACAAGCACGTAAATCTGGAAAAGGATTAATATAGGCTCTCAGCCTCCTATCCTCAATGAATCTGAACGGTGAACCTCCTAGCTTGGTGCCGCATTAAAATTCGACCAGCACTAAGCACTAGACAACATGAGATTGGTTGCTCTTCAGTAATCAATCAAGGCAAAAAATTGGTCTGTATACCAAGGTTAATGTGTTAAGTTAAGAATCGCGCCAAATATAGCAACCCAAAGTGATGGAATGCAGTTTGAAGAAACCACCCTATGGAAGAGAGTCTACAGACTAAAACGCTGATCGATCGATCCAGTCGATTTGAACATAAAAAGTAAGAGTAAAAGTGATACCACCATTAATATGTAAACTATCTTCCGCATAATGAGGTGACAGATCCTGTTATGTACATTAGTCTGATTCATAATATGACAGATTTGTGTAACAGCGTCACTGGCTAAAGCGTAATTAAAACCTTGTCAATAAATATTGGATTTATTTTCTCTATGTTCCACATATAGAGAGCTATCAAGTACAATAAGTATAAGTAAACATTAGTAAGAGAAAATAAGATAAGCATACTTAACTTACATCATATACATGTTGTAGAAAGTTTACATATGATTTCTCTGTATCTACCAATTCTTTCCATGCTAACTGATATCGCTTAGCCGGAGTCGACAGTGAATTCAATGATTCCAATCGTTCCAATTGACTTGGTGAATTCAAATTTGAACCAATTACCTTGCTACTGTTGTTTCTACTGTTAAGACCCTAGAATGAGATACAATATTAATGAATTAAATTATAAGGGAAGACCTAATACTATTGCAAAAGCAACTGATGTCCGTCCATGTTGAATATTAACCTGAAATCAATAAATAAAAATCCCCACAAACCTCAAAACTAAATTAATCTAACCATCATTGGTGACTAGAGATGATTCCCGAAGTTCCAATGAGAAATCGTGACCGGTAGGTTCAACCAAGTTGAACATGAGGACAATTACTCAAAGACAGTATTGGATGGAGGTCGTGAACTGACAGAAGGAAATGCGGACTATTGGATTCCAACCCAGTGGCTCAATGGTCACGTGCTGGTCATGGAATCTGAAGGTCCTCGGTACGACCCCTGGCGACACAAGGTCATGAGTGCATACTACTGAGAAGTCCCGTACGAGGTAGAAACAGCTGTCCAGTGCCCTCAGGTTTCTAATGTTTCTCCAACATATGTCAGCCCATGATGAATACTAACCTGAAATCAATAAATCTCCATAAAACGTAGAATTAAAAATAAAGAATTAAAACCCGATTAGTCTACTTCAAGTCCACAACCAGGTCACAACCAAGACTTTGGAAACGAACAATAGTACACTTACTAGGTTATGTGAGTAAAATAAATATCCGAATCCTGCAGCGGTTCAAATTTTCCCTTCATCTCTAAGCTTCACCCAGTATCAATATAGGCCTACCAAACCACACGTATCTGAGATAGTCAAACAGATAATTCATATAGTCCTCCCTGCCCTTTTAATGCAAGTATATTCGGATTGAGGTGAGAAGGCCTGGTTGAGCAGTCAATGTGAGTGCGATCAAGAGATAGCAACACGTCACGAATTCATATGGCAGTCGGGTAAAAGCCTTGGTGATTGATATGCAACAAAACTGTGATCATCAGTCGGGTATCGTAGCTTAGTGGTTAGAACATACGGCAGAAACTCGATGGTCACTAGCTCGAATCCCTCTGCGGTTCAAGTTTTCAATCTTTAGGTGCACCTGAGATCAAAGTTTTGGTTACATCTAACCACCTACGTTTGGTAAAGGATAAACCAAAATTTGCTTCTTGGACATTATTGTAGTGACCTACCAGTTTATTCAGACGTTAGATTTATGAAAATGTGGGAAATGCTGCAAGCATAAAAGCCATCAAAGTAGAACTAGAAACATACCTCTGATGAAGATGATGACGACTGTCCCATTTCACCAGTTTCGTGGACAGGTGAATTTCTATCAGGACTGGTTATGGTACTATTGTTACTGGCAAAAGATTGAGAATTAGGATGATTCCTTGGAAAACTTGTACGTGATATGTGTTGACGAATTGAAGCAATAGCAAGGTTACAATTTTGTGCTAAATCCTCTACTTTTTTCAGCAATTTACTTAGTTGACTCTACAAGAAGTAAATGAATGAATCTTTATAATTGATAACAGCCAAATTTTTCTAAGAAAAAGATGGAAACATTTCAGGATTTTTTAAAAGAACAGGAATAAACATTGGAGCAGAATAATATGGGTCTGCTTTATTATTTCGGCGGTTCTCATCAGTTGCTTACAACCTCGAATATTTACAATAAAAGTAGTAACATACTTCAGTTTATTGAGTTCAGTTAAAACGGGCAACAACATAGAGAAGTAAAGAAACTGTCCGAATTAGGATAAAGTTAAAATGTCATACAATGATATCATAAACATACATATATATCTTATTAGAACGAAAATTCTCATAAAAATTAGATGGTAACAGAGACCAGTATTGTGTAACTTAGAATAGGAAATTACTTGAGTCAATGAGTAGATAAGCTACGGTGGCCTGTTTGAATATTGAGCTACCAACTTTATTCATCGAACAATCATCATCAAATTCTTTCCTTACAATTTGTTTGAATCATTTAAATATGTCCTTTGAACGTATCATGTACTCTGGTATATTTTAAAACTGTTTCTAACTCCCCATTTCTCCAGTCAATAACAAAGGAGAGAAAAAATACTAAGTTATGTGGAAATGGACTTTTCGGTGAGAAAATGTACATCATATTTCTATCCATCAGATGCTTAGCTTGAGTTGCAGATTTTTGTACCATCTGAATGAACCGCCACCACCAAAATTACACTTGCATTTTTGTTACTTCTTCATTATGAACTGGATGCCCATCCAGAACTAGCTGGCTATTTGACATTATTGCCTTGAATACTGTTATCAGTAACATTATTTAGATGAACTAGCCATTTCGTCTGAAAGTATTGTTCTGGGAGTGAATTTGTTGAAAATTTACATGCTGAGAATTCCATACTGTCATACATATTGTTTGGAATAAAGCCATTATTATTATCATTATTATTATTATTAAGCTAGTAGCAGTCAGAAAACAAAATAGAATAGAACATAATGAGTAGACTTCGGTTGATTAAAGTTACGGGTTTAGACATAACAGAAAATCTAATGACAGGATAGTGATGTAATCGAATAAATGGAAGGTTAAGAAATTAGGTTATGATGGTAGTTAAAGATTGATGAAAAATCCCTTTTGAACACATAAATCTGGTATCCTCAGGTAAAGCTAGTACCCCTGTTTCATACTCCTTGTTTGCCAGTGCAATCAACAGGTATTCCTCATTATGTAACCTCCATTCATGTATATCAATTCACGTGTATTTGCCGGAGGAGTTACATTACGAGAACAGAAAGAGGATAATGCCTTCAATATTTTCAAATGTACTGAAGAACCTATGATTGAGGACACCAAGTATCCTCAAGCAGTTAATGAACAAAGGACCCCAAGTAGAAGTCTTGGAATTATTCCCAGTAATCAGTAAAGAGAATGATTCAAACCTATTTCGCTTAACTGAATTCACTACAATCAAACAGGCTCATATGGCAATTCGGACAGTTTGGTTACTTCACTATGTCCTGTCCTGATTGAACTAAAGTATGTTTGTATTTTTTATCGTATACTGTTACTGTAAATATTTGAGGATGTGAGCAGCTGATGAGAACCGCCGAAATAACAAAATGGATTCATGTTATTCTGCTTCAATTTTGCTCCTACTCTTTTAAAGCTGATGAAGGAAAATGTGCGTATAGAATTTCAGGAATTCTTTATTATTTCTATGGTGACAACTGATTTTATATGAGCACTAAAAATCTACAATATGAATTATAAATCTTCCGTGATAATTGCAGTTACGTAGTGGTTTATGAGGAAATAAATGATACTAGTCCCCTTTAAAAGACTTAGTACTATAGTAACGAACTCATAGAATTTCATGTCATGCTCTTTTGACATTCTGGATCAAAGTGATTAAGAACAAATTAATTACGTAATTGTTCAGGCTGTTTCCCACTTTTCTCCAATACGACAAGTAGTACAAATATCACTAGTAGGGGTTACGGAGGGTTACCAATTCACTAGATACAACTAATCCTACAGAATTACTCATTTTATCCGTGCAATAGTAATAGGACTAAATATGCTTATGCACTAGACTATGAGCTAAACAATGTGTACAGACTTATAATTACCACCCAGTTACCCATGATGAAGTACATGGACGATGGCTTAAGCCCAGAATCAATTGTTTGAAAGCCGAACATACAGGTCAACGATGAAAATAAAATAATCCCAAAAGGATCACTAGCGTAAAGAGAGTCTATTCACTTTGAAGCCACTGGTAAATAAAAGCTATATTATAATGAAAAACCTGAAGTATCAGTCACATCACATAAGCATCACTTTGTGGTGATATGCAGTCAAACATAATACTACAATCATTATCCATATTATATACAAGACTACATAAACTCACTTTCAAATCAGCATCTAATAATCCCGCTAATCTTGTGTGAAATAACTTAGGATTTCGAAGTAGTTCTAATCTTTTTTGACGTGAAGTAGTAAATGCAACTAATTCATCCATATGTGATCGACATTCTACTAGGTCCATTACAGTCAGCTTATCTGATGGTGTCACTGTTTCCAATAAACGAAAACCTTCTTTAATCCATGAAGCAGCCTAAAAGTAATAGGGATTAAAGTAATTAACACTAAATATAGAAATATAAATAAATCTAAAATCCATGTAAATTTCGCTTAGACAAGGTTTTGAATCAATTATCAATCGTAGTAGATAATGTTTTGGCGTTTGAAGTAGTCGGTATTAGTGGGAATAACATCACTCACTGGGAGGCAGATACACCCAGCTGACGAGTCGTAAATAGGACGATACGTATGTGCTGGATTACACTGCTAGCCACTACGTATCATTACTATAGTTATATACAGTATTAAAATGCATCTAAATGAACCTAACCAAAGGTTGGAATATAAGTTTATTTGTTCAGAAAAAGATAAACGTAAAACTTGAGCACTGTTTTTTCATAGTTCTATGAACAAAACTGAGTGCTATTTCAAACTGTAACCAAATAAGCTTACCATTGTGGGTGACTACAAGAAACTTATCGATTTATCACTTTCAACTACAAAGAGTTTTACTGATATGTGGAATAGGCATCCTAGTTTTGATATACACCTAAAATTCACACAAGAAAAATAACTCCCACCGGTCCTAATGACCTCGAAATTCCGAAGGCGTATTATATCCTGACACTATGACCTTCAAATTCAGCATCTCCAAGAGTTCAACACTTTACATTTCGTTAAAATGACCCATTCCCTTTGTTGTAGTCAGTGTCAACAGACTGCGTACAAACTAGATAAATGCAGTTCATTTTGTATTAATGAGATGGTGAAATCTACCTTGTAAAGTATTCACTAAAAACTCTAGCTCATCTACCCACTTTTCCTGTAACAAAATACAATGAAAGTTGGTGATCTATAAACCTCTGTATATTTTAACAATACGAGTTTTGACTAGCTGTTTCTTAAATCCATATGAACATGACAAGCTTTCCAAAATGACTAGGGAATCAGTTCAAGCAGATAACCCTTAATTTTGATACTAATGATGGGTAATGGATATCAATTGATGAGTGTTTCTTCTGATTTGAGACTGTCAGCTGGAAGTATCTGTTCTCCAGTGAGTAATGCTATTCCCACTGAGCAGCTCCAAGAAGCTATCTCTTTCAGTGATAATTTAGACCAGTCATTGCTTAAACCAACAATCAAAGACTTCATCCGCTAACGCCATTTTTCAGTTTGGTCACCTCTAAACTTTTTCCAGCCTTAACCTACTTCAGCCAACATCATGCGATGGTGATGACGAGGAATGCTAAACAAATGTCTCAGTCACCTGAGTATAACAAGATTCAAAATTTTACCTGTTGACTTTCCCCTCTTCCCTAAAACTTTACACCAAACTTCTACTTTATTGACCTGGTGGTATCATGACACATGGTCTGTGTTACAAAGGAGACCGTGGTCGAACACTTTAAGGCTTCTTATGTCCTCTACCTTGAATCTACCATATTTCACAACCATATAGAAGAACAGAGCGAACTGCAGCGCAGTACACTACTTTTAATAGGTGATAGAGTATCACGGTGACATCATACATGGGGTAATTTGGCGAAAGCCGAGAAAGCCTTTAGCATCCATGCGGAGACTTCGTCGGTCGCTGAACCAATAGGGCTGGTCCGACTTCACAAGTGAACTGGCCAACCCACTCAACCAATTCACTCCCTTGTGTTAAACAAGGTACCAGCTAAGATCAGTTCTGAAGCAACAATTTGCACTTGGTTGGCGAGAAACGCATCCGAAAGACATTCAAATTGCCATTCAAGTTTTCCAGAAGACTATCCATCGTATTAACATCACTTAGCAGGACTATGTCATCTGCAAACTCTAGGTCAACTAATGAGTCTCGTGTGGTAAAACTAATCCCTCGTGAGAGATGGACCTCTCCATGACAAAATTATGTACGAACAGAGAAAGCGGACATCCTTGACGGACACCACTCAACTTCCCTGATTATTCATCATACGCTCACACAAGCCAATGGGTGTTCTTAGCTGGCACCCATTTCAGTGAGACACTGACATAAGACCCCTTGGTCGACAAAGTTGAATGGAACTTCCAAGTCAAGAAATACACCTAATGTTGGACACATGGAAGTGTGTCTGTGTCCCGGAAGCTAACAGGGGATGAGTATCTAGACGATGTACACACTACCAGGTCTGAAACATACCTAGTTTCCTCGGGTTTGATGTCCCTGAGCTTCTCTTAGGCCACTGATCATAGAACCTAGGATCTTAGACACTATAATAGTTGTACTGCTTGACCTATTTTAAACCTTCGCTTCCATAATTGCGTAGATTCCTTGTCAGTTTACATTTCAGTTGTTTCCCATACTCATTATCTTCAGAACCTGCAGGAATGTGTTCACGTGTATCCATCAATTAAAAAGCTACTGAGATCCTCTGAATGCTCCTAACCTCTTCCTGAGAATTACGGTCTATAACACTGTTTCTACAGCAGACTTTAGATGGGCGCCAGGTTTATTCTGGACGAGTGATTTTGTTCTCTTCCGGTAACTATCTAACCAGCTTATCATTGAAAGCAGCCTTAGTAAGTATTCTCATCATCAAGCTGCACTCGTAATAGTCCTGTTGCTGTAATTTTACTATGTCTATTCCGGCGCAAAAATACTCATGTCAGAACCAACGCTTGATCACTGTCTAAACACGTGCTTCATAAGAAGCAGCAACATTCCACCGGCCCTCTTCTCCAGTAGCAACTGATAGAAATATGGTCTGTTCATGTCCACCGCTGCTCAGTTAGGGTTGACAGACGATACGTCAGACAATATCTCTCTTTATTTCTGAACTTCGTGCTGATCAGAAACAGGTGGCTGGAATTCCGAAAGTACCACCTAAGTGCTTTTCTGTCTGACTTAGCCTACTCACTTGTGCATTGGAACTACTCGCGACACAACCATGTCTGAAAGTTTGGTTTTCAGTAAAAGACTAGGCAGTTTTCGGTAAAACTCATCCTCCACTTCTTCTTAACTGCAGTTCATGGGTACGTAAGAAGAGATTAAAAGGGATAATGCTGAATTTCACTCCACTTCGTTGTCAACACTATGTTGTTAAGTTGAACAGGGAATAGGCGATTAGCAACTGGAATTAAATCGAGTAGTGCACTTTATGCTTTAGAGCTCAATGCTATACGTAGATCTGCAAGACCGCGGGAACTGGTTTTCTAATCTCCAGAGACTAGAAGGATTAATTTTAAGGATTCATCAAATTGACCGGGTGAGGTTAAGTGAATAACCGCTGAATGCTTGTCTCACAAACACAGCACACGTTTATGGCCCAAGTTGCTAGACTTTTCGGTGGCTAAGCCTGTTGGCCATTTTGACGGAGGGTGTGGACATCGAGAGCTGCAACATGTTTGCGGAGCAGCTTCAGGAGACCAGTGATGCAGTTGTTTGAACTCATATTGTTGTCAAGAGCTGCATAGCTGGAAGAAATTAAACATGAAGTAAGAGAAGAAAGATCTGTAGGAACCTGAGGCCAATAGAATTATGAGGGTGGTTGACATCTACCGGCTGCTCCCACCACAGAAGGCTACTTTTTCTTGAAGTGTCTGGAAAGAAATTGAGTTAGTATTAGTGGTGCGTAACCACAGAGTTTATGTGATATCTGCTTGAGACCGGTCACACACACATATACACACACCCTTTTCAGAATTTAAATTTGTTTGTTTTGATTCTAGTTATAAACCCATACCACCGGCACCGAAAGATCACATGACAGGCAGGAGTATGCTATTTTTAGGTCTGACTTTCTCCAACCTTCTCCAATCCCAAAGAGGAAGGTACCATCAATATGATTACTCCTGTAACACCCCAGTCAGCCGTACGACTTCGCTTCACGGTACTCCTAATAAAGTAGTAATTTATACTATAGCGGTAACTGTTTTTTCTCTTACCACTATCCAACAGACTTTCCTGGGATGGTAAGACCTCAAGGGAGTAAGTGCTCCACCAGTATAACTAGTTGGGTCATTGTGGTATGCAAACCCGATTAACGGGTTAAGGTAGCAGCTATCGGTGGGAGTAACTTGAACAGGAAAATGACTAATGAAGAACCTTGGAATAAAGCAGGCAGTAATGCAAAGCATATTTAAAATATGAATTAACTCCTGAATAGACTCGGCAAACTATTTACCGATTTTAAGTTTAAATCAATAACTGTTCAAGCCAATGTCTAATATACAAGACTGCATACCTTAGTCACTGAAGAGTAGCCAATCTTATGTTGCCTAGTCCCGAGTGTTGAACGAATTGTATGCATCATTTTGCAATATGGCTACCACATCGTGGACATTAATTGGTCGGAAGTAATCGCCACGAAGCTCAGTAACCAATTTCAACACTCAGAACTAGACAACATGAGCTTGGTTGCTATCCAGTGACCAACCAATGAATGTTATCCTGTCCTACAGGAAGTCAGTTACAGCCTGAATAGCTTAGAGGTAACATCACTACCTTCAACACTGGATGACACGAGTTCGGATCTCAGGCGGAACATCAACCGACTGACATCCATACGAGACTACACCATTTTGATCGATCTTGTGATTGAAAGGCAAGTGCGTTTCCTAACACTCATTACACATACAAGCCATACAACAACTGTGACAACTATGGAAATAAGATAGGAGAATCTGAAAATGAGCAATATGGAAGAATAGTAAATAACTATAAGGGTTAAAAATGATTCACATAACATCCTTTTGAAAGAATACTCACATTATCTATTTCTGTATAAAGTTGTAATAAACGATTGATTTGATCTGCTGCTTTTGGTAGGTCTATACTAGCTAAATCAATCATACTTCTAAATAGAACAGACCATTCTTTTACAGTAGGCGGTAATCTCATTGGCGGAAAGCGTTCTTTCATGCATTCATCAAGTTTCTTTGTCTTAGAGATGTAATCAATTTCATGAGATAAATCCAGACTAGGTAGCTCACTTTCCTCCCTGGAGCATAACGATAGACAACTAGAATTGTGGTCAGTATCAGTTTCTTGATGAATACCATTTGTTGTTTTCGTTGTTGGTGTTGCTTCTGGACAGATACTTGGAAGTAAATTCACACTGATCAATCCATTTACATCACAAAGGAATCCAGCTTTAGAAAAAAGTAAATCAAAGATAATATGATTACTCTCTTTGGATAAAAACACTTGATCGAGTTAATAAGTACTGATCAAAGTTTATCAATTATATTTTCAATGTTCCTATTACGCTAAGTAATATAAGACCCAAGTGCACCTGAGTGTCATGCGTTCAATTATCTAGAGGATTAAAAGTTTCCTTACTATGAGCAATAACCGTATTGCTCACTTTTTTCTGAAGTTTGTGCTGAATATGCTGTCTAGAATGACAATGAAAACTTGACGATCAAACAATCCAGCTCAGAAAACTTAACCCGGTGAAAGTTTCCTTACGATTGCAGATATACAAATAGAAATCATGAGCCTGGGCATCGAGGGATTCCTGGAAAGTGACTTTTATTATTTAGCTTCAGAAAGAATAAAGTGTTCCATCTTAGTCTGTTTATAAGAAATGTGACACAATGAAGGAACAGAATCATTTACTAAATAACGTTTCGGACACAATTTACTGTCCATATTCATTTCAGGTAACTCCACAACACTGAGAAAGAAGTTATGTATTCCTAACTTTCTCTTCTTCTTTGTGATGACAGGGGTAGTTGTGTTTCTTTCCATATGTCTGGGACAGGTGCAGAATCATTACCCGTTGCATGTATTCAGTGTTGATTCGATGAGAAAGATTTGGTTATCAATCTCTCCTTCCACCCAACCCTGTCGCTCTATCCCACCCTACTGTGTGATTGTGTGTAATTGCGCGCAGAGCTATAGCCGAGCTTTTCTCTAAATTTCTTATTTTATTGGGATCTACTAATTTCGATGTGGCTAAGTTTTTGTGCTCTGTTATTCTAATCGACCCTGGTCGAGTACTTTGACCTATGTACTTGACCTCGTAATCATTGTGAGGGATTTGGTAAACTAAATTATTTTGCCTAATTTGATCAATAGGATCTTTTAACCTATAAAGCTTGTTTCTAAGTGAATTCGTAGGTTTAAATGCCACTTTAATCCCAGCCTTGTTGAGAATTCTTCGTAACGCTTCTGAGTTGCCTTCCTTGTATGATAACACAGCGGAGGCTTTGAATTCTGTCTCAACCCTCTTACCATTATTACTGTTGGTAGTAGAATTATTATTCATAACACCTGCATTACTACTATTAGCAGTAATGTATCTACGAGGCACCTCAGAAACATCATGAAGAATTCTGAATAGCTCAGTTGGTAGAGCGTCGGACCGGAAACTCGGTGGTCGCTGGTTCGAATTTGGTCGTGGTCTGAATCTTTATTTTACTTTAGTTTATCACCCAGAATCAATTCTCAACAAGGCTGGGATTAAAGTGGCATTTAAACCTACGAATTCACTTAGAAACAAGCTTTATAGGTTAAAAGATCCTATTGATCAAATTAGGCAAAATAATTTAGTTTACCAAATCCCTCACAATGATTACGAGGTCAAGTACATAGGTCAAAGTACTCGACCAGGGTCGATTAGAATAACAGAGCACAAAAACTTAGCCACATCGAAATTAGTAGATCCCAATAAAATAAGAAATTTAGAGAAAAGCTCGGCTATAGCTCTGCGCGCAATTACACACAATCACACAGTAGGGTGGGATAGAGCGACAGGGTTGGGTGGAAGGAGAGATTGATAACCAAATCTTTCTCATCGAATCAACACTGAATACATGCAACGGGTAATGATTCTGCACCTGTCCCAGACATATGGAAAGAAACACAACTACCCCTGTCATCACAAAGAAGAAGAGAAAGTTAGGAATACATAACTTCTTTCTCAGTGTTGTGGAGTTACCTGAAATGAATATGGACAGTAAATTGTGTCCGAAACGTTATTTAGTAAATGATTCTGTTCCTTCATTGTGTCACATTTCTTATAATCTACTCCAGTCACCCAGACGACAACCACGAGCACACTAAGTTTTTGACAGGCTATCATCACTTCCCTAACACAATCGAAGGTCCTCATGCAGTGGGAACCAATCTCCTCCTCCAACATCATGACAGCAAGATTCAATGCAAAAGAAAAGGAAGTCACAATCATAAAATGCTACGCGCCAACAAATAATGCAGATCAAGAGAAGAAGGAGGAATTCTATAGACAAGTGCAATCAGTAATGGACAATACCTAACCCCACATAGCCACATCAAATTTCACTCTAATAGGTAGAATGACATAAATGCCAAACTACGAGCAGACAACGCAGGAAGAGAACTCATCACAGGCCGGGAAGCATTCGGTCAAAAGATGAACGAGGAAGGAGAACTCTCTGCAGACTTCTCTGCATTCAACGCTTTGCTGATTTGAGGTAGTGTGTACAAACACATAAATATTCACAAAGCGACATGGATTACACCATGTACACCGGAAATTAGGTCGACTTCATCTCAATCTCAAGAAAGCGGAGACGCAGCCAGCCTACTCGCCACAACATCAAGAAGCGGAGCACATGTAGTTAAGTTCAGACCACTCACTACCTAGTGCAAGAAACCCTGAAGACTGCGTGTTCAAAAACACTGGAACTCTTTGAAGGTGATGTGACGTGGAAGGAAACCTGCATAGCCGTATTAGGAAAGAAAAGGAAACAAGACAAGGAATGGATCTTCACAAACACATGGAAGCTGACAAAACAGAGGAAGATGGTGAGGCAGAAGATGAACCAGTGCAAGGATGCTCAACGGAAAGAAGAACTGAGTACAACGTATAAAACACAGGACAATGAACTGAAGAAGAGTGGGGGCAAAGACAAAAGACACTTCTACGAAACACTGGCAAGTGAAACAGAGCAGGCTGCAGGTAGGAGAGACAGAGACCTGACAACATTGTATCAAATAATCAGGTTACTATCCGGGAACAGATCAATCCACATAGTGAAGTAAACCTAGTTACCAGAGAAGGGAAATAAATGAAACGACGGGCAGAACACTTCAAAAAACTCTCCAATCGACCACCACCTGCAACTCGTCCACAATTACCACCAGCAACGACAGAACTACAAGTGAACACAAGCCCTCCAACAAAAGCACAGGTGAAGTCCTGAATGCCATAAAGTTGCTGAAATTCAGGAAAGCTGCAGGGCCTGATGGAATTCCACCAGAAGCACTGGAAGTAGATGCAGATACATCAGCAGCGGACATGCTTACACCACTACTGAAGAAGGTTTGCAAGGAAGGAAGGAAGGAAGGAAGGAAAGGTACCTGCTGATGCATTGGTAGAAGGGCTACCTTGTCAAACTCCCAAACAACGGAGACCTAAGCCTTTGCGAGAACTGGCACGATATCATGCTGCTGTCCACCCCAAACAAAATATTATGCTACATCATCCTGGAGAGACTGAAAGATGCTCTCCATTCAAAACTACGACCGAACAGGCTGCCTAGCTGGCTGGCTTCAGGGAGAATAAATCATGTGTGGATCGAATTGAAACGCAACGCTACGCATCATCATAGAACAGAGCATAGAATGGCAGTCAACTCTCTACCTCAACATTATCGACTCTGAAAATGCCTTCGACAGCGTCGACCGAGAAGTAGTTTGGTGGGCAGCTGCTTCAATACTGCGGTTTTAGTACCAATAAACTACAGACATACATCATCAACAGCTGCCACCTACACTCACTCAGCACTGAAGATCAGATAGATGGCCAGAATAATAAGAATAGGCAACAAGGAACTCTGACCTGACAACGAACGAACCAACAAAGCAAGAACCTATCACCCAACAACTATGAAGAAGAAAGTGGAGATGGATTGAGCATACACCAAGGGAACCATTTGGGGACATCACGCGTCAGACCAGACCAGGCCCTCAAGTGGAATCCAAAAATGGGAGAGGACGAGTTGGGCGTCCGAGGTGAGGGTGATGTGGAGGAGATGGTGTGAGGAAAAGCCAGGTTCAAAAGACTCCAGAGAAGAGAGTGAAATGGAGATGTGCTACTGAAGCCCTATATTCCACTAGGAATCCAAGGGACAAATAATAATAATAATAATAAGTGTGTAACATTTCTTATAAATGGACTAAGATGGAATTACACCCTAACACAGTACCCAAGTTCTACTCCTATAAGAATAGCGCTGATTTTCGTTATAAACAAAGCAAACTGCGATCGATACATGTTATTAAGCTTATACGTATTGTAAAAAGTGAAGTAAACTTGTTGTTATGTGACATTAAACGATACAAACCTGACTGATGTTTACACCAAAGTACCTGAACATGTATGTACTTACAATCTAATGATTGGGGATTTAGTGTCTAGGCTACACATTTAGCCACATACAATGGCATAGACAAAAGGTTTACATTCATACAGATGGTGAATGATAACTTATTCTAAAAATATAAACCACTAGCGGAATTATTAGAAGTATTCTAAATACGTTTCTATGAGATAAGGTAATTCGTCGATAATTGTTTAGTGTTCTCCTAGCTTTGAGATTTGTTCTTGAACGTTTCGTCATCAGGCTAGGTGATCTCATGAGCACTTACTTCATGCAGTCTATTGACGAAGTGTCCAAGAACAAACCTCAAAGCTTAGAGGACATCAAACAACTATTATCGTCATTGTGAGCTACAAATCTTCTCTATTATATCAATAAGTTAGTTCATTTAGCTACAAAAAGCTGAAACAGTAATAACTTGATGATTTTGCAGTTTTTTATAAAGTTAAATGGTTCAAATGAAAAGTCTTTATTGTCAAGGCATATAACATTGTCAAAGTTCACCGTAAACTTTAATTCAGTGACAACAAAAGTGTAATATTCATTAGTTCCAACAGCAATAAGCATACATGGTTGTTATGTCAGTCATCTGACCTCTAAAATATCCGATTACGCTAATTACTATGATAATAAATGCCCACCTTTTGAAACGTGTACTGAGCATCTAGATGGAGGAAAGGAGAAAAACTAAATAAACATCGGACATGGAGTAGCTGCGTACACCTTCGGGCTCTTATAATCAACGTCGAAAAGAGATTAATACGAGGGAGAATAGGAAACTAGAAATGACATCATGATTAGCAAAGGAAAGGTAAAGGATAAAAGATAAGCTCAAGAGAACTCCCAGACTCAGATAGAGATATGACGTGACTGCATCTGTACCGCTGGGATCGATAATCATAATATATCAACGTGATGCTTCAAATAACCGAATATAGACGTCTCAAAGACTTTAATCAAGCTTACACTTCCACTTCTAGGTTGTAGAACACTTCGATATGAAATTGACGTTAACAAGTGAATAATATATCCATGAAAATAGTATCAATAAACACCTTTTTGATTCTTTAAACTTGGATGCAACCAACTTCTGTTGGTCTCGGTGACTAGCAGAGGAGTCAAGGACGCGCATTTCGTCCTATTTAGGACTCGTCAGCTGGATCTACTTGTACCCCCAGTGTGGATTGTTGTTCCTACTGAGACTCGAACTCATAGGTCGAGCGACTCAGCCCTGTATACCAACGGGAAACTACAAGTATCACAAAAGCATCCAACTTCTAACCATACCGATGATATACATTGATCCCCAATAACTACTATGAATATACAGTCACTAGATAGTGAAACTCAGGTCAGGGACTTCAGTTACGATAATGTCTTTCTCTTGATTTCCATACTAAAGTGTTAGTAATGAATATTCTTTCTTTTTTAAAGCAAATACTTGTGAACAACAATATGTGAATACCTTGATTATTTTCTTTTAGATCATTATCATTATTATGATCATTATCCGGCAACTCTTCTCCACATATAATAAACGATAAAAAAGTATCCGTGATACTAGTCAACTCTTTTAGTCGCGGTAACAGACGACCTCCGGTAGTTTCTGCTTCCAATACACGACAGGATAATGACTCCAAGTCTTCTAACATTGTTTTACTTAACGATGAGTTGACTTCATCACACTCATCATTCAACGCAGAAAGTATGATACAATGTGATGGAGAATACGCCAAAGTATTGTTCTCCTTATTACTGTCTGAAGGTGATTGATTATAATGATGTACGGGTGATACGCCACAGGAACTTGACATTTTAGTTGGTAAGTAATCAACCAAAGATTCAATAAGATTATTCCATGCATTCGATAGAGCAGAAAACTGAAAGGAGTTTCAGAAAAATCAGTGAAAGAAAGGATGAAAACAATGATACGATGTATTCGAAAAAAACACTGTTTTTGCATTCATTCAAAATCTCCATAACTATACACGTAAAAAATGACTACAAACTGTAACAACACCTGCTATATATACAAGCATTAGATTATAAACTATTTTGAGAAAAAAGATGCAATAAGAAAATTACTTCAACACGCAAAAGATTGTTACAGGTTACCTAGGAATTCTTACCCCAACTGATACCTAAGAAGGTTCTAATGAGAACTAGCAGCCTTTGTGATTATTTGAGTAGTGACCTACAGGATAGTTATAGGCCTCAAATGCATTCAGCAACCTTGTGCACATTCGTGTAGTTGGCCATAAGACACACCTATTGTATGACGGCTAATAATATACATACCACCTGTTTGCTCAAACTGCGGTAGGTGGAGAGGGTTTTGAACCAGTGACCCATTGGCTGAAAGTCATCTACCGAAAACCAATAAGCCATAGCTTCACACTCCTGACTCTAGATGGAATTACAGAATGATTAATATGTGGTAAATATTTCAGTCACTGGAACTGGGCTCAAAATCTTAACATGTAGCCTGTTCACCATATATATATATATATATATATATATATATATATATATATATATATATATATATATATATATATATATATATATATATATATATATATATATATATATATATATATATATATATATATATATTATATACAGAGAGATAGAGAGAGTTATATGCACTTTTGATATAAATGTCTATGAAACTACAGACTCATCTGTGCTTGAAGTAAAAAGAAGCCGATGATACGAATAGACGTATCTTACATCATGAGATATATATACGGTATATAAAAACGCCAAGGGCTTGAGATCAAACACATCCAACGCTGCAAATAACAGCTTTTGCTTTCGAGCTTCTTTGAAGCAGTCGGCCAGAATAATTATCAAACAAATTCAGGAACTTCGATGCCAACTCCAACAAAAGAAGTTTGAACTGATAGGCAGTCGACACTGATTGGTCACCGGAATGCTGTCTATTTCCCAAAGTTGACAGAATTCTATCAACTATCTCGCATTTGTTATGAGACCCAACCATCATGCTACACCTTGATTGATGTTAGTTGGTTGGAGGCAGTCGGTGGAGAGCCATGGATTTGGAATTACATCAGTAACTTCAGAAAAGACAATATTAAATTAGTTACTCCAAAGTCCAATCCTACAGAAGATTAATTACCGACTACAGAGGCCGGTAGTAACGTCTCTGTATGCATTTCTGGGCAGTGTAGAGTTGAATCCCCTGTAAGGAAACCTATTCCCGCAAGGTTGCAAATATACTTCAAACGATATGTACAACAAAGGATTCCTGCAAACCGTATAAAGTAAGAAGTAGTATATATTGATCCCTATACAATGTATGCAAACTATTGTCCAGCAAATCAACCTGCATGTAGTTGCCGAATGACAAAATCATATTCTACATCCAAAACAATTTGACTATCTTGTTATGACAATCATTTTTTTATAGTCTTTTAAGCATAAGATTTCATTCACAGATGAATACAGCCATCATATACTTTAAGAGTTGTGCTTAGGTTACTATTACAACCCGCATTTACATGACTCATCCAGCTCAATATCGCCAACTTAATCGCACCCGCCTTACGAGTTTACCTTTAAAAGCAATTAATCCAAAAAAAAATTGGAAACTGCTTCAACACTACGGAGTACCACAAACCTTTATCAACCTCACTTAACAGCTATGAAACAGCCACATACCATGTGATTCACAATGGAGAGCTCAGTGACACCTTTGAAGTGAAGACAAGAGTAAGACAAGGCTGCCACCTACTATCACCGATCATCTCCCTAATTGTTTTCAACTGGATCATGCAACAAACTGTGAAGAGCAAGAAGACGAGCATACGCTGGCTGCACCGATGAAAAGAGCCTAGAAGATTTAGATTTCAACAGCGATGATGATTTATGTCTAATGTCTTCTGCCGCACAAACTGGAAGATCTACAGACAAAAAACCAACAAGTTGACAGAAGAGGTAGGGCAGCGAAGACTGGACTTCAAGTGAATGTAGAGAAGATAGAGGTGATAAAGATACCCAACCAACAACTCTCACCAATCACCATTAACGGGGAAAACCTAAAGGGAGTTGTCTCTCTCACCCACCTACATAGGCAGACAGCATCGTCTCAACTACAGGCGACTCAGGCACAGATGAAGACTTCAAAGTCAGCCACGATTGGAGAGACAACAAGATAGGCCTTATTGTATTAGTGTGAAATAATCAGTGTGGAGATCTAATCCACTCCACTGCACTCCACTCCACTCAGCATGAAGCATGAACAAGATCCGGATTGTCAACACTAATTCAGTCAAGTCAGTGCTTCTATGTTATGGTTCGGAAACTTGGCGTGTCACGAAAAGCATTTCCAACAAACTACACACATACATCATCAACAGCTGCCACCTACACTCACTGGGCACTGAAGATCAGATAGATGGCCAGAATAATAAGAATAGGCAACAAGGAAGTTTGACCTGACAACGAACGAACCAACAAAGCAAGAACCTATCAGCCAACAACTATGTAGAAGAAAGTGGAGATGGATTTGATTGGGGATAGACTGAGAAGGCCGACTGGGAGGGGGGGGGGGAGAGGTGGGGGACATCGCGCGTCAGGCCAGACCAGGTTGTTGAGTGGAATGCAATGGGGAGACGACGAGTTGGTCGTCTGAGGTGAGGTTGACATGGAGGAGATTATGTGAGTAAGAAATGAAAGCTTGTAGGCAGATGTGGAGCCGGGTGGAAATAAAAGACTGTAGAGAAGAGAGTGAAATGGAGACGTGCTATTGAAGCGCAATGTTGCACTAGGAATCCACGAGATAATAATAATAACAAGGTAAAAGAAAAAGAGCTAAGATGGAAATGATGAACTTGAAATATGTGTTACACGTAAACAGGAAATAACACAAGTTAAAATAACTTAGAAGTCATGTTTTCATTTGTCAAAGGGAAGGTTATTTCTGGATAACTACGTTACTAAAAGTATTACCATGGAATAGTTGAGGTTGCTGGGAAACAGGCTTTAACGTAATGACCACCTACCTACCTTGACATGAAATGATGATGAGCGTAAGTGAATACTGTCTCATATCAGGATAATCGAGAAATCGAAGCGAAATCTACTCAGCTAAACCTATTGTGAGAGCTAATCATGCCACCTGGGTGATTGAATCTACGACCCACTAGTTGAAAGTCAATTCTCTAAACCAATGAATAGCAACTCTCACACAATCGAGAAACAGAATCACACATTGAAAGAAACGATTAATACAGCAGGTTGAAGATTTGAGATATACTTACGATTGCCAGTGTTTACGAGATAAAGTAAACGATATTAGGTAGTATAACTCAAAGTCGATTAACAATGTGCACTTAATCATTTCTAAACTGACTCTGTAAAATGTCATGTTTCCAATCTACTTCTTATAAATTCGTGATTGTCTTTAGCGAATATTTATAAAAGATAATAATCTAAACGGAGAATATTCTTCTCAATAAATTTTCTTCAGATTCTACAGTTAGAAAATGCATTTACCCAGAGTAAAAACAAGCCATGTTAGGGTTAGGTACATTTCCAAAATGGAGTGAGATTTAGGAATCGTAAAGAAATCGAGTTATCTTTTTTAAATTAGTCAATATTGGGATGATGCATATACAGAAGAATGATATGATAGTGAACAAAAAGATAACGAATAAGGTGGCAGAAGTGGCCTTTAGTTTCCTGAAGGCCAAGGGAGAAGTAACACTTGAATGCAGAGTTCAGGCTTGATCAATCTAATTGCGATAGCCTCCGCTGGGCTGAGCAGGCTTTGACGAGCTACATGTAGTATCGTTTTTGGAATACGATAAATGACACTGAAAGCTTTATTAACATCTATGTGGCATCCTGTGTTGACTAGATACGCTAGGATGGAACTTTTCACCACTCTCACTTCGCCCTTTCCGAACCAAGCTGGTAAACGCTCTCATATCCGGAGAGGCACCTGCTTAATTGTACGCCCTACGTAACTAGTTCCACAGGAACTAGTTAAACTGATATATGCAAGCCGAAGAACTAAGATTAGGTAGGCTATCCTTTAGTCTCGGATTGAGCATTGGCCGACTACTGAATGACATACAAAGCCGACCTGCATAAAACGTCCTACTGACTGCTCGAACTAGGCATTGTGGTAGAATGTCACTTGTAGCATCTCTTTTGAATTGTAAGTCCAGAGACAAAGGCTTCTTCCCCACTGTCATCAGTTATTGTTTAGGACCAATGTAGTTTATATTAGTTTTACTGAACTTCTCCGAATATCCGTTTTCACTTAGAACATCATGGATACACAGTAGTTCTCCTTCCATACACTCCTGGAACAAATCGATCTTACTCTGAAAGCCAGGCACCTGATTATATTACGTTTGCATTTCATCGGTACGAAGCTGAGAAAATAGGTATACTGTACTTTAGACGTTAGTTTTCTATATATGCTTCTCAGTACACAGTCATCATTGTTTCTTGTCATTAGCACATAACGAAAATGTATCGAATCATTGATTTCATTTTTGCACGTAAAATGAATTGCCGGATGAGCACTGTTGAAATGGTTCAGAATAGAATTAAGAAATACGCACCTATCAAAGACTAAAAAAGTATCATCTGTGTATCAACAGTACAATTCTACACATGCGGCTTGATCGTTCAAAAGGACCATTTTCAAATTTAGCTAAAAGTATAACTTTAAATACTGGGCCCAATGGAGATCCCAAAGCCACATCATCAACTTGCCGATACCAATAACTGTGAACATGAACTGGACATATATTACGCACCCTAGCAATAGTTCATTTAAATTCACAATCGAAATTATTTATTATTATTTTAACCTGAGTTCCCAGTGGAACATAGGGCTCCAGTAACACATCTCCAGTTCACTCTCTTCTCTACAGTCTTTTATTTCCACCCGGCTCCACATCTGCCTACAAGCTTTCATTTCTTACTCACATAATCTCCTCCATGTCAACCTCACCTCAGACGACCAACTCGTCGTCTCCCCATTGCATTCCACTCAACAACCTGGTCTGGCCTGACGCGCGATGTCCCCCACCTCTCCCCCCCCCCTCCCAGTCGGCCTTCTCAGTCTATCCCCAATCAAATCCATCTCCACTTTCTTCTACATAGTTGTTGGCTGATAGGTTCTTGCTTTGTTGGTTCGTTCGTTGTCAGGTCAAACTTCCTTGTTGCCTATTCTTATTATTCTGGCCATCTATCTGATCTTCAGTGCCCAGTGAGTGTAGGTGGCAGCTGTTGATGATGTATGTGTGTAGTTTGTTGGAAATGCTTTTCGTGACACGCCAAGTTTCCGAACCATAACATAGAAGCACTGACTTGACTGAATTAGTGTTGACAATCCGGATCTTGTTCATGCTTCATGCTGAGTGGAGTGGAGTGCAGTGGAGTGGATTAGATCTCCACACTGATTATTTCACACTAATACAATAAGGCCTATCTTGTTGTCTCTCCAATCGTGGCTGACTTTGAAGTCTTCATCTGTGCCTGAGTCGCCTGTAGTTGAGACGATGCTGTCTGCCTATGTAGGTGGGTGAGAGAGACAACTCCCTTTAGGTTTTCCCCGTTAATGGTGATTGGTGAGAGTTGTTGGTTGGGTATCTTTATCACCTCTATCTTCTCTACATTCACTTGAAGTCCAGTCTTCGCTGCCCTACCTCTTCTGTCAACTTGTTGGTTTTTTGTCTGTAGATCTTCCAGTTTGTGCGGCAGAAGACATTAGACATAAATCATCATCGCTGTTGAAATCTAAATCTTCTAGGCTCTTTTCATCGGTGCAGCCAGCGTATGCTCGTCTTCTTGCTCTTCACAGTTTGTTGCATGATCCAGTTGAAAACAATTAGGGAGATGATCGGTGATAGTAGGTGGCAGCCTTGTCTTACTCTTGTCTTCACTTCAAAGGTGTCACTGAGCTCTCCATTGTGAATCACATGGTATGTGGCTGTTTCATAGCTGTTAAGTGAGGTTGATAAAGGTTTGTGGCACTCCGTAGTGTTGAAGCAGCTGCCCACCAAACTACTTCTCGGTCGACGCTGTCGAAGGCATTTTCAGAGTCGATAATGTTGAGGTAGAGAGTTGACTGCCATTCTATGCTCTGTTCTATGATGATGCGTAGCGTTGCGTTTCAATTCGATCCACACATGATTTATTCTCCCTGAAGCCAGCCAGCTAGGCAGCCTGTTCCGGTCGTAGTTTTGAATGGAGAGCATCTTTCAGTCTCTCCAGGATGATGTAGCATAATATTTTGTTTGGGGTGGACAGCAGCATGATATCGTGCCAGTTCTCGCAAAGGCTTAGGTCTCCGTTGTTTGGGAGTTTGACAAGGTAGCCCTTCTACCAATGCATCAGCAGGTACCTTTCCTTCCTTCCTTCCTTCCTTCCTTGCAAACCTTCTTCAGTAGTGGTGTAAGCATGTCCGCTGCTGATGTATCTGCATCTACTTCCAGTGCTTCTGGTGGAATTCCATCAGGCCCTGCAGCTTTCCTGAATTTCAGCAACTTTGTGGCATTCAGGACTTCACCTGTGCTTTTGTTGGAGGGCTTGTGTTCACTTGTAGTTCTGTCGTTGCTGGTGGTAATTGTGGACGAGTTGCAGGTGGTGGTCGATTGGAGAGTTTTTTGAAGTGTTCTGCCCGTCGTTTCATTTATTTCCCTTCTCTGGTAACTAGGTTTACTTCACTATGTGGATTGATCTGTTCCCGGATAGTAACCTGATTATTTGATACAATGTTGTCAGGTCTCTGTCTCTCCTACCTGCAGCCTGCTCTGTTTCACTTGCCAGTGTTTCGTAGAAGTGTCTTTTGTCTTTGCCCCCACTCTTCTTCACTTCATTGTCCTATGTTTTATACGTTGTACTCAGTTCTTCTTTCCGTTGAGCATCCTTGCACTGGTTCATCTTCTGCCTCACCATCTTCCTCTGTTTTGTCAGCTTCCATGTGTTTGTGAAGACCCATTCCTTGTCTTGTTTCCTTTTCCTTCCTAATACGGTTATGCAGGTTTCCTTCCACGTCACATCACCTTCAAAGAGTTCCAGTGTTTTTGAACACCCGGTCCTTCAGGGATGTTGCCGAATGTCTCTCATTTTGTTCTGATGGCTGACGTGAATATGTCTTTTATAGTTTTTTCCTTCAGTTCCTGTTCTAGGTGTTGAACTTGAACTGTAGTCTATCACCAACTTCTTTGAATGCTTTCACCTTGATTTGATAAATTCCTTGCACTAGGTAGTGAGTGGTCTGAACTTACCTACATGCAGAAATTTGCAAACAGTTCAGCGTTTGCATTCATTTCACCGAGTGCTTCTGGACCCATGATCAGTTCGCTTCCTGCGTTGTCTGCTCCCAGTTTGGCATTCATGTCACCCATTAGAATTTTGATGTCGCCAACTGGAGTCTTGTCTGGTACTGATTGTAGTTGTCTATAGAATTCCTAATTCTTCTCTTCATCCGCATTATTTGTTGGCGCGTAGCATTGAATGATTGTGACTTGCCTCCCTTTTGAGTTAAATCTTACCGTCATAATCCTGATGCTGGAGGAGATTGGTTCCCACTACATGAGGTCCCTCGATGTTCTTGGAAACATCATGATAGCCACTCCCTCCGTGTGCTCGTGGTTGTCGTCTGGGTGACCGGAGTAGATTTTTGACTCTACAGTTGAGTTTGGATAGTATACTTCCATTCCATCTGCTTTCGCAGATTCCAATCACTTCAGTGCCATACCTCCTCATCTCTTTTGCAATCTGGGCAGCTTTGGTAGGTTCATACATGGTGCGGACATTCCATGTTTCTATGCTAACTTTCGCTTTCATCGAGAGAAGAGAAGACACATCGGCCGACTGGCTTCCTGAAGGCTTTCACCAACCGGTGTCATTTCGTCTCTCCGATTCCAGCGAGGAATATGTTTGTTTTTTGCTTTATGTTTTTCTGTGCTTTGAAGTTTCTTCAGTGATCGGATTGGTTTTACGGCGTAGGGCTGCTAGCCCTACACCCAACCTTCCCTCTTTACCCGGGCTTACGACCGGCTAGTAACTAGTGAACTAGTTAACCAGGCGAAATGCCAGTGTCTAATTGCCTCTCCGATAGTTGTTGATAAATTGTTACGTAGCGACAAGAAGGCAGCCAATAGGGGAGTTTTCAAGTCGTGATCAGATCATGTTCAGGTCATGATTTATGCATGTGCTGACATGAGGACCTGATTGGAGAAATTCGACCTCACACAAGAAATCCGATCGGTTCATTTATGGCTTCACTTTCTGAGAGTTTTGTAACTACATATATATCATGTATTTGCCTAATAAAAGTTGCTGTTGCTGTTCTTGCAGTCACAGGCCGTGTTTGTCTTCTGATTTTTCCGCGGCTCTGTGAGGCAGAAGGTACTGAGGGAGGTCAGTCGTAAAGGTATTCGGTTGAGGTGTCTACTGAGTCTCAGTATTCATTATACCCAGGCGCGCAACCCCACCATTCGGTCACAATATAAATATAATCGATGATTTCTACTAGAAGGACGTTAGGAAACTAGGATGCGGCATCTAGGGATCTCATGGATTTGTTGTTTATTTTGTCTACAAACTAAAAGGTGTCTTTTACGCTATATTTTTCTAACTGGTTACGCGAAGGTTGAAGTAATCGTACTAGCCATTCAGGGATAGGCAAGTTGGTCATGTCTAGGATAGGCTGAAGAGGCACCTTAGGTTTGCGTATTTTTGGTAGACCATAGAGATCTGTGGATTCGAACAGCATTACGTTCATTCCTGTAAGTCATTCACTTCCGTTGTGAAGAACTTAATATAGCCTTTCACACAAGCCCTTTGCGAATATGATTTATGATTACTTCTCATGGCTTCTTCTTATAAAGAAAGATTGGAAATAGCAAGTTTAAGAGTAAATTAAGCATCGACTAGCTGAAAAAAATGTAAGACCTGTTTAAAACTATACAGGTTTAAGACGCTGAAAGAAAATCAGTAAGGGGAGTCAAATGAATAGGAACGATAAGACTAACAGTGACGAGAGAATTAGTAAACAGGAGACATTAAACAAAAATAAAGGGAAAAAAACCATTTTACTGCTGAGACGAAATAACTCTTAACAAACGTTAACAAAACATTATAAGAATTCTTCGAAGGATTCAAAATTCCTAATGGTGTAAAATACGTATGGTAAGTTATTTATACCTTCATTAATTTGAAACTAGTGTGGAGATCGACTGCACTCGGCATAAAGCGTGAACAAGATCCGGATTGTCAACACTAATTCAGTCAAGTCAATGCTTCTATGTTATGGTTCGGAAACTTGGCGCGTCACGGAAAGCATTTCCAACAAACTACACACATACATCATCAACAGCTGCCACCTACACTCACTGGGCACTGAAGATCAGATAGATGGCCAGAATAATAAGAATAGGCAACAAGGAAGTTTGACCTGACAACGAACGAACCAACAAAGCAAGAACCTATCAGCCAACAACTATGTAGAAGAAAGTGGAGATGGATTTGATTGGGGATAGACTGAGAAGGCCGACTGGGAGGGGGGGGAGAGGTGGGGGACATCGCGCGTCAGGCCAGACCAGGTTGTTGAGTGGAATGCAATGGGGAGACGACGAGTTGGTCGTCTGAGGTGAGGTTGACATGGAGGAGATTATGTGAGTAAGAAATGAAAGCTTGTAGGCAGATGTGGAGCCGGGTGGAAATAAAAGACTGTAGAGAAGAGAGTGAAATGGAGACGTGCTACTGAAGCGCAATGTTGCACTAGGAATCCAAGGGGCAAATAATAATAAGAGTAATAAATCCTTTGTAGTGTAATGAGATATGCACAAGACTAACATAATCCAGATTTTCACGAAGCAAGAGAGTAGATACACTCACCGAACCACTGCAGCTAACTCGAAACAAAATCACCGAAAGCTTTCAAGTATCATTTTCAATTGTTTAGCGGATCTATAAAGCCCAGACTGAAAGTGAGAGGCTTCATCGACTAGTACTACACCATGATCTAATCACCCTTAATTTTTTTTCTACTAAATCCTACTTTAGCTAATATTGCTCACCGATGACAAACGAATACATTTCAATCATTAAGCTGGAGGCCTGCTGAGGAAAAATTTTCACCGAATTTATATCATCAAATTCATACCTTTTAATTTGTTTTTATCTTATAAATATATCTTTGAAACGCATCAAATACTTTTTTGCACTTTTAAAATGACTTCAAATTGTCACTTTTCAAGCTAACAGCAAAACAAAGAATAAAGAATACATCGGTAACACTGGCATAGTCTACACTTTAACCGCGATACTTAGCATTGATTCATTGGGATAGAGCACAGTTTTAGAGAGAAGACTAGGCTCTAAAAAGTAGAAGGTGAGACCAATCACCTTCATTAGAACACATCTGAAAACGTGAAACAGTAACAGTGAAACGAAACATGTGTAGTGGATACCACTGTTTGTCATTTCTTCCAAGTAGATGGTCTTTAGTAATTTAATATACTTTTCTCGTAACCCCCCCCTCTCCTCCAACCCCTTCCGATTCGAAAACTATCATAAGACTTCTCTAAGACAGAGATGACAACTAATTTCAAATCAATAGCTGATAATACTTCATTGGTTGAAAAAATCAACTTCGGCAGACGGAAAAGGACATGAACCTACAATCCATTCATTGAAATTGAGTGCTTAAACCAATTATCTCCAGCTTCTAAGTCCACTTAATGGGATCAACTGGATGAGTTGTGTGGTATAACTCGAAAATATACTTTCTTCACTTACATGGCAATAGATTCGATTGACAGAAAAATTGTTCTGCAGTCTATAACGGACAAACTTCTGAATATTGCTAACAAATTCTTGGTAGATTTTACGTGATAAATGAAATTTATGAATAGGAATATACAAAGAGGAATATGACCATAACAGCCAAGTTAGAACCTATTTTCTAAACAGTTACTATGAAAAGGATCATTATTGCATCAATAAGATGAATCGTTAGTTGACGCATCACAAATTTAGGTTGGATAGAAAACTCACTTTAATCAAAGAATCGATCTAGGAACTTCTGAATTCAATCTTTAAGGTATTGTGTGCTAAAAGCTAGAAATCTCAAATATTGAAAAGATTTCAGTCTCAAACTAATATTGTTTTACTCAACTTCTAACTCCTCCTTAACCTATACAACAAATAGTCATAGACATGAAACAGTTTATAATGTACAAAGAATAATCAACCCATTACGCTACAATCAAATCATGCATAGACATATGTGTTAGGGATGACTAGTCCCTAACACAAACTAACTTATAATGTATTTTTGAGACGAATGGGGATTTTTAATTTAGAAGTAGTATTCATCATGGACTGACATCAGTTGGGGAACCATTGAAAGTCTGGGAGCACTGGGCAGCTGTTTCGTACTAGCTTGGGACTCCTCAGCAGTACGCACCCACGACCCGGCCAGGGGTCGAACTCGGGACCTCCAGGTTTCACGGCGAACGCGTTTACCATTCAGCCACTGGATCGGTTTCCAGTGGTTTACAATTTCCAACTTCTGTCAATTCACGACATAACGCGACTGTCGCCCAAAGTCTTCAGTTAGCACCCACTTCACTTCCGACTGGTTGACCCCACAGGTCACGGCTTCTCATTAGAACTTCCTGACATCCATCTGGAAGCAAGTCACTAATGAGCGCTATAGAGTAATGTATTTTTGAGATGAATGGGGATTTCTAATTTAGAAGTAGTATTCATCATGGACTGACATCAATTGTGAACCACTGGAAACCGACCCAGTGGCTGAATGGTTAACGCGTTCGCCGTGAAACCTGAAGGTCCCGAGTTCGACCCCTAGCCGGGTCGTGGGTGCGTACTGCTGAGGAGTCCCATGCTAGGACGAAACAGCTGTCCAGTGCTCCCAGACTTTCAATGGTTCCCCAACTGATGTCAGTCCATGATGAATACTACTTCTAACTTATAATGTGTTTGTATTAACATTGTGAAACTGAAACCTTGCTTTAGTGCCTTTTTCGGGCCATACTACGTTACTTATCTTTACTATACTTTAAGATACTAAACGCTGACTGGTCCATTTTACACTTTTAATATGCTATTTTGTTTTCTTTTGCCAAGACTATCTAAGGGCATATAAACGAATGAGTTTTCAGCTATTATTATCCGGTTGAAGTAAATATACTTTCAATCACATCGTCTTTTTCTAGTCCCAGCTGAATATCGAGTTGAGAAGTCATTGTTCAATCGTTAATGGTATCACATCGAAGCATTGTATCGTCTTACATACCGTGGATCATAACAGTATGAATATGCAGATAAGCATAGATACTTACTTCATAATATTCTTTCTCAACATCACTAATAAGTGATGTAATACGTACTCGTTGGATATATTCACTCCAGTAACGTCGTAGTTCAGCACGAGCTTCAGTTAATCGGATAAATATTCGATCAAATGATATCATATGAAAGACATAATCAACTGGTAAGTCATATGCATCACTTGTATTGGCCCATGCTGATGAATCATTGGACTTCACTTTAATATCATTCATCATCTCTCCTTCTTGTCGATATGTATATGATTGACTAGATTGTTTCAATAGTAAACATTCACGTATCTTTAACCCTTGAGTTTCACAATCAGTAACACAATGTAACCAATGATGACGTTGTTTACGCAATTCATGCATTTTTCATGACTATAAAATTGGTTGAATTCAAACGTTTTTAAGATTGATGATAAGTCTGAAGATGAATTGAAACAGTGATCATGTTGTTTCAGTAGTCTCTGATCCTGTTGATAATCTTTATCATAATATTGATTCACCATACTTTTCAATTCAGTACACAATGTTTCAACTTCTTCAAAGTATTCTTCAATATGCTTCAATTTGAGAGAATGTGAAGAAGATAACATTTTTATTTAAATAATACACTTGAATACACAAACGATATTATTTTCCGCACAAAGAAAAAATGTATTTAAATGTATAACACCAGATTAGATAGCAAGAGTATGAAAAGCCAGAACACAAAACTAGGCGTTTAATTTCTTCAGCCTTCAGTGTTATCTAGCATAAGCGGCCAGTTAGACTAATTATTGCTGCATACTTTATTTTTACCATTATTATCCAATACTAGTCAACATGATAGCTACACATATATAAGATAGCATTAGTCAATGTATAGAAAAAATATACAACCAAACAAACAACAACAAACGAATAGCAAAACACAGCAACATATGAATAATCTGCATACAAAATGAGACGAGCATTTCTAGTTTTCTTCTTCTTATTTTGTTGTACTTCGGCTTAGTTCATACACAATAAATCAAAAAAGAATCAGTTCATGGTTAAACTAGCCAATCACAAGCGTGCTTAAACTTATCACAATCAACAAATATTATTGGTTAATTAGTATAATTATCTCGATGACTAATTAGTATCAGTCGAGTAAGGACGCATATGTTTATGTGTTATCTTAATGTTATGAAAGTATTATGCATCAAAAGATTTATTAAGGATTAACTATGCATGCATGAATTCACAAAGGAAGAAAATTTGTGAAAGACAAAATGAGCAGGTGGATGGATGAATATACATTTACAACACATACTTTTGGAAATGTAATACACGAATCTTTTCGAGTTATATAATACAAGATATTTCGTCGAACCTAGCGAAAAATGTACATGTAAGATAGATATGATACGCATAAACTGTAATCTTGAAAATATACTGAATTATGAAGTGAAAATAAACCGCCAAGAAGATTTATTTCAAAGGAATTTATAAAAATCATCTAAATTAAGGATAATTTCAGAGTAGTTAACACCAGTTACCTCACAAGTCGAAATTAATAATTTTACTCTTTATGAATTAATCACATCAATCAATCCATAATATTGTATATACTGACCCTTTGTGTATATATGTGTGGGTTTGATGCATAGAAACCGGTTGGATCCATATGCCATAACTTATAAGAAACTGAAAGGTATGCATCAATTCATGTACCATCTTTAACAGAAAGCTCTGTAGTATACGCTAAGTTAATATTTACTTCAGTATATTTGATAACACTGAATACAATTGATCAGTATGTCAATATGAGAATAGTTGATATCAATTTCTTTTAATTTATTTCTAATCGATATATTCAACTCAACGAAAACCTCTTCCATAATAAATCAACTGATCACAGTCGATTTTTTTTCTTACGAAAATATTGAAGTACAGTTGAACTATAGAAACTTTCTATGGTATTCAAAAAACTTGAATACCCAAAAAAAGTTCATTTAGTATATGTGCAACTAACAATGGTGAATTTAATCATAAGTTGGTAATTAAAACAATACGATCAAAAAAATTAAACAGTATTCAAACAGTAAAATTTCTTTCCTTTTATTATTATTTGCCCTTTGGATTCCTAGTGGAACTTAGGGCTCCAGTAACACATCTCCAGTTCACTCTCTTCTCTACAGTCTTTTATTTCCACCCGGCTCCACATCTGCCTACAAGCTTTCATTTCTTACTCACATAATCTCCTCCATGTCAACCTCACCTCAGACGACCAACTCGTCGTCTCCCCATTGCATTCCACTCAACAACCTGGTCTGGCCTGACGCGCGATGTCCCCCACCTCTCCCCCCCCCTCCCAGTCGGCCTTCTCAGTCTATCCCCAATCAAATCCATCTCCACTTTCTTCTACATAGTTGTTGGCTGATAGGTTCTTGCTTTGTTGGTTCGTTCGTTGTCAGGTCAAACTTCCTTGTTGCCTATTCTTATTATTCTGGCCATCTATCTGATCTTCAGTGCCCAGTGAGTGTAGGTGGCAGCTGTTGATGATGTATGTGTGTAGTTTGTTGGAAATGCTTTTCGTGACACGCCAAGTTTCCGAACCATAACATAGAAGCACTGACTTGACTGAATTAGTGTTGACAATCCGGATCTTGTTCATGCTTCATGCTGAGTGGAGTGGAGTGCAGTGGAGTGGATTAGATCTCCACACTGATTATTTCACACTAATACAATAAGGCCTATCTTGTTGTCTCTCCAATCGTGGCTGACTTTGAAGTCTTCATCTGTGCCTGAGTCGCCTGTAGTTGAGACGATGCTGTCTGCCTATGTAGGTGGGTGAGAGAGACAACTCCCTTTAGGTTTTCCCCGTTAATGGTGATTGGTGAGAGTTGTTGGTTGGGTATCTTTATCACCTCTATCTTCTCTACATTCACTTGAAGTCCAGTCTTCGCTGCCCTACCTCTTCTGTCAACTTGTTGGTTTTTTGTCTGTAGATCTTCCAGTTTGTGCGGCAGAAGACATTAGACATAAATCCCCATCGCTGTTGAAATCTAAATCTTCTAGGCTCTTTTCATCGGTGCAGCCAGCGTATGCTCGTCTTCTTGCTCTTCACAGTTTGTTGCATGATCCAGTTGAAAACAATTAGGGAGATGATCGGTGATAGTAGGTGGCAGCCTTGTCTTACTCTTGTCTTCACTTCAAAGGTGTCACTGAGCTCT
Organism: Heterobilharzia americana; assembly: GCA_944470555.2. Taxonomy (NCBI): domain Eukaryota; kingdom Metazoa; phylum Platyhelminthes; class Trematoda; order Strigeidida; family Schistosomatidae; genus Heterobilharzia; species Heterobilharzia americana. The sequence continues at coordinate 136,746,596 of OX104127.1, read as the reverse complement.
CCATTGTGAATCACATGGCATGTGGTTGTTTCATAGCTGTTAAGTGAGGTTGATAAAGGTTTGTGGTACTCCGTAGTGTTGAAGCAGCTGCCCACCAAACTACTTCTCGGTCGACGCTGTCGAAGGCATTTTCAAAGTCGATAATGTTGAGGTAGAGAGTTGACTGCCATTCTACGCTCTGTTCTCTTCCTTTTCTCTCTTTCGCAACGCAGAAATAAAATTAAATCTATGAGGAGAAAGATATAATTATCATATTTTTGAGTTCGATCACTCTATTATGTGATCATACCCCGAATGGCTTTTTAAAAAATTATTTCAGAGATCAAGGTGATAAAATCATTCTTTCTTACTGATTCAAATTAACTCACCATCAACTCTGTCACAGAGGAAGCGCATGAAACGATCCTGTAGGAAGTACACTTCTTACCTAAAGATGGTATGCATATAGTACTTCGCTTAGTAACGACAAACATACTGTACACAATACAATTAGTGGATAATTAGCCCTCAAGAGTATAATGCAAGTTTCTCTTCAGCTAAATAGAAAGGAGTTAAAACAATCTGTTGGCACTTTTGCCAACACTCTCATAAACAGTGCTAGAAATAATTGGGAAGCATATGTATATGAACAAAATGACGAGTGCTTATAAAGCTGTAACAGTTGACATCAAACAATGGTCAGGAAAATCTAAAGGCGTAACGCTTTTATTTCATCCCCTACAGTACTATCATGGTATATAAGACTACTAAATGTTGGGCAAACAAGGCTCCTTTGCACTAAGAGTGAAAATGTAAATGCCTTGCACCGATTTCATTCAATATATTTATATCCAACTACACCAATCTTCATAAGATTCCTTTCGAAATGTGAAAACGCCATGAAATCAATAGTGAGACCAACTGAGATACATTCGGGTATGAACCCTTTTTAGTAGGCAGTTAGAATCACCTTAAAGAACAGTTTTCCGTGATTTTAGATAATCATATGCCAGTAACTTTTTCATCAAACAACCTTTTCAAACAGTACGCTTTAGAAGGCAGCAGATTATTTCATCTCAGAAACTTGGTGATTTGTCAGTTTAAGATATCACAAAAGGTTCTAAACTCAGGCTTATGGATAGAATGCTAAATCTCCGGTTTTTATCACTCCACAAGTACAGGTTGCTATAGAAGATCCCTATAAAGAAGTTAGAAAACCCTAATTCGAAGCAAACAGTTCCAAGATCTAGAACAGGTCACCGGTAACCATAAGAGTGAAGTACTTGATGTTGTTGTTATTTTTAAACCTTACGTAACAGGCTTGAAAAGTAACCCTTTAGGACAACAACTGGCTTGGTTTGGGCATCAAGGTTGTTAAGGATATCTAATCCAATGACAACTTGAACTGATGCACTTGTTCGGGAGGTTCCACATTAATTTTGTGTATCCATCTGTCATCCTAGATAAATAAATGTAGAGCGCATTTCTTGATGCCCATGTTGCATCAAGCCTGCGCTTACGCAATAATAATAATAATAGTACTAATCGTAACAATAATAATGGTAATGACAACAATAGTTTGCCAGCTAAATGAGAAGTAAAATAAGAAAGAAAAAAGCTATCTCTATGGTAGTTTTTGCTTTTCAAAACATTGATAGTATGAACTACTTCTTGATAACAACGATAATTTATTTCACACAGAGATTGACATAAATCATACGTATATATTACAAAATAATTATTTTGTGTGATGCAACCATTGAAGCTCTATATGTGCCAAGTATTAACCATCAATTATTCTTATTAATAACAATGCACAGTATATGATTTAAGTAGATGGTTCTGGTATTGCAAGTTCCGTCATCCCCAAAAAAAGAAAATTGCAGTTTTTAAGAAATGCCTTAGACCCTTTGGAAATAAGGTCAATAGGATGGATGTCTTTAAACAGGAACTTTAAGAACTATATGACACCTAATCTTTAAAACTTTAAAATAAATTCGCCAAGAATGTTACTAGTACATATATTGTAACTAGTCATAAAATCTATTTACATTCTAATGCCATATATGAGAGTGAATTTTTTTTGAATAACTAAATTCACAAATTTTCATTGCCACTGCCTTCAGAAATCACTCGCTGGCTGGGATCTACAGCGACTTACTAAAAAATGTTATCAACTGGGAGGAAGAACTTTGCACTCAAAGAAATCAATCGACATTAAGTGACAATTAAGTATGAATCCCTGAATATCTAACATATACCTTCATTTTAGCGTGAAATTCTAATCTTCGATAAGCCTACTCGTTAGTCTTCTTAAGCAGCGTGAACGACTTATATCAGATGGTACATTCGAATTCTATCACATCTGAAATTTTCGCAACTGAGTAGCGGTATCATCATCATCATCAAGAGTAACATAAAACCAGGCATTACTGCGTAACGGTCCAAGTTGCCACATCAAGTAACAAGGTAATAAAATGGAATATGAAGAAAGAAAGAAAGACCGATCAAAGAAAGTAGTAGAAGAGAAGAAGGGAGAATGAGATGATGAGATTAAGTATAACTGTTAACATGAGGATAATGTATGCATCTGTGCCACTGACATAGATTCTGAGCCATATCATCTAGGGTCTCCTGACCGATAACTGCTAACTTGACGTGGTGGTCGGGCATGTAAATTGTGATGACCCAACGAGCTATACTGTTGGAACGCTTGTTCCCTCGAGGTCCTACCATACTAGAAAGGTATGTTGGATAGTTATTAGACAAAAAGAAGTTACTCTTACCCTTAACTTGTTCTTAAACAATGAGATGAGGCATTATGATGGCTTAGACCAGTCATCAGTGGTGATCCCAAACCAGAAGACATATGTCCCACCACACCTTCCATAATACAAGCCAATTTAGTGGCATCAAAAAGACCGTACGTGACCGGTCTCTAGCAGCTATCCACTGAGCTCAGCGAACACGCACTAACCCTTCCTTTTCAGGTACCTCAAGCCTAGCAATAATAACCTACACAATATTTGTGGCTTGTCATAGTACGCCAATTTTCATGTTCATTGGATTGTACCCAAGAACAAAAATAGTTATTGGCGAATTCGATACTTAAAATGTGTAATATGTGCTCATTCAACTTATCCATTCTCTACTTAGGCTCGATAGTGAATAAAACCTATGTTTAGCCATAACGTAATTTTCTTATCTTTTAGTCTCAAATATCCCGACTGATCGAGACTGATAACAGATTTATGATAGGTACCTAGATGTTCTACCCCTTAGCATGTGAATCAATTATTCATCTGAGACTTGATTACAGTCAAAATTGAAAATCTGCGTCTCAATCCTCTTCCATCTACTTAGAACTGAGTCACCCAGTATTAACGTAAGTCCGCGATCTACTACACACACCTACACTAAATATATAAGACAACTACAAAACACCTGGAAGGTAGGATGTCTTACAACTAAATACATCATATTTTGTTATCCAAATACAATACTAGTACCGTGAGAAAATTATGTTGCATGAAAAATCCTCCATCCATGCACTGCATCCTTGAAGATAAAAAGTGATTACACGTGTCATAAGAAATTAGTGAAAATCCACATAAGAACCAAGTGATACTTAAAATCGTTTTTTAAAATATAGTTAAATAAAGTACATGTGCTTACTATCCTGTTGGTAAGCCAATCCTCAATATCAAAGCAAAGTTCACCACCTAAATCGCTTGTTAAATGTTGTTGGTCGATGAACGGGCGCAATTCCTCAGTCTTGTCAACAAATATTATTGGTATTTTACAATTATTTCGTATGGAATTGATTGTTTTCTCCAAAAAAAGGTTCTGCATAAAACCTTGAGGTTTTATAACGAAAATTTGGTGTAAGTTTCCGGGGAACTTCTCCTAAATACGTAATTATAGAAATCTTAATATTTACTAACATTCAGCTTAGCAACAACTGATTTGACAACTGTCCAACTGCCAGTACGCCTATCGACGATAACAGTAAACTCCTGAACACAACTGAGCATACTATTTTTTTTAAAAGTATATCTTGAGAAAAACCTACGATGACAATGAAGAAAAATACTGCATAAGAAGAGCATATGACTCATCGCACAGATTATCCAAACCCAGATCTTGAAAAATTATAAGGGAACGAAATTCCTTATCATGACCACCTGAAATAAAAGGATGCTAACGAACGGAAGTAACCTTACCTGTGAATATTGCATACCTCGTCAGAAGCACCTCTTTCAAATCTTTGGCTAAAATCTGATGGGTTTGATCGCTCAGTGTAAACTGATTTTCAGTCATTATATTTTTCTGTATCTTGAAGAAGTAGCCTCAAGTCCCGTCAAATAGTCTGTGTGACAGCACCATGACAGAACTGAGACGAAAACTGAAAAAAAAATTAGCGGTTACGTAATGTCAGATTGAAATAGAGAAAAAAAAATATTTAAGACTAATCAGTCAAAAGACACATATTTACGAAGTGAATAACTAACACCTTGTTCTTAATAATATTTAGGTATTTAGATGTCATAGAAGGTACAGACTTTGTAATAAAACCATGCAGATAATAATCCATATAAATCGTTACGTTATCATCAGTACGAAACTAGTTTAAACAACTGTGTTATAAAATGTGATAGAAATATGAACATTATGCAACTGCAATATTTTGTATTTGCTGAGTATTTGACTTAGCTAGTTTGAACAGTTTTCAAAATCTAAACCAAAAATGTAACTTACAGTTTCCAACATTGTGTAAATAATGGCACGACACGCATGTGCAGTTATTATTCCGAATCCCAAAAGAAGTTTCGAGGAAAACTCTCTTACCCTACTCAAAGGGCAACAGTTACTCTAAATGATGAGGATCCCTTACTTTATTCAAAGCTAGTCAAAAAATTAGGTACAACTTGAAATGACATTAATGCGTAACGACCAGTGTTGCTGCACTTCATATTGGCATATTAAAACATAAGGTAGGGATATAAATAGGAAATTAGGGAGAAAGTCGTGAAGAGAACACCAAGGAATAAAACGATAGTGGAATTTGGTAAGACGCTCATGGAGAAGTTATTATGTGTACATCTGTGGCATCTAGTCTACAACCCCTGGTTTCATTTTCGTGTGAAGTTTACATTCACCTACACAGATCAGATCAACAGTCGGAGCCATGGACTTGAGCCATGTTTTAGTTCGACTTCCTCTAACCTTTTCCCAGCCTCGACCTACATCACCCAGTATTGCTCAATAAGGCAGAGTGACTTGACATGCGTGACATGCGTCTCAACCACTTGATTCAATGAACATTTACAACCTCATGAACTGACTTATCTCTTTGACTTAAAATTCCTTGTACTCTAAATTATTTCTATGAAGTTTCCATAGCACACGGTCTGTGTTCGAAGGTGGTAGTAGAATGAATGTAGCCTCCTAAAATAGTCTATCTGTAATAGCTATATTTGAAAACCATAGAGTGGAAGAGGGTGAAATGCTGCTCAGTAAACTCAGCATTTAATCAGGAGTTGGATATTACGCCGGCGCAATAAATGACGTAAGATGACGAAGGTCCCGTGAGCCTTTTGCATCCGTACCAAGGTTTCGTCAGTCACTGATTCAGCAGCACTAATTAATACTAGACAATTAGCTAGGCTTATTAGGAATACTGGCAAGAGGAAATCTCTGATTAACGAAACCATCAACTAGAACTAACGGAACCTGGCAACCTCTCAGGATATGCGGCTAGAAGATTGAAGTTTGATTCAACTGGCTTACAACAAAGCTTCAGTTGCGCAGCATCCAGAATGAACCTGAAGAGTATGAAGACTATGGTCTTTCAAACTTTCTTGGAGTTGAGTAGGTTGTTTCAAACCTGACTCGATGCAAAGCAACATAATTTGGTTTGTCGCCAAAATTCTTTAAGAGAAGAGGTAGGAAATTACTGAGTTGAGTAACGGACGTTCTAGGTAGTGCATATGATAGGATAGGCAGTCGCGTCAGATTGATCTACTTCACTTATCATTCCAGTCCATAAGAAAGGAGAGAAATCTTGTGACAACCATAGAAGAATCAGTTTATTGGTACTTTATTCAAGATCCTAGAGTCCTTAGTTATCCGATGACTAACTACAGAACGACGATGACAAACTCGAAAAATCTAGTCAGGTTTCAAAACCTGGACGAGGGTGCATCCATCAGATGTTTATTTGACAGGTTCTGGAACACGGGCACGCTTATCTGCGGCCGACATTTGCTATATTTCTCAACCTGAAGTTAGTACTTGACTCTGTAGACCATGAAGTGTTGTGGCAGTATCTGACTGAAAGAAGCACCGAGCATGTACGTGGAGCTAATCAAAACACCCTATACGAACTCACCTAGCCATGTAAAGCCATATGAAGAGATTTCATCTGAGCTGACGACAACCAGTGGTGCCCACCAGGGATGCCAGCTGTAATTTCCTGTTTAACTTTGTTATATACGCACCAACAGACAAACCCTTACAGGGACTGATCTACTCCTAGTTGACTTGAAGCATGCAGAAGACAGGCAGCGTCTTTTGAACTCCTTGAGAGAAATTTTGAGAATGTTTGGTATAGGTTTTGCACCTGCCAAATGTAAGAGGACTCTTCAAGACTGGCCTGCAATACTTTTTAGATTAGGGATGCGGAGTGAAGTGGTAGAATGTGTTGACCATTTTACTTAGGAAATCACATCAGCCCAAAGAGGCTGGTTGTTGACGAAATCTCACCTTGTTTTGTATTTACCGAATTGCGTCATCTTTGCTGCAGGCGAGATATGATTACCTGTAATTTACTGTCTTATTACACGGCTGTAGGACATGACCGTTGGAAGCAGGTGTGGAGAGATCATATATTTCCGAAAACAGGTGTTTTCACAGCAGTCCACGTATAGTGAAATCACTATATTAGTGCCTAGGTTCGGCGAAGGGCATTAGGGAATACAAACAAGTCAGTGAGTGAGGTTATGACCTTCACTGACCCAGGTAACTTGAACATGCGTTGCGCATACCGAGCCAATGCCTACTTTGACACAATATTAACCGAGGTAGCGCTAGGTAGGAAGAATGCATAGATTGGCCAGACCGAGAGGCTTGTCTTACGACTGTATAACTGCCGCAGTCTGCTGGAATGTAATTTCATATTAGATTTGATTAATTGATATACCATTAAATGGTACAATATTTCCACTTCTAATCGGCATTGCTTCCGGGAACACCCTTAAAAATTTGAAGGCAATCAAAATGCCCTCACAATTCAAAAATTTTGAAAGATGTCACCTCCCCAGAAAATTTCAGAAGCGTTTGGGATACACTTTTCCTTAAATATACCTTAAAATTCCCAAATACACGTGGTGTTAGCCAGTTAGTTGGTTTAGGTTTCGAAGCCTAAGAATTTTGAAGTGCAGTTAGATTACAACAAATTATCACTTAACTCTTCGTATCTATTAACTAACTTGAAACGCCCATCACCTACTCTAAAAACTTATGCATATGAAGTACTTATTGTTAGGTGATATTCTAGATGCATACATATGATGTAGCAATCTGAACTTAGTCAATTAGGTTCCTTATATCACATAAGACAATGTCAAATAACATGGAGAGATAAACTGCTATCTACGAAAAAAAAGAAAAATAAGTACCACAAGTCCAGATGTCCTGGAAATTATTCCATTAGTAACGCACAACATCAAGAAAGCCGCTTATCCATCCATTGGTTATAGATCCAAGAAGTGGGGAAAGTGATCCAGCATCAATAGAGAGCGTAGAGGAAGCTTGTAGTCTTTGAGTTCTCACTTTTAAGTCCTGAGGCTCAGTTGTCTTTGTTATGCTATACTTCTCTGGCAGTTGCAAAGTTCTTTACAGTTTGCCTGTTTATAGCTTCAGTGGTGATGATTGTCTGTTTGAGGGTCTTCTTTTGAGAATTCTATTATCCGTCATAAGTGAAAATGTCAATGTCACTTTTATTGGGAGACAATGGTTAGTAACCTATAACGGTATTACAGTCTCTGTGTTTCTATATACAATAATGTATGGTGTGTCAAATGATGCATAAGTAGCAATGAATAATCCCCAAAACCAATAGCCTTGGATTCGATGAGGTTCGGTATTCGTGCAGACATTCATGGTTTCAACGAACTCACTAAGGTGAAGGTATATGGTCAAGCGTCCACGCCATTTGACACGTTGTCGCGTTACGTTGCCCTGCTCGTGAGTGACCCACTAGCCACTTAGTTGGAACGCATTGGTAGTTTGGTATGGTCGGCAAAAATACTTTCATACCTGGCTATTCCGTGGTGCTCCTCCTTGGCTTATCTCTCGTGGTTGCATAACAAGTACAACCAATTAGTGGTTGGCCTTTTCTTCCATTAGGCTCATGTAATACCTCTTTGTTAACGGGTGAGCGCGTAGTGATTCCAACACGCGGCCTACTAAGATTCCATTCTTAAACTGGTGGTCTCATCCCTCTTCATACTTGCACATTTTGGCTTTCATACTTGAAATTTTTTGTTCATATCATAAACTTCTGTATCCACGCAGAAACCGAACTCGCCGAGCTCATCTGAATTGAACCGAAAAAGTACGTGATCCACTCTGTGCAACACTGGCTAGGCAAAACAGAAATATGGTTTCTATTCGCCGAAGCTGGCCTTCAGAACAATGCGTCATAGACCCGCGTTCTGAATTTCTTGCTGCCACACGACCAATACTATGGGACCTAAACAGGTACGCCACAGCACTTTGTTTAACTCTGAATTAAGAGGTCATTATGCACCTCTAAAAGGGTCACTTCTGATGAAGGACCATCTCACAGGTGATTAACGTTCAGGTGGGTTGCTATGTGACATCCGGATAGGGGACACTTCAGCTGCCCACATGCTCACATACGTGGAGGTCACTGGCAAACGAACTTTCGGTGAAAATCTTTTCCGTGAATTGTTTCTTTCAAAACGGCTGGTGCAAACCCTGTTGGTGGCACTTCAATCAGTTGCCTTCAATGAACTAGCAGCCTTGGTCGCTGAATTACAGGAGATCAATAGTAACCCTATCCCAAATGTATATGCTGTGATCTAAAAGCCTGAGGGTCAGAATTTCGAAGAAGCAGAGCTATGCACTTCCGTTGGGCAGCTTCAAGGAACCCGAAGCTCAAAGTTGCGAGGTGCGGCACAGCAACACGTTTCGTTACCTTGCAGCCTTATACATGGCCACCCAGCAGCCAGGTCTCATTGCTCAAAAAATGGAAAGTGTGCTTGTTCCATAACGCCCATTAGGAAGAAGCTGGAAATTTTTGAAAGCCGTGAGCTTTTCAGGAAGACTGCGAGGAATCGTGAAGCTGCTCTCCCGGCACGTATTTAAGGCAGGCGTTGCCCGCGGAAGAGGCCATCACTGACGTGAAAATGAAAGCTTGCCGACTCGTCGAAACTGGCGCAAAGTTTAGCGTCCTTCCTATAACTACTGAAATCCGACCTCAGGATCTGTTGGTAGACCTTCCTTCCGGTCTCAGATCAAAGTCTGATATGCTTAAGTCACTGCTTTAGGCTATGTGGGCGCAGTCTATGGATGTAGAGGATGAAATCGTGGAGTACACTTTCTTCTTTTCCATGGGATGCACTGGATAGTAGTACGGGATCATAAACAAATACTCTGTTTGAATGATGATGTGTCGGCGCATAGCAGCAAAATATGATGAGAAAAATTGCCAATCTTAAAATTTAATTTCTCGTGCTGGGAGGAAAGCCTGACTGCCATGGCTTCGTTTCTCAAGCCAACATTTGGCAGATTCATTAGGAATGAACTGAATCACGTCTAAGGTTTATAGAAAACTAGCACGCATACTACAAACCAAGCAAAGTATAGAAAGTATGAAGGATTAAGAAACCCATATTTTGTGTGAATGTGGACAATGTGAATTGCGTGCGAAGCATAGTTCAGTAAATAATAATTTTCCATCATATGACATATCCGACAAATTAATTGATTGCTTGGGCTGTGCTCACATATCATCACCTAGGAATACGGAAGCGTAGACGACGTATCATCACGGACCTATGTGGCTTTAAAATCAGAACTGATGTAATGGATTAATCTTTCTACATCTCCACCTTCACGGAAGGCATTTATGTTGACCGCCGCCATTTCCCAATCCTGGAAGTCTTGTAACAGCTAAAGTTCAGTAATGAAAAGTATCTCTGTTTTCAGGCGGGGGCCGAGTTCTCAGCCCTGCAGTTTCGTTCTTCACCCCCTTCGTGTTACCACAGGGGAACGTCAGGGCGATAAAGTTTGAAACTTAAGCTGATGTGAACTCACCAGCATCCGTTTCCGGATAATCCTTGTAGAATTGCATCGGCGCAACCCGTGAAGCAACCGGGTAACTTGTTTCTTCCTACGTCTCCTACTCTGTATTCCCCATGAATTCAGTGTAATGAGAGACTGAACACGTGATACCTGAGAGTCAAGGCAAACAGTCAAGATTCGGAGCACGGAAATTGTCCGTCGGTGAGTAGGTCTTGTTTTCGTGCCCACACTACTTCTTGGTGCATCTTCTAGTCCCGCCGAATTCCCGACGTAGTGAAGATAAATCTGACACCACGGGTCCGTCTACTGTCTCAGATATTCTCTGTGCAGAAGTGCTTTCGTCGCTTCCCAGTCCCCCCAGTGATGCGTGTGGCCTGTTCAGTGCGCTACGAAAATCATTATATTTAGGTTGGCATAAGAAAACAAACACGTGTTCAGCTGGTCTCGGCAACTTCCAGGGTGCTGTGAGAGATGGCTGTTTATGTCAAGCGTGCTATGCTTGCACACGGGTGTTTAACTAAAGCAGGCACTGCACATAAAGCTCACCAGCGGTAATCTTGTTTCCTTCCGTCGTAATGACGAAGGTCTCCTGCTAGTAAGTTGGTGTGGAGTGACCAAACGAGATCGTGGAGTCTGCCCTCCTTCCCCCGTCCCTCTAGTGTTTAGGCTTTAAGAACATTTTTATCCCTACCTGGCTTTACCTTCTTCTTCTGTAGCTCCAGTATAGTCGTCTTGCACATCACAGATGCTGGCCAGTTTATGAAGTTGCTCAGGTTCAAAGTCTGCATGCGCCGTCTATCTTCAGTGTTGGAAGACATCCGCTCTGTATAACCAAAGAGTGATATCGGATTTCCCCCCCTGCTTACCTATACCATAGGTAATAACACGAACTGAGCCATCCCGGTGGGTAATTTTCGGGAGCTGGCTGACGACAATGGCTTAGGCCCCAGTATAGTCCCTGAGATTACCCATAGTTACAGCGGATGTACGTCGATGCCTTAGATGTATTCTCTCCACATCAACACATTGTCGCTCCCCGTAGAATTGTAGCATGGCCGTGGCTGGCATATATTACGCACAAAAGCAGTGTCAACGGTGGTACTGCTCTTAGAAAATAAAACCGTCTTTAATCCGAAAGTTGTCAAGAGCTACATAACCGGTTTTCAGTAAACTAACGTTGGCAACTGTTGTCAAATTACGCAGTCAACTAATGTGGCAACCGTTGCTTTTCCTTGCTTAGGACGTAGTGGAGGCAGGGGTGTTTCCGCCTACGTCATTTTCCTGGTACGAGTGAACTAGATGGCCAGTGTGAGATTACTACGAAAACCTTACAAGCTAGGTGTGTCAATGTGCACAACTTGTCCTTAAGCCCTAGTTTCTGATTCTTCACAGGGTCATATGACTTAAAGCTTGAATATGGCTTTCAATACCAATTCAGTATGGGGATATGATACATAAGAGTGAAATGGTTGGTGGGGGAAGGGGGAAGTGGCAGCTTGTCACCGGACGTCTGAGCCCCAGTACTCAACTGGTCAGTAACTTCGGCCAGGAGATTCAAAAGCTCAGATACAGACCATTTTTACGTATGACTAAGCCTTGCAGAATAAACTGGAACGGGAACTTGTGGTTGTTGCTCGAGGGCAATTTAATTTCCATAGCCAAGACTTAGCAAGTAAGAAGGCGATGAGAGTGGCACGATATGTTTATTTCAAGCAAGGCGATGAGTGAGCGAAGGTGGTAAATTTTGAATAAGCGGATTAAAAGCTATCCATCACTCGGTGGAAATCAGTGGCAAATATAAAGCTAAAAAATATAGAAGTTCGTAGCCAAGTTCTTTGGGAACTTCCCCGGCTTCCCCCTGGAAGCGACCTCGGTTTGAGTGTGATTACACTGCGATCTTATACGAACTCAACATAGTGGGGAAGGACAGGGGTAAGATTGAAAAAATATGACAATAATCCTGTCCGAAAAATGTTCCACTGTTCATATGAATCTACGACGAATAGAAAAATGTTGCACAAAAGTGTAGGTGTGCTGTTATTTTGACGATCATCATTGTCCCACGATGTTATGAAATATTTCTTAACTCTTTTTCGGGGTGGGAAGAAATGTGACAAATGCAGGAACTCTGGGCATGGTACGAGATAACGAAGTGATTTCTGTGTTAAAGACGGGGATTATAAAACTTAATGCACATGTATGCTAATCTTCTGTCTAAGTTCCAGAGTGCGCGTTAACTTCTGTTTTCCTGGTTTGGCTAGTTCTGTGCGGAGAACATCAGGTATTTCCTGGCGTCAGAGAGGGCAAGTCTTCCCTAACTAAACAAACCTCTTGATAGCTTTTTAATTAACTGAACAATTCAAAATAGCAAGCACACAGAATACATAATACACGTCTTAGACAATATATGTGCGCATACGTATATATATGTGAGAGAGACCTATCGTGGGACCTCTTTCCACCGCACTGTGGAGACTTTCTCACAAATTCCCGCTGAGAACTAACGGCAAACATTCCTTTCCGCCAGCCGTAGGAAACATGGATGAAGGTCTTAAACTAAATGGAAGCATGAAACTCATGTTCTTAGGTGTTTAATCGACAACCGTGTACAAATGACGTTATGGAAAAGAAAGTTAAGTGGGGTGGAATATGCACATAAGAAACAGACTCTCTGCTGGAATTCTTGCCTCTTTTCTCCGTCTGCTGCTCTGTTCTTGCCTTGTCGTGGAAAAGCACTTCACTACAAATTGTCGGCTTGACTGTGATTGAAACTAAACTTCTAAAGGAACGAATCTTGGCCGAAACTGTCCTTCGTTGGTTGACGCGCTGTTATGCTCATAACAGGCAACCACGACAGACAGAAATGACTCACATTTTTAGGACTGCAACTCTAAACTATCAAAACTTGGGATTTATTAATTAGAAAGGTTACCAGAACGGTCCCATACTTCCAACTGCAAGTTGTCACGTGGTCACAGGGTGTTCCGGAGGTCCACTTGGTTCGTTTAAACAAAACTATTTATTTAGAATGCTGTGGCTGAAAAATGCAAACATTTAGTCCTCAGTCGTAGTGCACAGCAAGATTATGAATCTTTGATGTGAACTAGAGCGAGCAGACATGAATTCCACAGTTCCGAAGTTATCGGGGAAGTGCAACAAAACAAACAACGGGTATGTATTCCTTCATGAAATGTTCATCATTATTCTTAAACAAAATGTACGAGGTGTAACAATGAAAGTAATTACTTCAAGCTTGATTTTTCTACTGGCAATACGTGTGGTAGTTAGATACAAACCCTGGTGTTTCTGTCAAACCAAAAACACTTCCGATCGTCCGACTTATGAAACTTGCATAATTGTTTTGCTGAGATGTTTGATCTTATCAGGGCCTAGCACTTATACCCTATGATGATAGAATAGGTAGGGATTGAAATTACCTACTCTCCTTTCTTTCTCCTCTTTGCAGCAACAGGCCGGCGAGAAAATTCGGTTCCGAGCCTCACCTTAAACATAACCACTTGGCGGACATAATACCTCCTCTGTGACGCCAAGAATTATTGGACAGCCCTCAATCTTTAACGGTTTCTGGGACATTCTCACAAGTAACTCACCTACTGGTCAGTATTCTTCGGGTGACGAACTCTCAAAACTTTCCCAAGGGTTGCGGTAGCAGAGATATTCTGAATAAATCATTAAACAGGAGACCAATGTACCTACTGGCTCAGATCGCAGCTTACCCGCAGTAGCTCCACACTACATGTTTTCTAGTAGTCTGCATCAAGTAATCCCTTCAAATAGAAGTCATTCTGCATCAAAAACATTTCTCGAATGATGTTTCTTACGGTAATACGAAAGGTGCCTGAGATCTTTGTATAATCGCTACCATTTGAATTGCTAGCCCTTTCATCGTCTCTTTCCATGGACTGCAACAAGTATTCACAATGACACTGCTCTGTATTACATTTAAATGTAATATAGTGGACTGGAAATGCATTGGTTTGGATACTGATCTTGGTGACATAACTGTGGATAGTTACTGGTACTCTAGATGGTGTTCATGGGTCCCTTATGTTCAGCAAACCCAAAAACTGAATGACTTTCTAATAAATAGACGGTTATATTACCAAACAACGGACTTTACCGGTGTGCTAACAATGTCGGCTGGTTATAACACAAACTTCGAACATTGCGCGCTTTTGTTCCTAATGGTGGAACCTATCCATGTAACGGAGGATTGAAAATTCATGCCCACCTCATAAATTACGGCAAGTCTTGATAAGATTGTGCAGACCAGTGACTTGGTTCGTGAACGGCTGAATACCGAATGCCATTTTGTAAACTTTCAAGGGGTATCCAATCGGCGATGCTTGTAAACTGTTATCACTCATGCTAAATTCATCATACGGGAGTAAAAATTATCACTATTATCTAAGCTTCAGCGCCCCGTATATACTGATAAGTGACATTCTCTTGTTCGCTTCGTAACTAGCGCAGTCTAATTTTTTTGAGAGTTTAATGACATTCGGGACCCGTAAAATCTTGCGTATTTTCAAGAATGTATCACTGTGATGATGCCTACAAACAAACTTCCATAGTGCCACACTAAACATATGAAAAAATATTTATCAAGTCATTCACCTATAAAGAAACTTGCGATTTGTGTAGATTTTTATCCCTAACAGAAAAAGTGATGTCTACTTATGTACGATTACAAAATATATTGAGGAATCGACCAGAATTACTGAACTGACAATGGATCTTCTGCGCTGTTTTCAACTGTACATTACGAGATGCTTTACGTATGCATTAAACAAGATTTCACCTCAGCCAGAAATGTTTGTATATATGAGTGAACAGAAAAATACAAAGTAAAAATTAATGTGCACAAGACTTATGTGGTACAAAACACTGATTATTTCAGTCAGGTGGCTGACATTGACTGGGCTGAAGAAAACATGCTCGAAAATATCGCGAAACACTTTCCATCACGAAATGAATCAAATATTCTAGCCAACAGAACCCAAATATTTTGGGCTGAAAACGGTAAACGATGTGGTGGGATAGAGATAGTACGATACCGATAGGTTACAGCGTTTGACTGCACAGATCCCAAAAATTCGTGCCTGAAGCACAGTGAAGGGCTGGAACAGGAGTATCAGAAACACGATTTTTGGTAAATCGGTGGTAGATTTGCGATGAATCTGTGGTGCAATCAAAGCAACATCAAGTTTCATCACAATTAAAATAGCACCTCAACAAAAAATAAACAAACAAATAGATATTTTTATTCTCGACTGTCGTGCCTCCAGTTTAGCAGAAGTCCTACTAGGACTAGTCCTGCCACAGTGAATGGCTGCACCACCATTACAGCCATGACATGGAACGACTTCAAGAGGGACTTGCTTGGAATCTGCAGGTGGATCCATGGGCATATAAAAGTCTCTGTCCAGGACTGACTCAAGGAACACCTTGCGCTAGACGGATTCAGCAGTGTCGGATTGTTGAGTGCTGTAGCAACCAAAATCCAATGGGCTTAGCCTGAACGCGGGAAATAACTAGGCAGTGCCAACTGACGTGAATCTGACTGGTTCCTGCGTTCCACTGTTTCGCTCCCGAACTTTCGCGAGTGACGCACAGTAGAAGGTTGGACCAAAACATCAAGACATGGTTTGTAGCAAGTCAGTGGTAGATTCGTAACAAAATCTGTGGTACTATCAAAGCAATAATAAGTTATATCGAAATTACAAAATACCTCAACGGTGCCGTTGGGTAACTATACAGTCCAAAACGTTCTCGGGTGCAAGTACGTACTATACGGTAAAAACTGGTTAAACAAATACAATTGTTAAGTATTTGACAGTCAATAGGAATATTCCCGACAAAAGGGATCAAAACTCTGTCTACCAGAATCAAATAAACAAATGAACTTTCCCAGTAGACAGTCAAAAGACAAACAGCCAAATCACGGCACAACAGTCCAGCGTCACGTAATAGGAAAGTGAAACATTCATGATAAATCTTATTCGTGCAAGGTCAAAGAAGAGGGTTAAACAACCAAATAACATTACATAGGCCAGAGCCAAAAGCACAATATCCATAACGAGTGTAAAAATATTCAAATACATGTCAGTACCGTCGAATAGGGCGATCAAGAGGGATTTTCAGATCATTTTTCCTTTACAGTAAGCTCCCGACAGTACTCTTTTAAGTGTTCGACAGCCTCGGGACACTTCATCTGGCACACGGGGAGCAGCTTCTTTACTGTGCCCTTCAAAGTTCCCATGTAATTAATTTCTGCGATTTTGTCTATCTGTTGTAGAACTATACAGCATTTTTCCATTTTGATTGCGAACCTCGACATCGCCTCAGGATCATTGCGTTCTATGCTGGAACATTCGATCTAATCTTGCGGTAAAACCTAGCCAACCTGATGGAGCCTTCCAGACAAACGCTTGAGTATATCTCGCGCCCTGCAGTAACCGGCCGGTGGTGGAAGCACGATGCATTCTTCTATAACATCCTTGGCCTGACCTTCACGGCAATGCTACAAGTACAACAACCCCTGTCCGTCATCTCCAGCCTCAGAGGCAACATAAAGCCCAAATCGCCCAATAGGCCCCCGGCATTTAACTGGATGTCCACCGAAGTTGCATAATTCTACCTTTGGCAACTCGTGCCCCACAAAAGTACACGACAAAGCGGAAGCAGTCTTCCTGTTTCTGCTCTGTCTAACTGGCCAGTCGTTTCGGTAACAAGCCTCTATGGGAACGCAGTGCGTGGACCAAATGATTTGTGGTATTTTATATCACCATCTAAGGAGAAAGGATCACTGTTGAATGTGTTTTGGTCTCGGTGGTAAACAACATCTCTTTACCGAGGATAGAACTGGTGCACTTCGATGGACAGCCAAGTCAGTACCAATTGTCTGTGAGTCAGTTTAGAAACATGAAGGAAGTCCTTCGTGGTCTATTTCGACAGGAACAAATGATTGCTCGATCACTTATCGATGACTTAGTTAGAAATAGGCAACCGGTGGAGGGTACCGTCGGGGCTTTGAACGATTTTCGTGTGAAGCTTAGAAATGTACGAATAATGTTGTCGCAGGCCGGCTTTGTCGTGAATTTGAAGTCGCTGGTCAACTTGGCGGCTATTGTTGATCGGTTACCTCTAGACTTGCAAGGTAGGTGGGCTGACGAAGTGGACAAGATTTTCGTCACTGGGAGGGAACTCGACTCTGAGGACTTGGTTCGCTTCTTTGAGGAGAGAGCCAGAGTAGCTCGGTCGAGATATGGATTGTCGATGAGACGCAATTTGGGAGGCGATCGCGTGAAGGGTTCTGGCCCATAATTCAGAAGTAGATCGCATTGCAACTTAGTGGGAGGTGCTGTTCATTCGACAGGTGATAGAGCCGCACGTACTAAGAGTTGTATCCTGTGTCATGAGCCTCACAATCTTCCTGAATGTCCGAAACTTTTGAAGATGCCGACCGACGAAAGGAGATCAGTGGTGGAACAACTTAATGTCTGTTACAATTGTTTAAAGGAGGGTCACATAGCTAAGTTTTGCAATTCCGGACTTAAATGCAAGTTTAAGGATTGAAAAGTGAACCATCGCCGTTTTTTGCATATGGCGGACACTGAATCCAAAGTAACTGGACCAACAACCCACTTGGCAAAAGAAGTAAGATCTCCCAAAGTGAATTTGAGAGTCGTCCCGATGAGACTGACGGGTCCAAAAATGAGCATTGAAACTAATGCGTTTCTGGACAGGGGATCAGATACATCACTGATATTAGAAATTATTGTCAAGGATCTTGGCCTTATTGGTAGGAAGTCCCCCCTGAGTGTGACCACAGTCACTGAGAATTCCCAGCGCAAGTGCTTGGAAGTGGGTGTAAAGCCCTGTCCACCGTGTGGACGGGTTAAGGTCTGGAGCCATTTGAAGCTACCTAGACTACATGGTGACACTGTTGGAATCCCAACCGGATGTGATGTTCTGGATACACATTGGGCCCTGGAACGGCGTATTGGAAATAGAAATCAACCGTTTGGAGTAGAGGCCCATTTGGGTTAGGTTGTATTCCGTCCTCACGTAAAGTTGCCTTTTGCCAGCGTTCGAATGACTGTGATGTGTCCTATACTCTGAAAAGGTCGTATGATCATGAGTTCAAAGATATTAGTAGCTCAGGCGTAGGGCTTTCAGTGGAGGACAAAGGGGCAGTTGGGACTGCAGACCGGTCCTCCAGGTTAGTCGACGGGCATTTCGAAGTTGGACTACCCTGGCGGTTTGACAAACCTAGTCTACTCGACAATTATCAAGCGGCTATACGTAGACTCGAGTGTTTAAGAAAAAGATTGGCAGAAATTTGCGATCTGCTCGAGAGATATAAAGGGGCTAGCAGTCTTTCTGGGGTACGCTTGAGATTTGGAGCCGGACTGTTGTAAGTCCTGAGGGCCACCGGAAAGGTTGATGCAGGGAATTCCCAGGCGTACCACTATAAACCATGGGGACCACTTAGGGACATGTGTGTGCTTGTGTCCGTCTGTCTGATGTGATAAACGTTATTGGACGCTAATGATTGTAGAAAGAAACTAAAGTTCTTCTGTCGGGGAATGTTGAATGTGTTTTGGCATGTTCTTGTAATGCGTTGAAAAACATTGACCACTCACTTTGTTTAACTTCAACTTGCTGGTACAACCAAATTTAACCACTTGTTTCGATTAGTGTTACAATTGTATTTTGTTTTGAATAGAAGCTGTAGTAGCCGCTAGAATTGAAGGTTTGTTAATAGGTTTTGTACGTATATTTTGTTGTAAGTGTTCACTTACTGTTTGAGTGTACGTTCAGATTTTGCTAGCCGGTTGTTTTGGATTTGGTCGGTTCTCGCTTTGGGTTTTGGGAACTCCGAAAATGTGTATCTTCGTTACGTGTTACTCAGCGGATTTCACGTAACAGTCACTCAAATTTTCGTTCACATGCAAGAAGTTCAATTCGCAATGCAAACGTGGCTTTTCTCTCATATTTTTATCCCTGAACTCACGAAGTTCCAACTCTCATCTTTCCTCCAACTGCCATGCTTCTAATTCAGCTAGGGTCGTTTCAGAGAGGACCTTACTACGGTGAATAACTGAACTAACATAAGAGACACGGCATGAAATAGCACCAAAGGGGACATGCCGTGTATTGTAAGGTAGATCCATAATGGCAATAATAATATTTATTCCTGAATGTACAGGCACACACTATTTTTACAGGTATGAATAGGTTTATACACAAATTACATTTCTCTTCGTGAAAGGCAATCTCAGTCCCCACCTATTGTCACTAGAAGACATAAGTGCTGCATGTTCATATTGTAGGGATGCGTGTTACAATTCCGCAACGTTTGATCAACCCTACTTAACTTGATGTGCTCTAGTACCTGCTTAACCAGTACTTTACCTAACGTGTAAGTACTGGTAACAAAACACAAATCAAAAGAACCGATACGCAATTTATTTGAAGGAGCTATATATTTAATTAAAGTAAATGTAATAATAATGAATGAGGGAAAAGTTTAATCAACTTATCTGGCTTGTAAGGCTGAACTAGGGACTCGGAGTACGTGTTTGGTAATCAGCACACTGGCGCGCAAAATGGCGTCCAAGCCTGCTGGGATGCATGCTCGTTAAAACAAAACTTAAACACCCTAAGCATCCGGAGGCAAGCTAGAGATTTATTTAGTTGATTTAATTTAAACTATTTATTTTAGCCTTAGTTATATTTTGGTGCCAGGAAGGGCACTACAATATAATGGAACATCCCAGCAGAATAAGTGTGCAGAAAATTTACAAGTTGGACAAGTGGAAGTATTGTCTTCGCATTAACAAAAAACTAGGTTAGTATCTAGACAATACAGGTGTTACCTGGAGAAGCTAATACTTCCATTGTAACAGTCTGTACTTTTTGCTTGAGATAATGATGAAAATTTTATGAATTGTTTACATATTGTACCTCATTGACGATTCCAGGACTGTATAACTCATCCGTGTTAGCACCATTCCATAACGAAGATTTATAATCTTGATGAATATTATGAGTGAAAGCCAAATGTCTTCACGTTTCCAACTCCAGCATCCAGAAGCAACAGACTTGTTTGAATGCACCAAACGGGCCTCCAGAACATCTTGTCCGCCGTTTTCACGGGTAGTGACAGCCTTGCAGTTGGTAAGTGTTGGACTTTGCTGGTCACTTTTATACTGAGTAAATCCTAGATTTTGATAATTATGAAGTTGTAGTCCGGTGAACATTCTTTATTTCTGCTTGCTGCAGTTAGGTATTCTGAACTTGGTAAAGCTGGTTACCCTCCTTGAAGGGTAGTTTCAGCCACGGTCTCTTCCTCAAGTAATCAATTCTCGATGGCAACAAAGCCAACGCTTAGAACCGGATTATTTTTCTACGACGAGAAAAAAACAGACAGAGCAGCAGGCGGAGGAAGCAAGAATTTCAACAAGGAGAACGTTTTCAATGTTCATGTTTCTCCCCACTTAACTTCCTTTGCTATAGCTTTCATTCCATATCCTTAGTCTATACAGTATTTAAAAATATAAATTTTATGCTGTCATGTGGTGTAGGATTTCTGTTTTCGATTACTGTGTTAGGTGGGGCAGAATGTGCCGTTGGTTTGAGGTGGTAACTTATGGAAGTCTCCTCGACGCTTCGCATGAAAGGTTAGTATATATGTGGTGGCTCTCATCATACATCATTATACATCAATATATCACCTTCACTGTCCAGAATTCATTCAAGGACCAACTTCTCGAGCATGCCAGGCATAGAAATGATGGTACGTTGCGTTCTGTAATGGCCAAAATCCATATATTTTTGCTTGGAGGCGGGTTCGTGCGTTCTACTGCGTAGTTCTCGAACTTTCATGAGTGACGCACAGCCAAAAATTGGATGATTTTTCCGGTTTACCTAACCATTCCTCCATCCATATGGAATCCCATTAATCTCATTTGTCAGCGTGCATCATGTCATCAAAACGTTATGAAGAATACACGAAATCCAAGGTCGCTACTGTATAACGGAAAACTGGTCTGGAAATCCCTCCTGATCACTTTATTTGATTGTATTGACATTTATTTTAATATTTTTACCCTCGTTATGGATGGTTTACCTTTGGCCCTAGCTGGTGTAATGTTGTTTGGTCGTTTGACTGTCCTCTTTGACCTTTTGCTCAGTATTTGCCTTTGTATGATTGACACTTATCATGAATGTTTCACTTTCCCATTACGTGGCGCTGGACTTTTGACAAGGTGATGTTGTTTTACTATGCCCGACATTTTGTTTTGATCCAGCTTATGGTTGTGCAGTGATTTGGCTGTTTGTCTTTTGACTGTCTACTGGGAAAGTTCATTTGTTTATTTGATTCTGGTAGACAGAGTTTTGATCCCTTTTGTCGGGAATATTCCTATTGACTGTCAAATACTTAACAATTGTATTTGTTTAACCAGTTTTTACCGTATAGTACGTACTTGCACCCGAGAACGTTTTGGACTGTATAGTTACCCAACGGCACCGTTGAGGTATTTTGTAATTTCGATATAACTTATTATTGCTTTGATAGTACCACAGATTTTGTTACGATGCAATATCCCTCGAAAACAGCTGGTAATCTGTATGAAATCTGGAGACCTCAGTCCTAGTATAAGCATATATGTTCAGGCTGCCCTAACTGCCAGCGATGGTGGGGTGAAGCAGTCAACATGCAAATAAGCAAGCCCCACTGTGAGACAGTGACCCCATTCCATTCGCTTTATCAGCGCAAACTTTTCCATCCTATATGCCGATACTTACAATGCACTTGAATGTACCCAGTGGTGGCAAAGCAGATCCTTGACATCACCTTGAAACTAACTTGCGCATTGTACTCCCGGCCGAAAGAGTAGAAAACTCGAAATCTTATCCCGCTGCCCAAACTGGAACACAATAAATACAAAACTATCTCCCATGACTTTTGGCTTCATATTTTTTAGCATCGCACAATGTCATGACCCTATTCATAACGCTTCATCTTCCAGTGGCGAATGTACAAGGGCTGGGTTCAGATTCCCTTTTTTCTGCTATCAGTTTCCTTCTCCAAGAATTACAATAAACAAGACTCAGTGGGGGCTCGTCACACACCATCCCGCAAGACTGAATATTTCGCTGGTCCAGGTTTACTGCAAATCATGAACAACCGCAAACTCTTACCGAACGTGCAGGTAGGAATAAAGATACGTGACCAACCCCATGGTTCGGGGTTTGTGGTTCATTCGGAGGGTGCATTGAATTACCGGAAAGGTATGGCCTCAGCGACTGTCACCAGATTTTCTTCTTACTAGTCTCTTACGGTGAATGTGTGTAAGCTGCCCAAGACATAAATCATTGGCTGGAAACGAGTTCCGCAACACCAGCCTGCGAAGCAATATCATCCTAAATACATTTTCTGACACTTGGAACAGACATACTGAAGAAATACACAACACAGACCCACTACTCCTCTTTCGCTTCTCATTTATTCGGGAGAAAGAAGTCAGCTAAAGCAAGGTTGTATCCCTTCGATTTTCCTGTTGTCAGAAAAAGTAAGGAACTAAAGAAAACGGGGCACCACCACATCGGCTGTTGGACACATTTTGCACAAAGTCATCGCGCAACGTTATTTCACTTTTGACAGACACAGGCTCCAGGTTTAAAAGAGGTAATCAGAGATTGGTATTATGCGCGCTGCCACCCCTTCCAACTGACACTTCCACAGATGCCTTCAAATCATGACAAATAGTATGAGGGGGTCATGGCGTGGCAGATTGGGAGCTAACATGTCGGCTGGTCAGGTACATTGACTGGGGATTATACTCCACCGATGCAGACCTAAAATCAGCCCTAACACAATTTACCAAGACTGAAAAATGTATCCTGATACCGTCGTTCCATTAAAGGGTTCCAAAGAAGTACCTCCGACCAATAAGTCGTATATGTCTCCCAGTACTCTTGGAATGTTACGCATACTGTTGACACTGTTGGCGCGACACATACTGCCTTCTCATGGAGTGGAAACGTACAATCGACTGCACTCGTAGCGAAGCACCTTTGGTAAACTGATTTCGAAGCCAGCGATAGTGTTTGAGGACTGTCATCTCGTTAAAATATCGCCCGGCTGTCACTGGAGGAGAAAAGCGGTCTTAATTTGTGAGATGCCTATAACCGTGAAATACTTTAAATGTTACTCATGAAGAGCACTTCCTGGGGAATAAGTCTGAACCCTCAGCATTCAGCTATCCGTAATGGTTTACGAAGTCCACAACTGACCACCCTTTAAGATTCACGCCCCAATGACATCTCTTTTGTTCAAATTTACTGCACTTACTCCCAGAAAGTACCGTGTGTAATTAAGAAAGTTTAGTGCACACACCGTGATATACCCCTGGAATAGATGTCCTACTACTCTATACAGGCAGATCAACTAGAGGAAATATCCAGCTAGACCCAAACAGGCCCAAATGCAGCCTAAGGGTGTTATATGCAGAATAGTAACTGTGGGAACAAAAACTACGGCCATATTAGTTTTGTCGAGAGTCATGCTCATTGCCTCTCAGTTACGCTCATTCAGGTTGGAAGTAGGTGGATGCCTTGGTGCACGCGCCTGATAAACCAATTTCGCTAGAAACCAGCAGCTTCCTGACCATTCTTCCTCCTCTTCATTTTGTGAGTCATCTGTGAGTCATTCTTGTACCCATTCTCGGTTTCCCATTACCTACTCTTCGTTATGACTTTTTTCTCCATATTACCCTTCACCACATTCTATCTATTACGTCTGTGAGTAAGATCAGGATCACGGCTTGAAACGAGAATTTAGTTTTGCTCCGTTTTACATGTGTTACCTGTACTAGTAATCACAGTCACCGTACAAACATGAAACCCCTCAAAAACTAAGCACGGAAGGTGATAATAGGCATCACCACTCACATGAGATAACGTGCAAAACGTTATACGCTAAGTTTTAGCATGAAGGTGTGGTTACCCACGAGCCATCTTTTTATTATTCTCAAACAGCAGAAATCAGTTGGCAAGCATACAGATTTTTGCAGCCAAGCAGTGTATTTAAATTGACTCCCTTGAATGGACAGGATAAAAGTTCCACATAAAGCGGCCGTCTTCTTCATCTTGATAGACTTAGAATGCAAGTAAAATTCATTACGCTTTTCTGAACAAGAAGTTTCAGAGTTGTGAAACGCTTTGAATAAGATGTTAGTTAGGAATGAACAAAAGTTGGACTAGATACATTCCTTTTCAATCGCATAAAATATAGTGTTATGTAATTATGTTTTTGAGCGTTATTTGTGTTGCTTTCTGCCTCCGGTGGTTTAATTTCGTTAATGGATAAGCACCGCGCTAAATGACTTGGAGACTGCGCTACGTATGGCTTTTTCGTGCGTAAGTTTTTAAATTTATTATTCTTCATTGTCACATGCATGTGATCTTACCTGGATATATGCACATATATATATTTGTACTGGTTCAAGTGGTTATCATTCATTATATTTTTGTTAGCCTGGATAAGTTGTTTTGATAGGCTAATGGTTATGAGGAATTTTGTTACTTTCCATATCAATGAGGGTGTAGAAATATACAAAAAACTATTAAGTTGTTGAGACTGACTACTATGAGATATTTGTTTTGTATTCTGTTTTAGTCCCGTTAGCCTCACGATAGGTCAGTGTGAAACCCTTAGGGCTATAGATATTACGACCATTATGGAGTACTGTCGATAAGTTATGATCCTTCAGACCATCTCTGCTAGTTCATACAGAATCCAACACCTTTGTATTGGTAAATATATACAGGTTTATTTTATTACCTCAGTTCGTCTGAAATCCTGTCATGTCGTACTAAAAATCTATAGAAGTCACTGCAAGAAGTTTCCGTGTGGTTTGTGCACCACAGGTAATCATGGCCTACGTACACGAATTTGAATGACTGATTAGTTAGTTTCATAAGATAAATAGCCACCTTCACCCTGGTCGTTTTTGTGTCCCCCGATATTCACTCTTGCATGTACTGGCATGCGTCTACTTATCTAATCTGTAAGAAAAGTGTTTTGTGAAATGAGTAAGAGTTCTTATGTTTAGCGCTGGTCGTTCACCTAGCCAGCGGAAGAATCTGGAATGGAATAAAAGAAGTGGAAGATATAATCCGACATCTCAGAAATACTAAAGGATGTATTTACTTTTCTTCGCAAAAGATGCTCAGCAAGCGTTATTTTTGAACTGCGAGAAGACAAGAAAGTTGGGCAGTCAAAAATGGAAAGTATTTAAGTATAATTTCCTTCGCATCATGCGTCTGCCAGTAGTCAAGCTAGCTGTTTGTTAAAGATGGATCATTCTGAAGGTCTTTTGTTACTTTTCTTCTGTTATTTATCCCCCTTGCATGTAATGCATTTAATTTCTCTAACCCAGGTGGGTAACTGTTTCACCTTCATGTATCTACGGCCTAACACTAGAGGCTGAAGAATTTCCTTGTAAACGACTATCGATCTCTTGGGAAACTTTTGGTCAGTTAAGGACGTCACTTCAGATTGTTGTTTTCAGTAAATTTCATAGTGATTCATTTTATGTTTTATCTAAGAATTTACTGTAGCTCGTAAAGTTAGTACTCAGAGGTAGTTCGTAATTTTTCTAAGTGAAGTTGTCACACCTACTATATTTTCGGTAAATGAGCATTCTTTTACATTGCCCTGTGGTTTAGAGAAGTCCACCAGAGTTCAAAAATTATAGATTTCTCGGTGTAGATCCCGTTCCGAATGCTTGCTATGTTGAAATTTGAGTTTACTACATTCGAATTTCAGAGGGAATACTCAACGTTTTATATCTTTTCAAGCACCTTATAGTCATTTCATGATTAGTAGTCAGGATAGTCATGAAAAGGCTTAGAAACAAGCTGTTAAACTTTTTACCATATATTAGTATATGTTGTCTCATGTCACCACCCTTTTGGTGTCTAACTTAAAGCGAGCGAAAATATCGGCGGAAGGTCGGAAATTCTTTTCTTAAATATTCCCAAGATAAACTGTGTTCAGGGACTGTTGCAGAAGGTCATCATCATCAATATCAACATAAGACCAGGCATTACTACCTAACGGTCCGAGTTGCCACAGCTCATATCAGCACATCAAGTAGAACGGTAGTGAAGTGGGAGATGAGGATAAGAAAATTCAGTCAAAAGAAATGTAAAGCACGAGAAGAGAGAAAGGAAGAATGACAAAATGGTGAGAATCGGTATAGTTTTAAGATAAGGATAATGTGTGTATACATCTGCGCCACTGATATCGGTTCTCAGCCATATCCCCTAGAGTCTCCAGCCACTGGTTCCTTTTGTCCCGCGGACCCCAACCATCTAGTCTGTATCGCCTCACATGGCTTAAACCAACAGTCAGAGACTTCGTGCATTGGTGCCATGTTTTAGTCTGGCCACCTCGGGCCTTCTCCGGCCAACAGTGTGATGAGGTAATCGGTGGTTAGGCATACGTAACACGTGTCCCAGCCATCTCAGTCGGTGAAGGTTCATAACCTTGTCAACTGATTTATCTCTACTCCCTAAAACTCCATACATGACTTCTGCGTTACTCACGTGGTGACACCACGGAATACGGCGGCCTATACTACGAAGGCAACGATGGTCAAACACCTGAAGCCAGCCTTCTCATGTCTTCCACCTTCAATGGCCATGTTTCACAGCGATACAGTGGGACAGACCGGACTGCTGTGCAGTGCACACGATCCTTAATAGACAAACGGATATCATGGCGGCGCCATAGGTGGCGTAGGTTGGCGGCAGCCAACTGAGCCTTCTGTATCCTTGCAGAGATTTCATCGGCCACTGAGCCACCAGAGCGGGGCTGATCCTATTTCCCAGGTAAGTGAAGTGGTCAACACATTCAACCACTTCACACGCTATTGTTAACCGTAGCACCGCCGAAGACCAATCCTGGGGCAAGAGTTTGCATTTGGGTGGTGAGGACCACATACCAAACATTCTCAAATTCCCACTCTAAGTGTCCAGAAGACTGCATCTTGTCAGCGTCTTCACTTAACAGAACTATGTCATCTGCGTATTCTGACGAAAATTCTCTCGTGATTAGGTAAACAACTGTGTAATCTTGTGACGAGTGGGAGACATCCATAAGAATATCTGTGATGAAATTGAATAAGAATGGAGAGAGTGGACACCCTTGACGGACACCACGATGAGCATAGCTCCCTGGGCATCTCATCATAGGCTCTAACATGCCCACAAGTGTTCGAGTAGAGAGCCTTCAATAAAGTGATGTACTTACTCGGCACGCCCTTCAGTGAGAGATATTGCGATAAGACTCCTCGATCAACGGAGTCAAATGCCGCCTTCAGGTCGAGAAATACATCTATTGTCGGGCTTCTGTAAGCATGCCTATGTTCCAGGACCTGGTACAGTATGAATATTTGGTCGATACACCCGCGGCTGGGTTTAAATCCTGTCTAGTTTTCTCGGGCTTGCTGTTCCCGAGCTCCACTCAGGCGTCGGAGAGTTATAGAACCTAAGATCTTGGACGCTATGTTCGTTAGGCTGATTCCTCTGTGGTTATCACAAGAGGACTTCTCGCTTTTCTTGAAGACTGGGATAATCAGTGACTTAGACCAGTCAGAAGGGATCGTATTTGATTCCCACATACTAGTTAACGCTTCCGTTAACCTGACTAAGAGCCTCTTACCACCATCCTTGTATATCACTAGAGTTAATCGATCGGGTCCTGCCACTCTTTTTCGTTTCAGGTTACCTACTGCTTTCTCAACTTCTGTTAGTGTTGGGGGGCCTATCTTAATGTTCCATTCAGGATCCGACTGGATATTGGGCAACTCAATGGTGGCTGGAGGCCAGTTAAAATGTTCCTCGAAGTTCTGCCCATCGTTTCAGTCGTCTCCCCTGCGAGTGAATCGCAGATCCGTCCTTCTCTGCTATAGCCTCACTAACCGCAGTTGACCTTTTCCCCCCAGTCTCCTTAATAATTCTAAATAAATGTCTACTGTCATCAATGGCCGCCGCCTTTTCCATCTCTTTAGCCTTCGCTACCCACCACTGTTGGCGATGTGCAGAAGGTCAATTAAGCAAGCGATAGTACTAACATTGAAGTAATAATAACGTCTCTGAATTTTCCGTATATGTAGCTTTGCCTGTGAAATGCAACAAATTATAAATTAACCTTCTTTTTGTACTCTACAGCAGATTATATGTGACCTTATTTTATCCATAATTTGTAATATTTCTGCGAACGTTCATTGAAGAAAATGTTGTAAGTTTGAGTGTTTTGAGAGCTGCAAGTATCAACTTGAAAACCGAGGCAAAAATGTGTTGTAAACGCGAGAAGAAAACAGAGGAAAACGAATTAAATTAACGGGTTTTCAACAAACAGGATGAAGAGCTGATTGCTGAGTGTGCAGACTTCACACACCTTGAATGGCTTTTTCTCCTCCTTGTATAACTTACCTTATAGTGTCTAAATCAACCTTATTAAGTAGATTAGTAACGTGGTATTTTCTCTGTTGGTCATCTCACATTGAATTTACCTCATTTATATGATTCCTTAGCTAACGTTTAATAATGGTCTTTTTTAAATGGTCTTAAGTTGGGTTTTACTTAGTGTTGATTGCTAATTTTGGCCTTGGATGTAAACAAGACTAGTATGCACTGCTTCAGTATCATGGTGTTTGTGAGACTGATATTATTGTTGTGAAAAACACAAATACTATCTATTCTGATTTCCGCGCATGTTTACTGGTCTTTTCACGTGCTATTTATTTCTGACAACTTCTCAGCTCGAGATACTGTCTGAAGAAGCTGCGGCTTTCCAATGTAATTCAGCCCCCACTTATGTCAAGTATTTTACTTATTCTTTATTCCTTATTTTTCATTGTTATTTTCTTAACTGCAGACAAGCAACGGTTATAATCTATAATATTTGAAGGCTAGAATTAAGACTAGGAATACAGTTCTAACTATTTCAATCTAAACAGATGTGACACATCAAGCAACTGTTTGCATTTCTTCAAATTCCGAGCCCACTTTTCAATTTCTTTTTTACCCTCATCTACCCTCAAAGAGGAGATAAAGCTGCTTCTGACTTGTTGCTTTTACATCCAAATGGAAAATCTCAACTTTCTTTAGTGACGATATCATTGTTAGTAGTTAATTATTTTGTTCGGGAATAGTCTACAATGACTAATTCTTCTGTATTGTTACGTATTATCTCTAAATTCTTCTGCTGAATTAAATAATGTTTATTTCTATTAAATATATCTCTAAAAAAAACCATTCTTCCAGTCGACTATTTTTAAAACCCCTCTCAATCCTTAGTCCTACCTTTTTAATACCATTTGTGGTTTGCGAGTAATGTGAGACAAATTCGCGCGCAAAACCTACCTATTTCTCTCTTTCTTCTCACATCACCTCTTGTACAACGGGTGTCAAGTGTTGTTTGGTATTTGTAAACATAATAAGAAATTGATGCTAAGTGAGTGACATTTGAAAACTGTAGAATACATTTGTCACACCTACTGAAATTGAACGATCACCAGAATCAGATAAAAATATACTATGACACAAGATGAATTCACAGTATGCAGTTACATAAGATGTGAACTAACACATGCCTTTCCTTTTAAAACACTCATTGTAGGGGGATAATAAAATTGTCTGAGAGTCATTTTTAGCAGTAAATAAATCAACAAACAAAGGTGTTAAACTTTGGTCAAACATTTTACGTGCCAGTCATTTTCATCGCTGTTTTAATTTATGCTTCACTGACGTGAACTTGTATAAAAATAACTATAACACTGAAAAAATTATCTGCTTCTATTTATCTTCGACTTTCTTTCATCCTATCCTATCTCTTCTAATCGATATAACTGTATACAGTATTTTTTTCATTCATATTTCTACCTTGAACTCTTAATTGAAATTCATTTAACAATGAAAGGTTAAATAGATTTAACTAAAAATAATAGGTACATACATGAATGGGGAGAACTTTTTACGTTAAAGTAGACAAAATAAGTCATTTTCTCAGTTAACATTTCTCTATTTCCATATTTTACCATTCGATGTTTTTTCCTGTCTATAATCCGTAGCATTTTTATCTTTTTTTTTTAATCATAATTTATGTTCCCTGAAATGTACTTTTAAGCCCAACTTCAAACTGAATTATTGTCTTGAAAAAGAAGTTTTGAAAATGAAATCAGCTTCTGACTTTCTCTATCTTCACTGTGAACCTGTGTTTATCTTTATTTCAGAAAGATATTAAAATGCAAATATTTTGGCGGATAATGAGACCAAAAAATAACTTTCTATCTAAATAAAAGACAATCCGGAGAAAACTTTGTTTTTCAAATATGTCATTTTCTGAAGCTATCTAATCCTATTTATATATTTATCACAAACATATTAGTCTGTTATTGAACAATAGGGTATAGTTGCATCACTAAGCTAATGCTAAAAACTGAAATCAAGAATGGAGAGAAGCTGCGTAATGATCTTTTAGACAGTGGAAATTATGAGAAGGTCAAGGAGTTTGACATGGTGAAAATTGTTGATAAATGTGAAGACTGAGTATCCACTTGATAGATATAAAGAAGGTGGAGGAAGAAACAGGAGTCATAATGAAGGTGGTAATAGTAAACTGACTGATTATAATGAGATGGAAAATTGTGAAGGTATTAAAACCATGGTAACACAAAAGAATGAGCATACTTCTGCATGCGGAGATAAGGCTTGAATTGGTGAATTCCCAGTGCTTCTGATGTGTGCAACTGTCGAAGCTGTACTCCTTTTGAACTATTCCCTTTAACTTTATAAATGACACTAAAGAAGGACTCCGATCGAGTTATATGTCCAGAGTTGACCGAATGTTCAAAAATTGAACTGTTAATTAATTTACTTATTCACCTCGACAACCACGCAAGATAGTGCTCTGAGAGACATTTGGAAAGTGTACGCTTTGTGCGGCATATGCAACTACCTCCACAACAGCAGTTATATTTGGAGACACAAACTAATTTGGTTCAAAGCGGCAACCTGGAACTGGTTATTGACTAAAGAAGCCGGTCTGTAGCTGTAGCTTTGCAGAGAAGAATTTCTTTTTCGGCCATTTGGACAGCCGATTCTTCGGTATCTCTGCTGTCGTATCACTTTTGAAACTCAAGTTCATAAATAAATTCTTGTTTGGAGCTGTGAGTACTTGCTCCATGTTCTGTTTCAATTTCAACTTTTTTCTCAGAAAACCTAGATGGGTATCCATTTTGTTGGAGAAATTTCCACTATTTGTCGAATTCATCATTCGTGCAGATTCTTCTGATTCCTAATGACATAGAATGAGCCATATTTCTTTCTTTGCTGAGAAGCACCCAGCTATGGAAATTCAAATATCATTCATTCCATGTTGGCTTCCTATAAATCGATCTCTAAAGGAAACTGTTTGCTTTTTGTGTAGTAACAGTACTTTGAAATGGAAAAATTAACTTTTAAGAATAAAGAAAATCTATTGGTTATTTAATTCAAAACAATATTTCCAAGAGAATCACTTCTGAGTATGAATATGATGGTTACAGCTGATCCGGTTGACAAACAGGTGTTGTTAGATTCATTTATGTGTACGGTTACTTGAAATTTGAAAAAAGTCGCTGTTTAGCCTCATGGCAGTTATTTAAGCATATTTATTTATTTGGTTTCTGTAAATAAGTTTAATCTGAATGATTACTCTAACCTTAGATGATTCAGTGACCTTAAGATAATACTTTTTTGTTGAATTTTTCACATTTACAGCTTTCAGCGTTAGTATTAATATAGGAATATCGAAGGTTAATTTACACCTATAATAATATCACCTTCATCAAAGGATAACTATATCTAAAATGCAAAATTATAATTGATAGTTTCTACAATCACTATCTTCTACTGGCTAGCGTGTTTCCTGAACCTAATGCATAAATTACATGTATTTTTAAAAACTAAAGTATTTAATACAACATGTACTGCATTTAGTATTAGTTATCAGACGCCATGAGCTGCTTTCTAGTTCTCCTTTATACGGATTAAATGATGGATTCTTGTTTAATTGCTAATTGCTTTGCGACTGTACAGTTACGATACTTTGTATTAATGGTATTTATTATTTTGATAATCATTTGAAGGCCTCATCCAGATATGTTTACTATTGTTGTTTGATCATTTATCGTAAATAGGTTTATCCATTGGCCAACTAACTCAAATATTCCTTGTAGTGGTCTAGTCTTTTTTTATCGACTGGACTCTTTTACTTCTGCTAGCATGTGGTAACTATATAAAACAGATATCAGGAATGAAAAAGATGTGTGTTATAGAAAGCAGAAACAGTAAGTTAGAATAATGTAAGATAGAGTTCGGAGGTGTCAGTTACCTCCAAGCAGAGAAGCATGCATTTCAATCAGTCTCCCTAAAATTAAAGTCCATCATCATATTTTGTTTGTCTGACCTAATTATACGTGACTTCAAGAATTGCTCTGTAGAATAAGACAGAGATTTTACTGGACTTAAAAACACCGAAAGCTAAGTCCTAAAGCGGGATGTGTAACTGGATTTACAATTTTTCAACTTTTGATTTAGTTCCATTAAAGTTCATCTGTTGAGCAAACTCATGACTCTGATATTTGGGCGAGAAGCAATCCGTAATGCAAACTGGTATCAGATTAAAATAGAGCCTAGTCATCAATTATCGACTTTTTCGAAATCCTATGGTCACTGATAATAATTTTGATCCCCGGTGGGGTTATGGGTGCTCGTTGGTGGGGAGTCGCATACTAGGACGAAACAGCTGTTCAGTGCTCTTGGGTTTCCAATGTTTCTCCAACTGATTTCAGTCCATGATGAATACCAACCTTAAATCAACGAATAAATTCCCCAAAACCTCGAAAATGGGTTAATTTAGTGCTTCAAGATATGATTCTCAAAGTTCTACTGAGAAGTTGGGATCGGTGGAGCTAACCAAGTCGAATATGTGAATAGTTAGTCAATGACAGCATTGGATCGAGGTCGCACTATATGGTAGGAAATATAGACTGTTGAATTCTGATCCAGTAACCAAATAATTTATTTCCGGTTTTTGGTAAAATGTCAGCTTTCAGTGGTGATGTGTTTGTAATCTACGACACGTGTATGTGTAGCTGTATGGCAACTAATCTTTACATTTGAAACAGTAGCAACATCTGTTACTTTATTGTGTATGATATAGTCTTGACTGTCAGAAAGGGTTATGGGTATTTCCGAGATGATTATGACCAACACATGTTGCCAACCTCCTTCTGATCTAATCCAACTGTACAGTAAATCCAAATATGCAGCCAACTGGTGAATTTTTGTAAAAAAAACCCAATTTGATCTATATCTCAGTCTCACTGTCTCATAATCTTATGAATTCAATGTTGGTATTCATTATGCACTGACATCAGTTGGAGAAAAAAAGTTGGAAGCCTGGGAGCATTGGATAGCGGTTCCGTCCTGGTTTGGGACTCCTCAGAAGCACACACATGACTTCGCCTACTAGGGACCCAACCAACGACCTTCAGGTTCCGCCGTCAGCACCTTATCGGTAAGTCACTGGTTTGGTGCTTAATGCTCTACGGTTTCCTACTTTCTCATGCCAACTTGTGATATAGCACGACTATTGACGGCAAACACGCTAACCATTCTGCCGTGATGGGGTTGCACCATGTAATGAACTGAGAGAATGAGAAAATATAGACCACTGAATTGCAGCCCGTTGTCTCAATTGTAATGTGCTGGCTGCGGAATCTGGAGGTCCTGCGTTTAGTCCCTAGTGGCCTGGGGTCATGGGTAAACACTGCTGAGGGGTCCGATACTAGGACGAAACCGCCATCCATTGCTCTCAGGTTTCCAATATTTCTCCAACTGATGTCAGTCCATGATGAATACTAACCTGAAATCAATAGATCCCCACAAACCTCAAAGCTGAATCTTACAAATGTAATTTTTTTGATGATTTTCAGCGTAATTCACGAATTTATTTAGGTTTTTGAGTTATCTATGTCTTCACTCCTCTTTTCTTGTTGTTGTAGTATACAAAAATATAAATCAGTACATGCCTAGTTGTAGTTACATTTTTTTGTTATTTTGTTCAATTCATCTATTTTTCAGTTGTTTAAAAAAAAATTGTTACTGAGGCATACTCTTACTTGCATAAAGATATATACAGTTTGTCTTCATCCATGTATCAGAAAGTAAATGCGCTTAGTATATATGACACACAAGAGAACGAGAGCAGAACAAACACCATTTCTCTCTTTCCGTTCTATCTTTTAAATATTCTTATTCAGGCTTTTTGACAAACTATTTTCCATGTTTAACTGTCATAAAAATCTCAAAACCAAGTTATCCAATTATCCTATCTTCTTCATCCTATAGCTAAAATTTTTTTTTAAAAAAAAAAGATCAATAAATGATATCAATACGGATATGAAAAAAAAAAGCATAATAAATTGGATTAAAATTTTAAAAAATAAAACTGAAATCTTGTTACTTTAAAATAGCAAGCTTGCTTAGATGCATATATAAATATGTTTGTATACATAAGTGTGTATTTATGTTGCCTAATAAACAAGGGGATAAGTGATTGGAAAATGTTAAGGTGTTGAAAATTTGTTCCTGTTTTTACATTGTATTATTATTGGATATGAGAACATGAATCAACTTTAAAGTGAATGCTACCACTTTTCTTTCACTATTTTCACGTTAGTTGCTGGAAGTATACTCTGATATGAGATTAGGATATTTGCCAAAATATTAGTTAAATGAATATATTTTTTTTACTGACAATTTCAGTTTAAAGCATTATGCTTCTGCCAAAAAAAAACAACCTTCTAAATGATCAGTCTTAGCCTTACAAGAAGTGAATAGAATAGAGTATCGAGTTTTACCACTGGGACCAAAATCGAGTGGTTAAATCAATAAGTTCGAAAATTGAATTCCACTCATCAACCTTGTGCAGATTTGTACAGTAGGCCCACGTCTACTACTTGACCGTTACTGATACTACCTGCCTGCCTATTACCTTAGCAAACAGAGTGGGGTTCGAACCCATGGCTGGTAAGTTGTTTCATCCTAATTCATGATTCATAAGAAGTTTCCATCCATAACCACATGGAGTCGAACCCAAGTCTGACTGTAAGCAAATCACCACTCAGTCTATGGTTGAGGTTCAATGGTCTAACTTTTCTAACAGCATCTTCAAGGAAAGTGTAACTCAACGTTGGATTTTTTTAATTCAGTATAGAACTTCGTTGGGAATTGATTTAAAGGACTAATAGAAACCTTTTTTGTGTGATTTATTAGGTTTTAATCATAGAATAGTGAGTAATAGTACATGGGAATGATAGACCTGATCTGACTGTCACTGAGTCATCAGTTGTAACTGTGTGTTATTCATTGTAGGTAGTGTTACACTTTCGTTTACTCCAAAACTAAATATTCAAGCCTATCGATTTACAATTTACTCCGTACGACCTTAACTTACTATATCATACTATTTAGTGTTCATTCTACATTCTACTATTCATTTGATAACACTAAGTGTATAAAACTATTGCATCAGAATTTCTGAATAGAGATCTTAATCTGTTGTATCAGTAAAACAACTTTGTAGATTTTTTCTTGCCTATCTTTTTCTCGTTCAATGCTCAAGCGTCATGACTGATACAACAATCGGTGTATTGCTTATTTTACTTTGTTTCTTCGTAAAGGAACTACTAAGTAATAATTTTTTTTCTTCATGAAATTGTAGCATACACTCAATATTTTTAAGCTGATTTCAGGTACATGGAACTTTTTGTTTTGTACAAATTTATATAGGGTCTTTTGCCCTTTGCAGTTTTAATCAGTCCTAAGATGAATATTTGCCACAGCCTCGTAGAACCTAAGCAATCGGGATTCTGAATAGCATAGGTATTAGTCTAAATAAAACTATTTGTTACCAAATGTTATCAATATATTTTCTTGTTATTTGTATAAACACTGAAAATAGAACTGTATTTTGACTAGCATATAATTTATGGATTAGTAAAACGATATTGTTTCGTCTGATTTCATTCTTTGCCTCTGGTGTTTTGCTTCCTTATATCACCATTAATGGTGCTCAAATCATTCTGCTTTTGGGATATCAAGTAATAATAATAATAATCATAGAGTATGGAGGGGCTAGTCGCAGGAAATCATAAAAAGTAGTTCATTTTTCACAAGTGACTATTTTTTTTCACTAAAGACCTGAGATTTTGGAGCTTTCGTATTCACTTATACGTGTTTTTTGTCTTTCTCAACCTCGGTTAATAAAATATGATCCCGATAGGAAAAAGTAAAAACTTTTTGTTCATTTATTGAAAAATATTTGATCCAGTTAATTGTTTTGTATCGGGAAATTATTATTAATTATTATTAGCATTTCAGATGACCTTGAAAAGGTAATAATTGGACATAGACATTATTTAAAGATTTTATAGAACTGCAAGCTTCATTTTCTTTCTACACAATGGCTTAAAGACCTTAACCGGATAATACATCGAGAATTTATTACAACGAGAAATGGTAGGCTTTCTGAATACCATAAATCTAACATGATGAGATATTAGGCTTATATTTCACTAATTGGGTTTTATTTGGTAAAAAATTGTCACAATTGACTCACTATTGATAAGGCATCGAGAGGAAACAATTCGATGTGTATTTTTAGGTTAATAGGGATTTCATTTATAAGGTAGTATTCATCACGAATTGACATCATTTGGAGAATTATTAAAAAACTTGCGGGCGTTGGGCATCTCTTTCATCCTAGTGTGAGATTTCTTATCAGTGCACATCCACGACCCTGGAAGGGATAGAACTCAGGACCTTCGGGTTTAACGGTAAATACATTAAACATTCAGCTACTCGGTTGGAGTTCAACGGTCCACAGTTTCCTACTTCTATCATATTGTGATACAGCATGACTAATCGTCAAGGTATTCATTTGGCATCCGCTTCACTGCTGAAGAGTCCCACACAGGGATGAAGCAGCTGTCCAGTGCTCCCAGATTTCTAATAGTTCTTCAACTACTATCAGTCAATGATGAATAAAACCTTAGTTCTATGTGTCTGCAACACAAATTGACAGTTGTAGCAGCAAGTTGATTGTGATGACCGTTTTAGCAGTGCATAAGAACTTCGTATAGTCTCAAAAAAACCACTAAATGATGCAAATCATCTATTGATTCCATCAATTATCTAAATCTTTGACAACATTCGGCTCTACCCTTTTACTCTTATTCACCTTTTGAGTAAAGGTCTATTTTGGAAGTGAAACTGCATATTGTATTGATATTCATCTTTCCATCAATTGATGGTTGGCAGTAGGATTAAAAAATCGTCTTAAGTACTGTTGAGGTGTTTTTTCTATAAAAGTATATTCCGCCGTATAGTTTTTAAATTCTAATTTATTTCAGCAAAAAAAGTGTTTGTTAGTGCTTTGCAAGCTGGACAAACCTAATAATATCCCACCGCCTGATATCTGTAAACAATGTTCTCATGTTTTGGTAGTTGCTATAGGTTTTCTGGTCTGCTTTCTGTTGTATCTATGCCCTTAGAGTCTCAAATATTTCTATTTTATTTTATTGATTAATTAAATCACCTTTTTATTCAAGGTTTCTAGTCGATATCTGTTCATGTACTTATGAGTAATGTTGGACTCTTCATCAAGTGAAGAAGAGGAAGGTGTACCTGGATTTACTAATTATGGCAATAAACCTACTACATCAAAAGCTGTCTGTAATAAACACCCTGTTCAGTCGAATAAACCTTTGAATAATCGATTACAAGCAGATAATGTCAGTTCAGTGCAACAGAGTATACAGCCTAAATATGTACATACTTCTGTTCCTAATGAGGTGTATACTTCGTATCGGCGTCAAAACTCAATATCTCCACATCAAGTGGATACTGTGGATCACAGTCATTCCCCTCATTCAAAACAGCGCTATGCATCTGGATCAAAAGATCATATTGGCTCAAGTCAACGTGGTAGACCACCTCGCCAATGGCAAAATGAAACATTTTCACGTAGTGGTCATGGGTAAGTTTATCTATCTCTGTGCCAACTGAACATGACATCGATCTAATTTATTGTCGATCATAAATAACTGAATCCTTGTTCATTTCTATTGCTCTAGATATTTAGATATTTTTTGAAGATGCTTATTTCTTGAAACGTGAGGGGTCATGCCTGTCAAAAGTGTGTAGAAATTAGTTTTACCAAACTTCACTTATAAATTACTGCAATGACATGTTCTATGGTTGGTAACAAAATATAATTTTTTTGTCAAAAAGAGAATAATTTTATCTGGAGGTTTGTGAAACATGAGGGAAGTTACTCATCGACGACACTGAATGTAGGCCGCGCTATATCGTGAACTGATCGAAGTAAGAAATGTGGACAACTGGATTGCGATCCATTGGCTCAATGGTAACGTGCTGGCCACGGAACGTGAAGGTCCTGGGTTCGATCCCTGGAGGTGCGGGGTCATGGGTACGCGCGTCCTCAATTCTGCTGCTAGCTGCCACCAGATGAACTGCTCGATTATATAGTGAATGCTTTAAGATTAATCTGTCCTTGGTATTTTTCTTTGTTTGATTTAAGCATAATGAGGATGCGTATAGTAGCCGTTTATTGTAAGAAAGTTCAATCAACAAGTCTTTGTTGCATTTTTATTGCTACTTAAATCATACCTAACATCCTCCCATTTCTTATAATTGAAGTTGATATAGTGGATTTTAAAGCTAAAGCCCAGCCTTATGTTCTCTGTGTTTTCGACCACTTATGCTTTCGAATGACTTTGTACCAGGAAATTTTAAAACGTCACATTCAACCCTTCTGGTTTTTTCTGATATCTCATCACAGGCCTATCTGTGTGCACATCTGAATGTGTATATCAGTTTTTAATTGCATGTAATTTTGATAGGTTTCATGTGTAGACTAGTCAACAAAACTCTTGGTCGGTTTTTTGCTTATTCATAAAATATTAAACTGACCTTTTAGTCGTATTTTATAATTGTTCGTTTTTTTTACTTATTGTATTACCAGACAAGATTCTCAACAGGATGAGTATGATGATGATGGTGAACTATCCGTTGATGCAATGAGTTTAAGTGCTCAATCGCAACAGCAGCAGCAACAACAACAACTACAACAAACGCATTCCTCGAAACACAATACAATAGATCGATATACTGGTGGAACACATGGAAGTAGTTCACATAGTGTGAATAGTTCGAATAGTGGTCCTAATACAGAATCTGTTGAATCACATCAAGAAAAATCTCAAAGTCGCAATCCATCATTAGCGTCACAGAGTCAAGATTTAAGCGTACAAGTGAACACTGTAAGTAATCAACCTGCTATGCTCAGAGATCCTGCAGCATTGGAACAAGAGAAACTGGAACGTGAAGAACAAGAAAGACGTAAAGCATTACAGTTGTAAGTGATTGCAGTTGATTATCGTGATATCCAGAAAGAAAATGGTTTTACTCAATGATGGGACAACGGATATTTCATTTTTCTGTGTTGTCGGGGCTTCTGTGTTGTGGTAAATCAGTGTTGTGTTCTTATGTATTCTGTGATCATCTTATGTACAAATATGTAGATGTATGCCGTATTTCTGTTGTTGTTTTTTTACTGATATTTACTGTTTGTTCCTAATGCTCACCTTAAATGATTTTATGTAGCATTAGGCAAACAGACAAAAAAGTAAACCAGCATCATGAGTCATATGTCTAAGTGAAATCTACACAAATATTACTTCACATTGGAATTATCATCTTGCATTATCTTTTTTATGATAACTGAAGTCTTCAGCAGTTAGTTTATATTCTGCGTAGGAACACTTTCTTAATTTGACCATCTGAGATAGTCGCGGCAGCATTTGATAGTCAAACTAATAATCAATATGTTTGCTTCCCCCCCCGTCTAATTCAACTTGATTTCGATTTTGATAAGAAGTCCTCATTGGGTAGTCAGTTTGGAATACGACAAACGAACAGTAACGCAACAAGAAACATTTCCTGTTTTCTATTCGTTGTGATTCAAAATTTGAATAGTATTTAAGGGGTCATCGGACGAGAAACAATGTTTGAACATGTTCCTTGTGAATGTAAAGTTCAGGTTTGATCAACCTTAAATTACGCCAGCCTCAGGAGGTGGTGGTGAGCCATAAGTGGTTTTATTTCTGGTACACGATATACGGGATTAAAAGGTTTATTAGCATCTATTTGATGCCTAATGATTACTAGGTGCGTTGAGACAGAACTTTTCATCACTTCCACTTCACCTTTTCTAAACTAAGCCGGTGAATGTGTTGTCGTATCCGTAAATGCACTTGCTTAGTCGTGCGCTCTATGTAACATGTACCATAAGAACAGTGAAATTCATATATGCAAGATGAAGAGCTAAGATTACGTAGGCTATCTCCTAGTCTCAGATTATTGATTTCGGTCGCTGGACATTAGACCTCATTGCTAGAAACATTTAACCTTCTTTTACCTTGCTTTGCAATTTTCTCTAATAATATACAAAATCTTAGACAAAAGTGTTGTATATAAAGAAAGTAAGAACCATCTATCGTATGTCAAATGAACTTAGCCATATGTTGGGATATGTGCTTAAATTAACTACTACTATTATTATTACGCTTCATTAAATCACTACAACTGTTTATCATACTTAAGTAACTATAAGCTTATCTACATTGGCTTCTTCAACAGTCATTTTCATTCTCAATAGTTTCCTACATTTTATTTACCAACAAGATAACAAAATATTAATAAAATTGATAATCAGGATATTTTATCGCTCATATTATTTATTTGTTATTCATATCTTAAATGACTAGTGCATATATGATATACTGAAATATGGTCAACAGATGGCAATCTGGTTAATGCTATATATCCCATAACAATCTTAAAGAAATAAGGCGATATGGCTGCTAGGCTGGACGTTTCGCTTAGTAGCTGAACTTAATTAGCTTTCAAACAGTGAACTTGTTTTTTTTCACAATTGTTCTTGTACAAAGTGCTATGCTTTCCAGCATTACTTATCAAGTTGGTTTTGGCTTTATCAGACTTATTTATTAATTATCCTCTCTTTATTGTCTATGTAAATGTGGCAACAGTAGCACATATTACATTCAAAATAATATTCTTTGTTGCTTGAATTGGTTTTCTTGTAAATAACGCTTCTTGTTTACAACAATCGTACAAAAATACAAGCTTAAAGAGTGAAGCCAAGCCTTCATGGTTTCACATTGTATTCCTCAACGTCCTAACTCTATTGGAAAATGGACAGTAGGCATCTCTCGCCAAAACTTTAGAGTTCGATCCATGGATGTATTTTGTGTTTCTGAGACATATACAGAAACTAAGTGCGGTTATTAACTTGACTTCACGTTGCTTGTGCGGTGAGTCTTCAAAATTCACCTTAGAAGTATCCGATTAAGTGTCAGTGACGAGCTCTCATAGACCCCTTGGTATATGCATAGCATTAAGGTATAGGGCATAAAGTCTACTTCTCTACTGGATATTAGTTAACTTCCGCTTAAGTACTGTTCAACCGAGTGGATCTGTAAAATGGTAGGAGGGATTACGAAAATCACCTATGCCTACTCACAATTATTTGCTGACGCGCCCATCGACTGCAGTTTGGATGATGTAAAGGAAGAATTCTATCTAAAGGTGTGAACATTACTAAATAGAGCATAACGTTCAGACATAGTGATAACAGAAGGCGAATTCGA
Source organism: Heterobilharzia americana (assembly GCA_944470555.2). Taxonomy (NCBI): domain Eukaryota; kingdom Metazoa; phylum Platyhelminthes; class Trematoda; order Strigeidida; family Schistosomatidae; genus Heterobilharzia; species Heterobilharzia americana. Next base: position 136,704,378 of record OX104127.1, on the reverse strand, counting down.
CGCTCAAGTAGGGAAGCTGAGCCATTTTGAAATAGCACCTTCGAGGTATTTACGGAATCCCATGCCAACGAGCCAACAGTGCTGGTCGTCTGTTGTTCCTACAATCAACTGTCTATATCCAGCACCAACTTTAGCGTAAGCAGAGACACCATCTCACATGGCATCCGCCGACATCGAACCAACAATGGACACAGATAGATGACATTGCTCTAAGCCATCGTTAGAGAGGATCGGTGGAGGATTACTGATTTTTTTGGAGTACCTGTTTAGACTCTGATAGCGTTTATGTCTGCGCCTTACAGGTAGTAGTGAAGCCTGTTCATACTCGATTGGAATATTGGGGGAACCGAATACGTATTCAGGGCGGAGCTAGCAAAAAATTCATCTGAACATGACAGTAATGTTCATCCTAGTGAAACCCTGTATGGTTTACTTCTTCTGTTCTCTCGTACTTTGCAGTTCATTTTAGTATCTTTCCATTTCTTATCAGTGCTATTGTGAAGTTTGACAACTTGAATCGTAATCTAATCGTTCGAGGCCTTCTCATTGTTGAATAACTGACTAGTGCTAATCACCATATTGATTTGCTGTACACCCTAACATAAAATTGTCGGTTTCTTTAAACTTAGTAAATAGCAGTTTAAACTGAAGAAACGTGAAATCTGCGAACTGTTTACCAATTGGCCCGGAATATAGAAACTTGACATCAATGTACCTCTTGGGTTTTAACTATTTCCCTTATCATTTTCACTCTTTGAGATAGCCGTGGTTTAGCAGACTAGTCGTGATACTAGGTGATGACTGAACATGAAATGGAAATTTGTACTTCGGCCGAATTCGAACCAGCGGCCCTCGGGTATCCGGCCCAGTATCATTACTTCTCTGCAAAACCATGGCTATCTCAGATAGTCAAAATGATAATCAATACGACGCTTCCTCTCTCTAATTCAGTTACATTTGGATTGAGATGAGAAGTTCTGACTAGGCAACCAGTGTAAATATGATCAAGCAGTAGTAATGCGTTGAAGTGAACTAAAAATTTGATCAGGAGTCGGACCATCTAGGTGGGTCGGTAGAGCATCGGGCCGAAAACCCGGTGATCGCTGGTCCGAATCCGGTCGCAATGCAAATTTTCATTTCAGTTATTACCCAATACTTTCTTTATTTTTATAAATAAATTGTATCTTGTTAAAAGAGTAAGCATGTCAAAGAGGTTCTGTTACTTGAGTAAATATATAATGCGCTAAGTTTTAGAATCAAAGAAAAAGCCCAATAAAATAATAATCCTTCTCTATTTATACTTGTAATTTCCGGTTGCTATACTGGGTCTAATTTGTAGACCTTATTGGGAACAACAACATTCACTGGGTTGCAGGTACATTTAACCGGCTAGTCCCAAATTGGACGGAACGCACTTTCTGGATCGCATTGCTAGCTGTCAAGTAGACTACAAAATTATGAATGTCTGGGCGAGATCCAGGCATGACCATTGAAGCCTATCTACCAATAGAGGTAGAGCAATTCGACTTAGTATAACAACGATAAATTGTAGCAATAAACAACAACTGAAACTAATTGCAATAATGGTGGCTTGTGACCAAGTGGCTTGGTGGATAACGCTTTGTTGTCGGAAGGGATGGACACTGGATTCGGTTTTCAGCAGGATCAACATCACTCTGCACTGGGGTACAGTTATATCCAAGTGATGAGTCTCAAATAGGACAAAAAGAATCTGCTAGATTCCACTAACTAGACTACAAAATAGTTATTGCTTCAATTGAAACTCCGACTTATTCATATGAAGCAAACCCTCGTAATAATATATCTCATTAATCATTCAAATATGAATAGATATTCTAGTTGATTATTTTAATTTCTTACCCTAATCCTTTTCTCCTCTTCCAGATATGTTTTTGTTATGCGTTGCATAGCCTATCCATTTTATTCGAAACCACCAACTGATTTAATACGTCGTTATCTGAAAATAACTAAACAACAATTGAATACATTTAAAGAACGCTTTCAAGCATTTCTTAGTGGTGAATTAGATGTTATTGGTGATGAAGCTTTTACAAATGCTGTACAAAGTTATTATGAGGTAGGTGTGATATAACTACTGCCATTATCTAACATGTTGCCATTTAAGCTTTATATGACACTCTAGATGAAAAATATTACAATAACTGAAGAGATCAATCAATATTCCGCATAAAATTACTCACCTTACACACTGTTTGAACGGAATAATGACCGCTAACGTCAGTTATGCTACATAAAGCTAATATGGCAACGTACTGGATAGTAGTTCTCCATATTTTATCATTTATAAAATTTTGATACTATATTGTTACATTTATTTGCATTGGGTTGGTTGGTTCTTCTCTCCCATGTATATTTTAATGCCTTTATAAAATCAAAGTATTTCATTACTAAATAAAACGTAATATAGGATCACATACGTTTATCGGAGCTTTTGTAAGCTTAACAAAATAGGTCTTGCATCGATTTATTCATTTATTTCAGATAATGCCGTTCATTAGAAACGGAGAGTTTAAAAATTACTGTGGCAGTAAACAGTAATTACCTATCAATACAATATTAAACATAAACAGCGTAATGAGAAAACGAAGATTATCTGGAACGTGTGATGTATCAGCGCTATACATTTCAAACAATCTGTCGATCTGTTTATACGAAAATTTACAAAAGGGGTTTATGGAGTCAATAGGAAATATAGGAATAGGAAGGAGCAGAGACAAAAATCTAAATCACATTACTCGAGGTATGAAAATTGAAATCACTACTACTGAGATAGGTTCAATATGAGTACACATAAAGGGGTTTACAATAAAGGATGACAAGAGCTTCAATGAATTTAAGCACTCGGCCCCGACCACTTTTATGTAGTACTTTATAAGCTGTTTTCATGTCCACCCTGTAGTTACTTTCTAGTATATGTTTAGTGGTAAATGAAGATGGATGTTTGTCACCTGTGCTTATCGGATCTGTTGAAGCCACTTAGGTGGATGTTCAGTCATCTTTAACTGCATATCACAATTACTCCTCTTTATGTATATGTGTCCACATATCCATGTAAATTGATAAACACAGTGGGATGTGATGTAGTCTTTTATATGTCGGTTTGATTTGTGTTGTAACATGGATTTTGTCTTCTCTACAATGATGACCTTGGCTGCATAATATGTTTTATAGATGGCCGATCTAAATTTTCTTCTCATAACAAAGCTATGTGAATCACCTCTAAATGGTAATGGGATGTAGAGATTTTTCTTAGCAACGGAACAGTGTGTACTTTTCAGTGGTACATAACTTTTGCACCTGTCGATAAATCTCAACGGGGTGGCCGTTCTGTGTTAGTGTTATCGTCAGTAAGTTGATTTCTTCCTCCCTGGTGTCATCGGTGCAGATGCGGTTTATCCTGTTGTATAAGCATCTAACTAAACCACGTTTATATTGGACTGGGTAATAGCTATGGCAATTAAGATATTACCCTGTCTATGTAGGCTTCCTATAGACCGACCTCCCAATCGAGCCATTGTCCCTTTGATTCAGCATTATGATTAGGAAGGGTTGCTGGTTGTTCATCTTTTATTCACAAGTAGAGCTAACTTCATTTTGAGGCATGTTCATCTTCTCTAGTGGACATATTGCATCGTTATGATTTCCACATATAACGATTATATCATCGACAAATCGCTTATAAAATGAAACCATTCCGATGAGATCGTCAACCATGTTTTCAATATGTGACATGTGTACATCAGATAGCAACGGTCCTAATGGACTACCTATCGTGACGCCATCAATCTGTTGAAAGTGTTCACCCTCGAATGTAAATTCAACTTTGTCGGTACGTAATACTAATAAGTGTTTATAAGGCCATCCATAACAACATATAAACGACTACATCACATCCCACTGACTTGACTGGTATTAGTGTTGAAAATCCGGATCTTGTTCCACATGCTGAGTGCAGAAGATCTCCACACTGGTTTCAGGCTAATGAACACCTGTCTTGCTTTTCCGATTCTGACTTTGACATCCTCGTCAGTGCCGCCTGTAGTTGAAACAGTGCTTCCTAGATAGGTGAATGAGGTTACTTCCTTTAAGTTTCTCCCATTGATGGTGACTGGACTTTGTTGTTGTTGTCGTTGTTGGGTGGGTATCTTCATCACCTCTATCTTCTCTATATTCACTTGAAGTCCCGTCTTCGCTGCCTCCTCTGTCAACTTGTTAGTTTTTGCATGTAGATCTTCAAGTTTGTATGACATCAGACACAAGTCATCGGCGAAATCCAGATCTTCTAGGTTCTTTTCCGTCGTCCAGTGTATCCCCCTCTTCTCGCTCCCCACTGTTTGCTGCATGATCCAGTCGACCACAATCAGGAATATCATGGGGGATAGTAGGCAACCTTGTTTCACTCCTGTCTTCACTTGAAAAGCATCACTGAGCTTCCCATTGTGAATTACTTGGCTGGCATGTGGCATCTTCATATAGTTGTTGAATGAGGCTGATAAAGGTTTGCGGTATTCCGTAGTAATGAAGCAGTTTCCAAATTACCTCTCGGTCGACGCTGTCAAATGCCTTCTCAAAGTCGATAAAGTTGAGGTGTAGAGTTGACTGCCATTCTATACTCTGTTCTATGAGGACACGTATACGTAGGGAGGAGTAATTGTGATATGCAGTTAAAGATGGCTGAACATCCACCTAAATGGCTTCAACAGATCCGATAAGCACAGGTGACAAACATCCATCTTCATTTACCACTAAACATATACTAGAAAGTAACTACAGGGTGGGCATGAAAACAGCTTATAAAGTACTACATAAAAGTGGTCGGGGCCGAGTGCTTAAGTTTATTGAAGCACTCTATGGATAAATATTCATGTTTTCATGCATATATTCAGAGTAGAAATACCATTTTCTGTTTGTGGTTTTGCATTTTGATGTTAATAGGGATTATACTTTTTAAAAAGAGTATTCAGTTGGACAACCACTGAAAACCTTGAAGCACTAGCCAGCTGTTTCGCTTTAGTATGGAACTCTTTAGCATTGCGCACCCGCAACCTCGCCAGAGATCAAACTCAGGATCTTCAGGTTTCACAGCGAACGCGTTAACCATTTAGCCACTGGATTAGATTTCAATTGGCCACAGCTGTCCAGTGCTGCTTGCTTTTCAATGCTTACTCCAACTGATATCAGTCCATAATGAATCCTACCTTAAGTAATAACTTCTCTATTCACCTCAAAATACATTGCTTTATAATGCTTATTAATGATATGCTTCCAGATGTTTATGATTTTGTCAGAACTGATATTTATTAAGTAATCTGACACAACCAGTTCACTAGACTGCCTAATTTACATGCGAATAATCAGTTGACGTGGTAGAAACATCTCATTTCCTCAATTTATTGGAAACTGTCAAATTCATCCATCATATAATTCCTTTTCTTTTCTGTCTAGATTTTGGCCATTCATATGAAGTAAAGCTAAATAAATGTTAACTACTGCGAAAATCATAGTGCTGGTAATAATTGTAATACTAATACTACATAGTTATATGAACTAAACAATTTTTGCGTTGTAACCCTATGTAACTTTTGTGTTACATGATCCCAGATGCAAAATTTACCAAGGAATGGCTAGAGAAGACTTCAGAGGCACTGAGAAGACCTTTGAAACTGACTAGTTGTTCTAATCACCGGCGTACATCGAATGAGTGAATAGGCTATCCTGCACGTTAGAGTACTACTGTTATCAAACCTGATATATGTTAACATTTAATAGAGGTTTTGTTTTTGAACATAGTTTAGGCTGTTAAGTGGATGGAGGCAATCAGCAGGAAGCCTTGGAGCTAGGCGTCGTGGTTGTTGGTACTTGTCAACAAGGCGTATCTGCAACCCCGATGGAACTGATGTCTCACCCGAGATTTGAACTCCCGTCACCCAGTGTTGTAGTCAGCGACGTTACCACTGAGCTAGGACTGGACTAGCGACATTGGTCGGTCACTGAAGGGTAACCAATTTCATACTGTCTGGTGCTAAGTGACGATCGAATTCTGTCAATCATTTTTTGCAATAGAGCCGCCAGACTAGGCAGTTCAGCATCACGATGCACTTTGATAGATGTTAGTTGGATGGAGGCGATCGGCAGGAAGCCGTGGACCTAGGTTTCGTGCTTGTTAGAACTCGTCGGCAAGGTGTATCTGCGACCCCGACGGAACTGATGTCCCGCCTGAGATTTGGAACCAAATGATCGATAGAATTCAACCAGCACTTGGGACCAGACAAAATGAAATTGGTTATCCTCCAGTAACCAATCAGTGTACAGTTTGGGCTACCGAATGAATATATGTGCTGCAGTTATGGTTTCTGCAAACTTCAGTACTAAATATATTTTGAGTAAAATACCTACTTGTGGATTCATTTTCTTTTTGTAACTTTTAAAATCATTGAGTTCAATGTCAATATTTGTCTGGGAAACAATCTGAAAAGCTAGTCATGAGATTTCTGTGGTTATTTCGGTGTCACACTTATTACATGTATCCCAATTCATCAAGCTGTTCAAGGAAAACTGTGAACTCATGACTTTTCAATGTTTCTTTGAATTATACGGTTTCATTTTGCCAAGTTTTGACTTTTCTGGTAGTTTTTTGTGACTACTGATTTACCATCACTTGTTAGTTGGTGTTATTGTAACAAAATGAAAAAAGAATTGAAACGTTTTAATAGCTTTTCTTAAGTTTTTTTCTTTATTAAGTAATTCAATATATTTTTTATTGTCTTAAAATTATGTATTTTACGTCCTGCTCTATCCACCAAGGCTGAAACAGTAGGATGGGATATTAAACCCTTACACAATGAGTGTAACTTAGATCATAGTACAACCAGTACCCAGATGTTAAGCATTATATAATTTTTTATAATTTAGGCTTGCTTAAACCCGATAACCGATTCAGAAATATTCCAGTTTTTTGAGTACATCGTTTAGTGAAGTATGGACTATACCTTTTCCCGTCAATATTATATATTTTTACCGCTCATCTACTCTGCTGTTTTGTTTTTATAATTTTCAATATTATTAACATTTTTTCCTCTCTTTTAATTTATCTCCTAGGGCATTCGTTTTCTTTTCTATCGCCTTTTATATTTTGGTTTTTGACTATTGTATTTATTGTCAACATAAGCTGTGTACAATGTTTACGCATGGCTTAGTGAGTAGCTAACGCTACAGATGATTGAATATTTATCTTTGATTTATCTCACCCTGGTTCAGTTGTAAATCCTTTACAAATCGTTCAATGCGTAAATTTAATCATACAGGTTATAGTTCTGCTTCTTTCTTAAAGATATGCCAAGCTGACTGTTATTTTATGTTATCAGTTTGACGGTTATCATCTATGAATTTGAGGATTTCCGTTAAATACTAATGCGAATTTTTCCCAGACTGATTTATTCCGATCTAGTCATAGATAAATTTTGATTCACAGACTAAATTTTTATCCAAATATACATTACTAAACAACAAGACTGGTTAGCAGGCAGTCGAGTTCGTCCTCGACTTCCGCTAGCTAGATCTGTTTAATCACTCTAATATGATCACTGATTGATCACGGTAAGGGTTTGCTGACTACTGAAGTTATTCAGTGTTAAGTTTCGTGAATGGATGACGTTTTTGTGTCGGAGATCATACGTTTTATGCTTGGCTGTGATATGCAGTGGGTATCCTATTAACACCATACCTATCCAGTTGAGAAACTATTTAGCTATAAGAAAAATCAATGCAGACGGCATGTTTCTTGTGATAATTTCTAAGGGAATCATTCAGTTTATTGCTTTTTCTGTCGGGTATTAACTTGAGTTACATATATGTACAATTGGATAGATACTTGAAAAATAACCTACAAACTATCCTTGATGGTCACTCACTTCTTCGGTAAATAGAAAAGGTGGTAAGATAACTAGTGTACTGTAATGTCAAAAATATAAAAAAAGTAGCATTTGTTTCAAACGTAGTCTGTTGTTCTATACGTAATCGATCATCACGTACAAGGTATGGGAGATCACTTGTCAAGTGTTGTGACATTTGTTTTATGTACTTCCATTATGTAGCATTATTTGAGCTATTAGCTGAGCCTTAGTACTGTTGAAGCGTTTAAGAAATATGTATTTTCTGGTTGGAGACATCAAAAAGCCTTGATCCTAAATTATGTGGTTGTTGGCAATCATCAGCAATCTCGGTGGAACTGATGTCGCCTGTGGCATTCGAATCGCCGTCACGTTTGTTATTGAGAGATTCGCTTTAAGATTGGCCTTCTATAAGAGTCGATTAGATACACTAATTAGTCACTTCTGAATGCTGATCTATTTCTGTTGGTCATTTCGCAATGTGATCACGAAGGTAGGAGGCTTATCACTGTGGTGCACTTTGATGAGTGTTCGTTTCATGTCATTCTAAAAGTCATATATTTTTAATTGTCTCAAACGTAATTCGTACTTTATTTTTGTATTGATAGAAAGATAAAAAATTAGCTCTATTCAGTTTACGCCCTTAAGGAAATCTAATTTTAGTTGTAATTAATTAATATAATATTAATGATGAATACTAGCTAGCAGGGGAATTCAGGACGCGAGTTTCGTTTTGTTTGGGACTCATCGGCTGGATGTACTCGCCTTCCAAATAGTCCCAAATGGGACGAAACACGCGTCCTCGATTCCACTGTTAACCACTACCTAGTATTAATACATAATTCAAACACAGGCAATATCGAGATATCCACGCAGGAACCTATATGCCAATAGAGAATGATCAATTAGGTCCACTCAACGATGGGATAATACAAGCAGCAACGGTAATAAGTTTATATTTTGCAATACCCATGGAAAAAATTAATTATCAGTTATTTGTTTGTAATAAACGACATCGCTCTTGACTAAGCCAGTTCTTCAAGTTGGTATTCATTGTGGACTGGAATCAGTTGAGGAACATTGGAAATCTAGAAGCACTGAAGAGCTGTTTAGTCGTGGTATGGGGCTCTAGGGTAGTGGGCACCCATGACCCCTCCCGCCAGGGATCGAACCCAAAACCGTCAGGTTTCCTGGTCAACACACAGCCGTTAAGCCATTGACTTGGTAGCTAGTACTCACTTGTGACTAGCTTCGAGAAGTGATTCCTGAAGTTCTCATGGGAAGTCGTGACCGATGGGGTAAAACCTGGTGACCATGAGGACAAATACTTAACGATAACAATGGGCGGTAGTCGCACTATGAACTGACAGAAGTCAGAAATATGAGTCATCGGATTCCTACCCAGTGGCTCAATGGACACGTGCTGGCCGCAGAAGCTGAAGGTTTTGGATTCGATCTTTCGCGCACTGGTGAGGAGTTCAATACTAGGACGAAACAGCTCTGAGATATCCACTGTTCCTCCAACTGATTTCAGTCTACAATGAATACTAACTTGAAAAATCACTAAATCTCCACAAACACCCAAATTCAATAAGTCACTTGTATCATTTGCTGATGTTGTACGAAAAACACCGTGTGAAAAGGGATTATCTTTTTACTTCCCATTATTTATTGCCTCTTTTTTTCTGTCTTCTGTTTACAGGTATTTTTACGTAGTGATCGTGTAGCAAGTATGGTACGTGGTGGTGGTTGTTCAATGCATGATTTTCGTGAAGTTTTTCGATTGAACAGTGAACATCGTGTACAATGTCTGCCACAAATTGAAGGTTTAAATAAAGCGAATGTTGTTAGTGCATGGATGGTGAAATTTGATCAAATATGTCGTGGTGGTGTTGGACCATCAACTGTTCTACAAAAACTTCAAGTTCCTCAACCGGAATTAGTAATGACTAAAGAACAATTATATGAATTATTTCAAGCTACATTAGGAGTTAAAAAATATGAACATCAAATATTATATAATGCATTACAAGTGAGTTATGAATTTTATCTAATAGTAGTCTAGATGAATAATTTTATTGTTAATTTTACATGAACATGATATGTAATTCTATTGTATTCCTATTTCATATTTATCACACAGTGGGACAGTATTATTTACTGATAGTAATCCTGTCATACTATGTGATATGTATTTAAAAAATCTCTAATGGAACTGTACCTTACAGCAATCCGCAAATTTTACTCTTATGTATTATTTTTGTTCTCAGCTAGGATTTTTATCTGAAAGTCAAAATTAAGGTCAAGCAATTTTTTCGCTTTATTATCTATTTGATATTCATGAATTGTACAGTTGGTTTTCAAAGTGTACCACATATGAATTATCTGTCTGAATGCAACCTAATAAAAATTATTTGTTGTGTTCATTCATACAAATGTAATGTGTACTAATGTACTGTTTATTGTTCAAATCACTGATATTAGTCTACCGCTATGCATTACTATAAAGTTTGACTTGAAGTGAATTGAACCTCCACCCTGTGTTTATCAAATTCGAGTCAGGTATAGTAATCAGCTACCGATAAGTGTTAGTTGTGTTAGAATGCGTGAAAATATGAATATGGATAGTAGATAGGGCCCATTTTCTATGTCCGAAAAGTGTATTCTCGTTTTTACCCAGAAAAATAATTTTCTCTATAAATAGTTGTCATTCAGTGAACACTAATCGTCTTAATTTTTACACTTTCTGTCGTAAAATATCATTAAACGAAAATATGATCAGTTATCTTATTTGTTTACAAAGTAGAACTTTTTATCAAGTGACTGTAAGAGCCACCCTAGCAACTGCTGAGACAACCAATCAGGTTTCTAGATTTAACAAAGAAATTGCCATCCTAGACAAAATAGTTAAACCTGATTGGTTATTTCAGTTGGTGCTAAGATGACCTTTAGAGTTATTTATTTTATTATTAGGATTTCACAGTCAAGGGTATAGTTTTGTCCACATGATTCATTCATATTTATTGTCTTCCTCATGAAACTAAGATAGATAGTTTTTACTCTGAGTATATTTGGTAATTTATAAGGATAACTAAGGACGCATGGCGTCAGGGTAATTAGACATGATTCCATTCTAAAAGGTGCTCCAATATATATATATATATATATATATATATATATGACAACTTTTAAAAATCATCTTTATGTTTAATAGTGACGGTGGTAGTCTCTTATTACGAGGATAAACATACTAAGAAATACATGGATTGATCTTAGATGGGTAACCGATGTAATCGCCTAATCCTAAGCGTTCGGCGCTGCTCAAATTTTTCTTGATCAAGTTTACTATGTAATCACCAATTTATTTGACGTCTTACTGCGATGCACCGTATTTTGGTGTGTTATCAATCGTTATCAAGTAGAAAATTCTTCCTAATATATAACAGTTATTTTCAAAGTTTTCTGTTGTTCCAGATCTATGTAGACAGTTACTTACGGCTGAATACAGATTACTCATATCTTAAGGTAAGAGGATTTCTCAACTGTAAACATGTGAAATGATATGTTTGAAAGAAAAGTTGTAAACATTAAGTCATTGTTCTGCAGAAAATTCTCATTTTTCAGACAGTCTATTCATAGCTAAATATCCAAGTATAAATATGATGCCTGTGACTGTAGAAAAGATATTTAGTTTAGTATACTACTGTATATTGTTTAGAGTTATTTGAGACTTTGCAGCTGACCGTGGACATTTTCTGTTTTGAGCATTTCAAGTCAGAAAGAAAGAAGCCCGCCGAGTAACCTTGCGCTCATTTGTTCAGTAGACCATGAGCTATATGCATTGTATGAGTGCTAGTGACAATATCTGATAGATTGAGCTGACCGATAGGTTGGAAATCAAGTGCCTAAACCGATAAGCTGCCACTCGGTTAACACTTTAAAGGACAAAAAAAAGACTACTCAAAATGATATTACTTATATTTTTGAATTGGTCACATGAGCACAAGTACAAAGTCAATAAATTAGCAATCAGTTATGCGATATAAACAGTATTTTCGAAATTGATGAGTAATGAAAATAACTCTTTCAGTGCATAATTGAAAAGAATGCTGAGATCAGTCTAAATGGGATTAACAAGTGTTGCAAAAACTATGTTACGGCTATGTTAGAGACAAAGAGTTGTTGTGTCTTTTTGTATACACATAGATTGAATTGTTTCAGAATAACTTGAGCTTATTGTTTCTTGTGAAGTCAAAAAGAACAGGTGAACAAATTGAACTAGGATTTTTTTATAGAAGCGCATCAGTTACAAATAAAAACTTCGATGTAAATAATCTCCAATTCTTCAATTGAACCACTTATTTATTTTAAGACAATTAAGTGATGAAGAATAAAGCTCTTAACCTCCTCATTTTGATCACATCGTTATATACATTTTTGCTGAAAACATGTTCAAAGTGACTGCTATCTATGCCTCAGTATACTTCACTTTACAGAATACGTATAAGAGTCTCCGAATCTATGTGTTTACACTGAATGTCTCATAGCTCAAAACCCTTAGCTTAAAGTTTGACCACAACGAATATCCTACTAGCAGATAAAAGTCAACAGTTTTCTTCTTCATCTGGTTAGTGTTCACCACTTCATTCTACGTTCGTGTATAAAATGTTCTTAGAAATAGAACTAGTAACTGGTTTAGTGCATTATTTTATCATTATTTTTTTTGCTAAAAATAAATGTTTTACAATGAAGTTTATGTGTGCTAAAAATATTATGTGTTCAACTATCACATGGAGTGGATAATATTTTTATTTCCCGTTGATGTGATCGTTCTGCTAGAAATAAATTACCTTAATAACTGACAGATTCATTTCTTGACCTATCACTTTATCTTAAACGTTTTTTACATACCATAATGATAAAATAACTTTTATCTAAATGTATTTTCATATCAACTGATCGCTCGATAAACCAGTAAAAGTAGTTATTTGTTTCGGTATAGGATTATCTCTGTGTAACTTGGTTAATTTTCAAGTCATACGCTTATGAACACGACTTGTAAAACTACAATTCACAGTCAATAATTTAAAAAAATAAATAAGCATTTAGGCTAGAAAAAAAGTTTTTCACATTCTGCAGTTAAATGACTCTTACTTCTAGTTTGTTGCAATTTTGAGAATATTTAATGAATAAATAAGAAGTTTATAACTATGTTTGCAAAATACAAGATAACATGAAATTACTGTACTGGAAAACTTCCACACGAATAATAGCTACGTATCCAAGTCGCGTGTTTTTTTCTCTTCTAATCTTTTCCTGATCGATCTTTGAGTAGACATACTGCTTCTTGTTGTAAGAAATGAGTTTGAATAGCGATCACTGACTCCTTTTTCTTCTCTTAGATAAATTCCGAAATTATATCACTTATTGAAAGCATATATATATATATATATATATATATATATATATATATATATATAGACAGAAATGTGCACATTTTCATGGAGGTTACTAATAGATGCTTCAGAGTTGCGCAAGATGCTGTCTACATATTTATACTGGGTGGTGATTAAATGTGAAATGAAAACTTGGACTGCAACTGGACTCGAACCAGCGACCACCGGGTTTGCTACCGAATGCTCTACCACCTGAGCTACGTGATCCGACTGCTGACTAAATTTTTATTTGATTTCAACCACCAAGGGTTTTACCCACTTTCATGTGAATTTGTGACGCGTTACTACTACTCGGTCGTATTCACACTGGTTGCCTTGTCAGAACTTCTTTTCCCAAACCAAAAGTAACTGAATTCGAGAGGGAGAGAGAGAACATGATATTGATTATCATTTTGACTATCTGAGATAACCGTGGTTTGGCAGACAACATACTCTAGTACCTACCACACGTTCACATTCGTGCCGTTATTGCTTTTGTTATATTCACAAAGAAAGGTATGGAATGGTTCATGCTGAAATATCAAAGCTTAGGGAAAATAATAAAGTTTAATAAACTTCGACAAAACAATAAGAAGACGCAAATTGTCTGATCCCTTACGTACTCGTCATAGGTATTTGTATGAAAATTTATGAAGGTAAGAGATGAGTAAATGAAAAGAGGTCAAGTAGAAAGGATGAATTAAAGGCCAAATAATAATGAAAGTCAATAGAGCGAAAATAATAGTACATCGAACTTGGTTTCCATAGTTGAATTCACCAAGGGAGATTTAATGTGATAAAAAATTGTCTTTGAACACAAAAAGGTGGTTTAAACTTCTTAATAGCTAAGGCTTCAACAGATTTAAGGGTACGTCCCTAACACGTTTTATAAATAAGGTGTAAAGGAAGTAGCCACATGAATCCTGTGACCTGTCTCAATGATATATTTCGGAATCTAAGAACTTGGACCTGCGATACCAATGTTTATAGGTTCAGGTGATTTAATTTGCTTCTGAAGCCACTTTGAAATATATTTCGAGCCCCTTACTTGTATGGATCTATGACTCCTCCGTATGTATGTATCACCATACGTACATTTGAAGTGGTTGGTGCAGTGGGATATGACATTGTTGCTCAAATGCTCTAAGGGTTAGAGAGAATATACAGGCTTGGTAGTTTCTGTTAGTCAAACCCTAGCCGCATAGTAAGTCCTTCTGACAGTGGCGTTAAGTTTTATAATGTGTACAATGCAGGTTTTCTATATAGCGAAAAATTTCTACAACCAATTCAAATGTGAGTATGGTGATACACACATTGATAAGACTCATAGATCCATGTAAGTATTGGCCTCGGAGAATATTCGAATCACTTGAATCCATAAACGTTTATAGCAGATGTCCAAGCTCTTTGATTGCTATGCAAATCGTTAAGACAGGTCACAGGATTGGCGTTTCTACCTCCTTTAGATCTAATTACAAAACGTGTTGAAGACAGATTCTTAAATTTCTCAGACACCTTAGTTATTAAGACGTTTATGCCGCCTTTATTTGTTCAAAAGCAACTTGCCATCAAATTAAACCTCCCTTGGTGCCTTGGGTTCATAATGGAACATAGGGCTTCAGTGGCACGTCTCCAGTGAACTCTGTTCTCTGAAATATTTTGAACATGGCTCTATGACATCCCATAAACTCTCCTTTCCTCCTCGCACGACCTCCTTCATGTCACCCTGGGACGCTCAACTCGTCGTTCCTGTCGAGGTTTCACTCGAGGGCCTGATTCGTGATGTCCTCAGTCTGCCTTCTCAGTGTATGCCCAATCCATCTCCACTTCTTCCAGTGCATATTTGTTGAGCGATAGGTTCTTGCTTCGTTGGTTCGTTGGCAGGCCAGAGTTCCTTGTTGCTTGTTATTTCTGGCCATCTGATGTTCAGTAACGAGCCAGCGTAATCAGTTGTTGATGAGTGTCTGTAGTTTGTTGGAAATCCCTTTCGTAACGTGCCAAGTCTCTGAACCATACAGAAGCACTGACTTGACTGTATTGGTGTTGAAAATCCGGATGTTGTTCACATGCTGAGTGCAGAAGATCTCTACACTGGTTTCAGGCTAATGAACGCCTGTCTTGCTTTTCAATTCTGGCTTTGACGTCCTCGTCTGTGCCTCCGCTTGTAGTTGGGACAGTGCTGCCTGGATAGGTGAAGGAGGTTACTTCCTTTAAGTTTCTCCCGTTGATGGTGATTGGTGAATTCAACGCTGAAACCAAGTTCTATGTACCATTTTTTTTGCTCATTGTTGTTTCTGGCTTTAATTTAGCCAGCGTACTTTACCTCTTTTCATATTATCACCCCTCATATTTTATAAACCTATAAACCTATGAGAAGTACGTGAGTGGTCAGATTGTTCGAAATGTATCACGAAAATACATTACATGATTCAGACGAAATGCATCTTATTGTTTCTTTTTCGAAGTTTATAAAAGGAACCGTTGTTTCAAATTTAGTGAATTGTTAAATTATACGAGAAACATTACGCTTTAAAATGATACTTCCGGTCATTAATAACCATTATCTTTATTGCCATTATCATTATTACCATTGTTATCATTATTATTGTTATTATCGCTACTCTTTGTAAGTGTAGACAAACGATGTCTACATTTTACACTGAGCGATTTACGTTGCTATTAAGCATCATCTCCATGAGGATTATAGTTGCAGTAGAAATACTGCACTGAGGAAAAAAAACAATCTGCTCAGGAACTGGGTCTCGTAACACAGTTGGTAGAGCACTGGTTGGAAACCCGGTATTCCTTGGTTCGAATCCTGCCGTAGGCCTAATTTTCATTTCATCTTCAATCATCATCCAGTAAAAGTATTTTATACATAGCTTTAGATAAACTTGTATACTTCATTTAATTTTTGTAGTTTATCTCTGACGCTAACATTTAATTATGTATGGGTAATTGAGTAAATGGAAAGCTATTTTCTTTTTCTATAAATTCACTGCCTAATTCACGCTAGTTAGATTTTCTTTTCAGGTTAAACTTACAAATTAATTTAATTGATGTTTTAAAACAGATTCATCTTGGATTTTATAAAAAGGCTATATTCCTCTTACCCTTGATAACACAGATGAAACCAGTAAAAGATAATGAAGGAAACCTAGTTACCAAAGAGGAGAAAAAAGGAAACAATGGACTGACCACTTCGAAAAACGTTTGAATCGACCACCAACACCGCTTGCAACTCGTTCAGAAATATCACCTGCAGCCCAGTCACACACACCTATCAGTGAACACAAACCCTCTAACAAAAGCAGAAATCCTGAACGCCATAAAATTACTGCGAGCTGGGAAGCAGCATGACCAGATGGAACTCCACCAGAAGCACTAAAAAAACAAATGCAGAGACAACAGCGAACACGCTCACACCACTATTGCAGAAGGTTTGCAAGTAAGGAAGGAAAGGTACATGCTGATCTATTGGAATGAAGGCTACCTTGTCAACTCCTAAACAAGGGCGACATAAGTCTTTGTAAGAACTGGTGCGGAATCATGTCCTACCACTGCCCACCACAAGCAAAATATTTGGCCACATCATCCTGGTTAGAATAAACTTTATTGCTCTGGATTCAAAATACCAGCGGAATAGATGGCTGGCTGGCTGGCTTAAGGAAGAACAAACCATGTGCTGATCAGATTGCAACGCAACGCAACGCATCCTCATAGAACAGAGCATAGAATAGCAGAATAACAACTCTGTACCTCAACTTCATCCACTTTGAAAAGGCATCGATCGAGGCGTCGACTGAGAAGTAATTTGGTAGGCAGCTGCTTCAACACTACAGTTTTGGTGCCACAAACCTTTATCAACCTCACTGAAGAGCAGCTATATGATGCTACATGCCAGTCAAGTGGTCGACAATGGAAAGGTCAGTGATGCCTTTGAAGTGAAGACAGGAAGAAGTAAGTCAAGACTAGGTTGTCGCCGACTATCACCCATCATCTTCCTGATTGTGGTCAACTGGACTAGATCGTGCAACAATCAGTGAGGAGCTGTGAGAAGATGGATATACACTGGTTGACCGGTGAAAGGACGCCAAAAGATTTGTATTTCCTCCATGATGATTTGTGTCTAATGTCTTCCGCCGTACAAGGTCGAAGATCTACAGGCGAAAACTAACAAGCTGGCGGACGAGGCAGGGCAGCGAAGATGGGACCTCAGGTGGCGTAGAGAAGTCAGAGGTAATGAATATACCCAACCAACACCATCAGCACACACCAATCACCATCGATGGACAAAATCTAATGGAAGTAGTCTCTCTCACCTACCTAGACTGGCAGCATCGTTTCTACTACAGGAGGCACAAATGAGGACGTCAAAGTCAGCCAGACAGCAAGACATGCCTTCTTGCATTAATCTGAAATCAGTGTAAAGATCTAATGCACTCTATTGCACTCCACTCCACTCAGCATAAAGCGTGAACAATATCCGGATTTTCAAAAATTCAGTCAAGTCAGTCAGTGCTTCTATATGATGGTTGAGAGACTTGGCACATTACGAAAAGCATTCGCAAGAAACTATAAACAATCATCAACGGCTACTGCCTACGCTCACTCAATACTGAAAATCAGATCAGCTAGCAGAAAGAATAAGCAACAAGGAACTCTGACAATGAACCGACGAGGCAAGGACCTATCACTCAACAATTATGCACTGGAGGAAAGTGGAGATGGATTGGGCATACACTGAGAAGACTGTTTGGGGACATCACGCGTCAGGCCACGCGAAGCCGTCGAGTGGAATACACATGGGAAACGACGAGTTGGGCGTCCGAGGTGAGCGTGTCATGGAAGAGACCATGTGAGGAAGAAATGAAAGCTTGTGGGCAGTGGTGGGTCAGGTTGGAAAGATTGTGGAGAACAGAGTGATATGGCGCTGTGTTACTGAAGTCCTGTGTTTCACTAGGAACCCAAAGGATAAATATTACTATAATAATAGTGGGTAGAGAGTTTCTGAAAGTTATAAGTTGTTGTACACATATTTTTTGAAAGTTATTTCATTTCTTTTTGTTTCGGTTATACTGTGGCCACTGATAAGTGTATCTTAGTTGCGTGGTAATCAAATGGATTTCTTTTCTAAACACTTTCTTGGTGTGCACAATGTTTATGGGATTGATATATTCTCAAAGGTAATTATTCCATTATTCAATTTGGAGGTTTGTGGGGATTTACTTATTGATTTCAGGTTGACATTCCTCATGAACTGAGATCACTTGGAAAACCATTGGAAACCTGTGAGTACTGGATAACTGTTTTGTCTTATAGTACGTGTCTCCTCAACAATGCGCACCCATGACCACGATAATGATCGAACTCAGCACCTTCATATTTTCTGGTCAGCATGTTGTGAATGAGCCACTGGGTCAAAGTCCAGTGATCCACATTTCCCACATCTGTCAGTTCACGATCAAATGTCATCGTTAAGTGCTTGTCCTCATCTCCGACTTGGTAGGTCCCATGGGTCCTTGGTCATACGACTAAAAAGACATTTCGATAGATGGTTGGATGGTAAAATACTAGTTGCAAAATTCACTCAGTGACATTGGTAACCCGTATTCAGAACATCTGGATCATATCTTGTCTGTGTATAACCAGCACTTATTGATTCTAGTTGTAAATTTAGAAGAAGCTTGACAGAGGTTAGCTTCGAAAGTGATACCGTTAATGAGGTCACCGACTGTTTATTTGACACGTGTATAAGTCATCAGTTGTCTTTTACTACATAAGGTGACTGCAGACATATTTACGTATTTATAACGCAAACCATATTTATGCTTTTGTCATAATTTATTTCTAACAATAAAGTCGAGAGTAGACAAATACTCATTTCACGTCACCTCCAACTGCGTATATCAATTCACCTGTGCTTTTAGCAGCAAGTACATAGGATGGACCGAAAGACGGGTGTCTACTCGATTTTATGAGCATATCGCGAGAAATCTGTGTCTGAATGGTCTTTAAAAGCGCAATCGCCAAGCATCTGATAGAAACAGGACATCAAATAGGTATTTCTCAATCTTTCAGGATAATCAGTAAACAAAGAACACCATGTTTATTACGGTTTGCGGAAGCTTTCGCTACCAAAAATTTTCAACCTGACCTATGTACTCAGAAGGAGACTGTTATTAACCTTTCTTACCTTGGTAAATGTATATAATTTTTTGCATATGTATATACATAGTCTTCCTTTTTCTTTTGATTGCATCATCTCTTCATTAATTACTTACTGAATTCTAATCACTTAACGATTTTCAAGTCTTTCATATAATTATGTAACCTTTTAGCCCTTAAACAGTCCCTTCTTTTACAATGATTTTCGTTTGTTGTCCCTCTACTCTACAGCTCGAGAATTTTCAATCTCATCAGATATAAACAGCCATAGATGTTGACTAAGATATGTAATTATTAATCCTGTGTTTTTTTGACTCATTACCTTATTGCTAATCCTGAAGTTCAAATCTCCATTTATTTCTGCATGTTTAAAGTATGTTATGGTTATTATTACTACTAATAATTCACTTCAATTGTAGGCTGTTTGCAGCTGATGAAAGGTCATGAAATAAAATCAGCTTATTTTATTCTGTAAATGTCTTTGTTCTTGGAATGTTCAACAACTAAGAATTAAGCTCTTCGTTGACTATTTTATATCTCAAACGTCTTATCTGAGTAATATGAAGTATAAACTGCTGGTTAAATTTGATTGAACTGTTTACTTACATTTTATGTTAAAAATAATTTTCAGTAGGCGTATATTTTTTCGATTAAGTCAACTTGTCGAACTTGGCAAATATAATCTCATTTCCGTTTATACTGAAATTGGATCTGTGTAAATATAACAAATTGTAAACAATATTTTGAAAGAAATACTACCTTTTCATACTTATCAGATAATATCTCAGTGCATAGTCTATCGTAAATTGAGGTAACCAGACTGTTCAGATATCTGATGTTAAGTATAGATAGCAAGACAGGGTATCTTTTCTTGAAAAGAAACTATTGAACCTTACTTAAATCTTTGTCTAAAATTAAAAAAAATTAGTTTTGTCATTTTGTAGAATAGAAAATCTTGAATCTTTTTACGTAATATAAAATTCATTTAGTACAACACGTGTTTAGTCTAAACAGGACATGAAATCTAGCATTTAAATTTCGATTACTGCTAAGGTATAGACGGTTGAATTATTTTGCCATTTGGTCAGATCATATAAAACCAATGCAGCGGTAGAGATCTAATGTGATACTTACAGTTGACTCCTGTTTGTAATCCTCCCACTATAAAGATTGTCTTTTTAGCTTTTTTGCAACATCCCCTTACAGGTAGATGTTTTAATGATTTATGACTATTCTGGTTATATGATATCACTTAGTGAAAAGGATTCTGAAAACGAAATTGTAAACAGTTCTGTGTATTTTGTTAGTTGCTCGTGGGGAGAAACTTTTTATTAGTTACCTACTGAGAAGATGGAATGTTGAGTATCTTAGAATATTTAATTTTATGATTTATTTTTCAAGTTGGTATTCATCATGGACTGACATCAGTTGGAGGAACTTTGGAAACCTGGGAGCACTGAACAACTGTTTCGTTCTAGTATGGGACTCCTTAGCAGTGCGTACGCATGACCCGCGCCGCCAGGAATCGAACCCAGGACCTTCAGATTCCATGACCAGCATGTTACCATTGACCCACTGGGTCGTAACCCAATGGTAACGTGCTAGCCATGGAACCTGAAGGTCCTGAGTTTGATCCATAGCTGGTCGGGGCCATGGCTGAACGCTGCTGAGGAGTCCCCTACTAGGATGAAACAGCTGTCCAGCGCCCTCAGGTTTCCAATGTTGCTTTAACTGATGTCGGTCTGTGATAAATACCAACTTGAAAAATCCCTCAATTCCCCACTTAATTCCCTGACTTAAATAGATTTGGTTTTCATCTTATTGTCTGATTGCGAAATAGTTCTATTGTAGTCTTTTCGCTTATCCACATTTCAGTTAATTCAGTGGATTTCCAATTCTATGATGTATACATAATTTTACTTAACGTATTTCGAATTTGAATGCTCGGAATACAAAATGCTTAGTAGCTATTTCGTTTCTTTTAGTATAATGATGCTTATAAAATGCATCTTATCTGACCTCAATGAGAGTACTTAATTTTTCATTTATATGTTAAAATTGTAGCTCATTAGTTTAGACATTTCACCATTAACCAGTGAGTTGTAGATTTAGAACTCATTCGCTCACTTTAATCTTAGAATTAACTTTCTTTCCTATACATTAACTGTGGATCACAGTCCAGTAGACAAATTCGTCCATGATAAATATGAGTGTTGTACTTGGTGTTTCGTTTCGCAGCAATTTTCACATTCATGTAAGTCATAGTTATGTCAGTAAAGTATTTTAGTGATCTTCAAACATTGACTTCCGAAAATTAATTCTTCTTCACATGTACCAATGGTCTTCGTATCGAATGTTTTCTAACCACTGTTAAAGAGAGTAGCGCTAAACAGTTAATGATTCAACCCGGTAAACTGAGAAGACATATACTTAACGTTTTTATGAGTAGTACATTTTATTTACTTGTTTCGAAGAAATGCGTTACATCGCGTTACCATACAGAAGAGAACCTAACAGCATAATATTAAAATGAAGGTTAAGTTCTTCTGTTAGCAAAGCGTAATATGCAACTAAGCTTATCGTAGTTGAGAAGACCAAACACCTGCTGCAATCTAGACCTCAACGCTGTATAAACGATTGCGTCACATCCCACTGCGTTTATAAATTTACATGTGTGTGTGGAAGAACATACATAGGGAGGACTAATTGTGATATGCACTTGAGGATAGTGGAACATGTTCCAAAATGGCTACTAAAGCAGCTGGATTCATAAACATTGATAAGCGCAGATGACAGACAACCATCATCATCCACTGTAAAACATATCATTGATAAGAGTCGCAGAATTGATATTAAAACAGCCTATACAATTTTGTATAGAGACTGTCAGGGGCGTATACTTAAGTTTATTGAGGTGCTAGCCATAAATAAATTTAACCCCCTATTGTGTGTGAAAAAACAGTTTGTCCTTACATTAAGCCTACCTTGGTAATGCTTATTTTATCGTATTACCAAGATTGTCTTCAAATCTTATCTTTTTCGTTTTCATCTCATTATCTTTATTATTATTGAATTTTTCTATGTCATATTTGCCCTTCTCCCACTTCCAGTTTTCATAGATAATGCCTTGATAAGTAAATGTGTGATCAGATTGTTTGAAATGTATAGCGCTAATGCATCCCATTTTTCAGATAATCTACGTCTTCTAATGGTAACGCGCTGGCCGCGTAACCTGAAGGTGGCGGGTTCGATTCCTGTTGGTGTGGGGTCGTGGGTGCGCACTGCTGAGGAGTCCCATACTAGGACGAAACAGCTGTCCAGTGCTCCCAGGTTTCCTTTGTTCCTCCAACTGATGTCAGTCTTCGATGAATAACAACTTGAAATAATTCCAAATCTCCACAACTCCCTCAAAATCTAATTACATCATCCAAATTCATAAAAGAGAATAATTGTTTGAAATACTCAGCACTACTTTAGTATAACCCAAATAATAGTGATTAGGATATACTACCTACGTTTATCAAACTTGTGTCCAGTTTTCTTATTAGTCAAAGCTTCAACGAAATGATTACTTTTCCAAATATGATTGAGTATTGGTTTTTAGGTTGTAATTTAATTTTTTTAAAATATTATTTTCCATTGCATAGTTGGATAATGCTGATGAACAAGCTGCTCAGGTACGTCGAGAATTGGATGGACAATTACAAGCAGTTGAAGAATTATCAAGAGTAAGTGATCAACTTTGTTAACAATGGATGAAATGTTTGTTAGAATAATTGATTACTAATTGTGCAGATTTTATGATTATTAGTTTTTCTATCCTTTCTTTTATCTTTAAAGATTATACGAACTTATCTATTACGTACTGTATTGTTAAGAAAGAACTATGATTTAACAATCTTTCTCTTCAAAATCTTAGGAGATAAATGGAGGAAAGTGTTGGAAGATAATGAAAAGGGGGTTGTCTGGATTTTATCAACTAAAAACAAACTATGACACTTAGTTTTTTGGTATCAGTGATTAATTTCTGATATGATTATTATTTTCACCGTCATCATCATCATCTTGATGGAGTCTAAAGTTTGATGATGTGTCTATTTTGTATATGTGTGTTGTATGCTGTTTAAACGCAATCGGTTTAATAGACTTTTTCTGAAAATATTCACTTTAACTTCATTTTCATTTTGCCTTTCAATTTAAACACTCATCAATTTATCCACTTGATCAGTTAAATTTCCTTTATCTTCCTTTTTAATCTTTTATCTGCTATTGTCAGATTTCTGTGCACTTTTTTTCTCGATACTTGAGTTTTCTAGTTGAAATCGGTTGAACGAAATTCTGAGAGCCTAATTCAAGGAGGAGGTTTTGTTTGATTCTTTTTGTAAGGCAGTGATGCTGATGGAGCAGAAAATTAGTCTTTTCTGACTAAATATTTTTTTAATTTGTATACATATAAAGTCAGGTTGATATTCGTCGTGGACTGATATCAGTTTAAAAGACATTGAAAACCTGGAAGTACTGGACAGGTGTTTCGCCCCAGGATGGGCCTCCTCAGCAGCTCTCCAGTGTTTTCAGGTTTCCAACGTTTCTGCAATTGATGTCAGTTCTTGATGAATACGAACCTGAAATCAATAAATAAATCCCCCAAAACCTTTAAATCTTTGTGGTAAAGAAAATCAAAACAGTTATCTCTCTTTCTGCTATGTTTGTAGTGTTTTACAAGCAGAGTTCCAGATGTTAATTTTCTGTGGATCCTTACAATTTTTAGGTTTTTTCTCTTTTAGTTCTTTGTTTAATTATGTTTTTTAAACCAAATGACGAATTCATAATTAAGAGGTTTATTTTCAGCTAGATACAAGTGAAATACATACTAAATGAATGATTAAGCGTAACATTTACTATCGTGACCAAGCAATTATGCCCCTATTTGTTTATTGCACGGTATTTACCTTTGCTTTGAACTGATTGCACCCTGAAAATCTGTAATGAGTTTTTCTTCGAACGATAAAATCAACCTTGAAGCACCGATAGTTGCATCGCTGTTAGGGGTTAGGATCCTCCAGGAAACGTTTAAAAATGAACTTCGGCTTTTACAATATTTCTTCATTGAGAAATTAAGATAACAAATGATTCGTATATGCATAGAAACATCATTCTCCATGGAGTGAGTAGCATATGCACATGCTATTTGTTAAGTTTTTTGATCAGTTTGCCATTTTGGGTTTGACTTTTTTGACAGTTACTCATTGTTTTATTTACTAGTTGTCTTCTGTTGATCTATGCTACTCAAGTATTATGAAATTGCACTAAATTTGACGCAGAGACGTATATACTAAAGTGACTTCGAACCGAAGTCAAGTTTGAACAGTTACAACACTCAGAAAACTTACAGCTGTCAAACAACCACTGTATAAATCTTCAGCTTATTCAGCTGATTAAGAATTTATTGCTTCTTTGATATAAATCATGTTCAACTACCAGTTTCATTCAACATGGTACTTATCAATTCAAAATATCTCGGTCTGCAATATAGAGTATCAACCTTGGTCACGAAATTCGGCAAATCGTTTTGCTTAATGTCTGCTTAACAATTGGCTTTCAGACTGTTCAACTATGCAGATATTTTGCTTGGTTTTCATTCGTCAACTATCTGTTTTTGCACTAGGATGAGGAAAGATTATATTAACTATCACAGTAAACAAGGTTGCACGTCTTACATTGAGTTTATACATACTTGTTGAGCTGTGGCTCGCTGGTTTAGGGAGTTAACTTCCAGCTAATGGGTTATGGCTTTGAGCCCCGCCCCACCCAACCAGGTTTGGGCATCCAGATAGTAGCATCACCAGCCCTCATACAATAGGTGTCGCTAATTCCCTACTCCAAGAATGTGTACAAGGTTGGTGAGTTTATCTAGATCCATACATACTTTGCTTTTCTGTATGTAGAGTGTATACAGTATATCGCTTGCTTTCTGTATCAGATTGACATAAACTACTTTCCTATCAATGAAAAAGCATTTTAAACCGCTATGAGTTTTATCATAGGAAAAGAAAAAGCGCGGTTACACAGAAGAAACTTTTTTACTTTCGATGAAGCTGTACATTAGTGAATATATGTTACAGAGAACAGAATGTTTTAGAACTTCCCTGTCGGGGGGTAAACTATACTGAATAACCGAAAGTAGTGTATTAATATACATTTGAGTTTAGAATGGGAAAATAAACAAAGGATTATTAAAACAAAATGTATAATTGCATAATACAGGATGAATCTATGACAGCCAAGGGCTTATAGTGGACATGGCAAAGATAAAGGTTGACCATACCTTTTTCGGAAAAACAACGCTGGTTTGAACTTATGAATGGCTAGTGCTTCAGCTAAAGCCAAATGCCTTTTCTGTATTCCCTTCGAGTGGTTTGATCGAATCTTGTAGAGGATTTTTAATGACTACTGAAAAGAAGCTAAGTGCCCTGAATCCACAAGGTGTTTTTTTAAATTCAGCTGAAGATATATTTCCGTTCTCTCTTTGTCAACCAGCCTGGTTAGTGTGCGCGAGAACCCTAAACATGCGTATGCATTGTACAGCCGATATACTCAGCTCCACATAAGCAAGTGAACCGGTATGCACATGGTCATGTGGCCCAATGTGTCAGCTTGTCTTTCACACATTAACCAAACGTTTCTTGCAGAAGAAAATAATTCGAAGGTTGGCGGCGAAGTATGTTCAATTCAAGGATTTCGACAGTCGTTTCTTGAGGTTGTCCGCAGCAATATCATTTCTGAATTCAAGATTCGACAATAGACTCTTTTTTAGAGCCAAATGTGTTCGTTCAGTTCGGTTCTTTGGCTTAATGTTCTCATCGATGAATCTACGGGGGAAACCGTCTTCTATCAGAGTTCGTTAAAGATTTTTGAGTTCCCTGTTAACAGTGTCCTCAGTACATATTTCCATGATTCTTAAACAAAGTGAATGGATAAAATTTCTCCTCCTACTTTGAGGGATCCAACTTAGAAAATTAATAAGCTGTTCGTTCCAGGTAGGCTTTCTGCAGATCGATCTATGAAGTGAATTATCGTCTTTGCTTTAGAGTCGAACATCGAGAAAATGAAACGTTTAGTTCAATTTTTACTCTAAAGTGAATTTGAGTGAGATGCGACGGTTGTTGAAAGTATAAAGCAGGTTTTTAGGATTCATATTTTCATCACAAACTTTATCATCAATGCATCTTTTGTAGACATGAAGTTCATTGATTGTTGTTGATAAGCTGGTGTTTTCCAGGCTTGGCACGAAGCAGTCAGCCAGTAGAGATCTCGTTGCGACACCGTCTATCTGCTTGTAGATTTCATCATTAAATGTGAAATATACATTGAAGGTATATCGAAGTAGCTCTTTTAACAAGTGAATTGGAATAGCAGACTCTATATTATGGCACTGAATGAATTTACATAAGAGGCAAATGGTTTCTTTCAGTGTGACATTGGTAATGAGGGACACGATGTCCAATGAAATCATCCTTTTGCCTACCTAACGGATATTCCTAATTGAGTCGACAAAATCAAATGTGTCATCAAGACTATAATTCAATAGCCTCTTCTTTACAGGTTCAAGTTTTTCTACAAGGCATTTCGTGATTAAATGATATGTAGAGTTTATCATATCTAGTATTGGACGGAGTAGAATGCTATCTTGACGTATTTTAAGAATACCGTATAAGCGGGGGATTGTAGAATCCGATGGGCAAAGTTGTTCATACACTTCTTTGTCAATGAATGATTCATTTACTTTCTTCAGTACTTTTGACATTTGCAGCTCTATTTACTCAGCTGGATATTTCTGTACTGTCTGTTTTAAAACTTTATTATCATTGGATGGAATGAGTGAAAGTTTTCCAATCAGTCTGATGTATTTAGTAGTATTAGTTCAGAATCTTCGTCCAGGCGTATTATGGCCAAATTTTTGTTTTTCTTTAATTCATTCAATTGATTTCGATGTTTTTATAACCAAAAGGTTTTGATAGATGGATTTTATATTTACATAGTCAAGACAGCAATTCAAAACTGTTGATTTGATGAAATAGTTAGCATCATCATATAAAACCGGAATTAGATTCTTAGTGTGATTAATTAGATTTTCGAACTGGACTTTTGTATAGAGCTCGTCGACTTTTGAAGTTATATCACAGAATTTAGTTCTAAGTGATATGATTTGAATTTGGATTGGAGATAGTAATATATGTGAATATTTGGATAGTTGAACATATAGTATCCAGGATACGAAGGAAAGGCTATTTCTTTAGTTATAGAATTTAAACTTTTACATATCTTCAGGTTGACGTAATCAGTTCACTTCTTACTAACAGTAGTAACATAGTTTTCAAATTCTTTTCTTTCATCGGTGGATAATTTGAAAACAACATAGGATTTTCGTGACAGATTATATGTTTATGAGACTATTTTCATCAATGAAAATAAATTATTTCCTATATCATTGAAAGATACTGAAATCTTTCAAAATGGTTTTTAAATTTTTTTTTCTCTCAACTGTCAAATTTTAATTTTTCTTTTCTCTGTGACAAATCATCTTTTCTACTCAAAATAAATTTTAAAAAAATGTTTAAACTGTTCGGTAGTTTTGTCACTTCCTTACCGGAAATGTTTAGATAGAAATTTATACAAAGCACATTGAATTTGAAGATATAAATAAAAATGACACGCATAGACTATGATCTTTAATTCAGTAATGGAGAGATTTGTGTTAGATTACCTTGAGCGATTTCTGTTTAAGAAGGCAGCATAATATTCGTCTGGAACTTGTTTTATGTTGTTCAACTGTTATGTTAACATAGAAAACATTAACAAGGTAATCTACATAATTTGTATCCTTGTGTAGATATTTACACAAGCAGAAGGATCGCGTGAACCCATCATCACTTTTTTAAGTGATTGAAAATATTTTTAGCTCAGGAGGATAATTTTGGTGGTGTTATTTTCTCTGAGCTGAATGGTTTAGTTGTGAAGCTAACATTGTCATTCTAGACAACATCATTGGAACAAACTTCAGAAATGAGTTGTGCAGTTTTATCTACAAGTTGACAGTAGCTTATCCGATGGAATTGTGCGTAATTGGTTGTTTCTACTTAAGTATTATCATTGTCTCCATAGTTATTTCAATTGGTTGTCCTGATGAGGTGAACTTTGATCGTTTTGCTGTTTCTTCTTGGTTGATAGATTGAGTCAATATCAATATGTCTGTTGATTGCTGCCTGACCTGAATACCAAGTTTTTGAAACCTCCCTAGTATTCGTTATATTTCCTCTATCCAAGATTCCTACATTTTTTCAGTCAAAATTCTTGTCTGCAGTTCTCTGTATGCATTGATAAGAGCGACGATATGTCTTGGTTCTTCATTACTTGTTGATGGTGTTCACGTAGACAAGTACGAATAGGGTGACCACTAAGTTGCAGTTTCTGCAGTTTACTTTGTAGATAATGTTTTTGGTTTGTCTTCCTTTGCGATTATCTCTTTTGGCTACATAGTGAAGAGATATTTTCTGGGCTTGTGAACTACAGCAATTCCAAAAGACTTCAATAATATAGTCGTGATCAAGGAAATACAAGGAATGCCAGATGGGTTTCAGAAGCTTGGTATTCAGGTCAGGCAGCAATCAACAGACATATTGATATTGACTCAATCTATCAACCAAGAAGAAACAGCAAAACGATCAAAGTTCACCTCATCAGGACAACCAATTGAAATAACTATGGAGACAATGATAATACCTAAGTAGAAGCAACCAATTACGCACAATTCCATCGGATAAGCTACTGGTCAACTTGTAGATAAAACTCCATAACTCATATATATATATACTGGGTGATGATTGAAGGTGAAATAAGAATTTGACCTCTACCGGATTCCAACCAGTGACCACTGTGTTTCTGGCTCAAGGCTCTTCCACCTCACCTACGAGGTCCGACTGCTGACTAGGTTTTTATTTCACTTCAACCATTAAGGGTTTTACCCAACTACTATGTGAATTCTTGACGCGTTACTACCACTTGGTCGTATTCACACTGGTTGCCTAGTCAAGGACTTCTCATACCACTCCAAATGTAACTGAATTAGAGAGATGGGCATCGTATTGATTATCATTTTGACCATCTGAGATAACCGTGGTTTGGGGGACTAGTATTGATAATGGGTGATGATTGAAGGTGAAATGAAAATTTGGACCGAGGTCGGATTCAAAGCATCGACCACTGGGTTTCCGACCCGTTGCTCTTCCCTATCAGACAAAATATAATCATATTGTATCCTGTTTCAGTCTAATGACTACTCACCATCAGGCTTGTTATTGTATCTGAAAGTTGATGCTAAAAGTTATCCTTAGGTGTCCTGTATGAAAATGTGTATTTTCTGTGTTCTGTATGGATATATTCTTAAGTGAAAACTGCTGGCATAAGTCATTTTTGCTGCAGTTCCAAGCCTCAATTAACTTTCTTCGATCTATGAGCATAGTGAATAACTGTATTTATTTTCTGTCTAAGAAGTGAAGGTGCATTCAATGCTTCGTATATAAATAAACGGTATGAAATACAATTCAGTGATAGAAGACATTGGAAAAAACTGTATAAATAAATAAAATATTCATGAAGAAAGCCGAAAATATGCGTATTTTCACGAACAACAGTACAACCGATGTCAAAGACGATTAAACCTGTGGATAATTTTTAACCTTATCCTATCTGTACTCGTCAAATAAACTGTAAACTGTTGTTGGTATATGGGACTAAAATAATAAACGTTTCATTTAATCATCTTTTACATTTGAATTAATAAGTCTGCTCATTTTATTGCTTATCATATTCTTTCTAAATATTTCAAACTTTAATATTTATTTATTAGTCACTGTTAACTATGATAACGGTCACATTTATTACTGTTGTATTTTGTTTGTCTTTATTATAGAATCGTCAATTTCCTCGTTTAGTCGTTAAAGATATGGAAAGTTTATATACAGATGAATTACGTAAAATGGTTGGGGAGTTAATGCTACGATTAGAGTCTGTTCCTGTGACTAGAGGCTCAAGTAGTTTTCAGAAATTTAAAAAAGTTAGTCGATCACAAACTGTTGGCACAAATTCACCAAGTTTAAATTATAAAGAGCATAATGAAGAAATTAATGAAACAAATTTTAAGAATAAAATTGGTATCCAATTGAATTTTTCATTGGAGGTAATTTTTAATTCTTTTGCTGTCAAAATATTTCCTATTTTTTTAGAAAGTTATTTTTGCAAGTCTGTCTATTCTGAGCTTAACTTCATTTTGATAATTTCATTTCATTGTGGCTAGCAGAAGAATCCAGGACGCGTGTTTCTTCCTATTTCGTCACCTGGATGCATCTGCACCCCAGTGAGTGATGTTGTTCCCACTGAGACTCGAACCTCATACCCATCGCTTGAAACGCCAAGGCGCCATCCATTATGCCACAGGGGATCGATAGCCACTTCTTGTATATAACGTGTATTTGATATATACTTGTAATTTTCCGTTGTTTTATTGGATCGAATTGTTCGACGTCTATTGGCGTACGGGCTCCTATGCGGATGCGTCGATATTGTCTGAGTGTTAATTATGATAATTTGGTTGTGGCTAGCAGAAGAATCCAGGACGCGCGTTTCGTCCGTGGTTTGAGTCTCAGTGGGAACAACATCACTGGGGTGCAGATACATGCAGCTGACGAATCCGAAATAGGACGGAACGTTCGTCCTATATTTCTCTGCTAGCAATTTGATCCAATAAAACAACAGAAAATAACAAGTATGCCAATAAATAGTAATTAACTTCATTTTACTGTTGATGCAATGGTCGTTATATTGATATCATTCTGCAGTTTAAAAACTGTAAGAATAACAACTTGAGCAGAATAGTATGGATCAAACTTATTTCGGGATTTCTCATTAGCTGCTTGCCACGTAAAAGACACGAATTATGGGAATAAATATGCAGAACTAACATACCGAACGAAGTTCAGCAATATATAGAAGGATTAGATGCATATTCTAGAGCGGAAGTCGGATAACACTAAGGAGATAAATATATTCAACGTATTAAGAAAGGTTACATAAAATGTGTCTTATTTCGTAAGATTTATGTTTACTAATAGCTAATGTAAATAGAATTCAGATAATTAGATCAAAGGTGTGAAACGCAAACTAACAACAAAAATGCCCAACTTGTATAATGCAATGATGATATGTAAGAAAGTATGATAATTATCAACCGAAGTCTTTACCTTGGTACTCATAGACTGATAACTGTTTCTTTCTGAATACATTAGTTTAGTGGTAATCGTTTAGCGCCCTACGCTTCAGTGAAATATAACAAATTTGAATTCATCTGTTTGTTAATTATTTTTAAAACATTTTTGAATATCGACTTCATATCCACTATCGATAAGGTGACAAGTAATAGCATGGCTGAAGACTTTTTCACTTCTCAGTTGAAATCCCTTTGGAATATGTTCAACCATGCAGACAAAATCCCTTCTTTCTGTTCACTCAACGCATGCGCTTAAGTATATACATATGAATTGATATATGTAATTAGAGGTATCATGAAGAGAGGACTTGTTAACCATTGTTTGTCTCAGTGAGCAGTTCGTTTGGTAGAGGGAAAGAGAGAGAGAGAGCAGCTTGATAAGTTTTATTTTAGGTAGTATTTACTCTGTATTTAATTCTACCGTTATATTTGAATTTCTGAAGGAAAAAAATTGTATAAAGTCCTATAGTTTATTGAATAAAAACTCTTGTTTGAATTTCTTTCCATAATGGATGAATAATAAGCATGTTTAGTGTTACAGAATAAGACCACCATACACACACTCTGTTTTAAAGTTCAAGCTATAACACAATAAGTATGTATTATGTATGATGATAACATGAGAAACTTAAAGGAACTTGTCTCGCTTACCTACCTAGACAAGGTAAAATCGCTTCAAATACAGGCAGCACAAGCAAAGATGAGGACGTCAAAGCCAGCCACGATCCGAAAGACACCAAGACAGGCCTTCCTGCAATAACCTGAAATAATCAGTGTGGAGATCTACTGCACTCCACTCCACTCAGTATAAAGCATCTACAACATCCGGATTGTCAACACTAATACCAGTCAAGTAGGTCACTACTTCCATGTGATGGTTGAGAGACTTGGCGTGTCACCAAAAGCATTTCCAACAAACTACAAACATACATCATCAACAGTTGCCACCTACGCTCACTCGATACTGAAAATCAGATCAGATGGCCAGAATAATAAGAATAAGCAACAAGGAACTCTGGCTGGCTGGCTGGCTGGCAACGAATCAACCAACAAGCCATCACCTGACAGATATGCAGTAGAAGAAAGTGGAGATTGGGTATACACTGAGAAGACCGATTAGGGACATCACGCTCCAGGCCAGGCCATCGAGTGGAATCCAAGGGGGAAATGATGATTTGGGTGTTTGAGGTGAGGGTGACATGAGGAGATGATGTGAGGAAGAAGTGAAAGCTTGTGGGTAGTGGTGGAATCAGTTTGAAAAGATTGCAGACAACAGAGTGGAATGGAGGCGTGCTACTTAAGCCCTATGTTCCACTAGGAAGCTAAGGAAAAAACAATAATGATAATGATATTTGATGATTTCCTCTTTTTGTTATACATTTATTGAACTAAGGAGTTTATGCTTACTGTTTAATCTTATTTGCTTCAACCTATTTGAAATCACTCCTAATCATTTGGTTATTAGGAAAAAGTATCTTCTCATTCAAAAAATGGTTATAGGTGATATTATATAGATGCTTTTTCAGTAGTGTTATAGCATAGCTTTTATGTTTGCTGTGTTTATGATACACTTATACAGGATCGATTAAATTCACTCACTTGACCTATGTGTTCAGCCTGAAAAGTTCAGCTCTTGATTGTCTGAAGAGTCAATAGCTAGGGTATAAGTCTCGCAACAGAAAGCACTTTGCTTGACTGAATACCAACCGATAACCATCTCTACGCCGTTGAGCGGAATGTATATGTAAAACCTAGAAATGATTGGGACACACAAGACTTGTCTATAGTCTTTACCTACATGCACATTGACTTTATTTTCGAAGATATACGAATGAGTTTTGGCAAAAAAAAGATACATTTCCCTGTATAAAAGAGAACTCTCACGTAAAGTTATCCTACAGGATGATTATGATGCTCATTTAGGGAGCTGGGCCTATCGGAAAGACATTTTTGTTATATCTACGGTATCTCATGCCAAAGAATCGACAATAGTGATTGTCTTGTACAATTTCATTCTTACAACCAGTTGTTTCTGATCAGCTGTAGCTTCAAAAATTACAAGTATTATCTCGTTGACACTGCTAAAACTAATCATTGTAAACTTCAAATAAAGGATTGCTACTTACCTTGTAGTACCTGTTTGAACTCCCATCGTACTTTCTTCTGGGCAGGCGTGTAGTTGAGTCTTAATAGGCGCAGAAAAAAGTAGCAATGAAACCTCTGAGGTATCCTTCGAAGAACGTAGACGTCAAGTGTGTATTTAAGTAGAAGATATCTAAGCATTTAGGTGGACATAGTAGCCATTCCAGCTCAGAGAAAGCTAGCACCATATTCAGTCTGGTGCAAAAACTGCAATAAGGGTAGTTGTTAATATACGTCCAGAGGTTAGTAAATGTCCAATTATTTCCTCTTTTTCACTCAAACTAATTGAATCTCGAAGGACCATTTTTAAGTTGTTTCTGGTCGCAATGAGGAGCGAAAGCGAATTAAACGAGTACTGAATAAGGGCCGTCACAACAACTGAGAATAATTGCGAATGGCGAAAGCAGAAGAGATTGAAAAGGCAATAGCATTAGCAATTATTTAGGCTTACTTGAGAGACTGAGACGAAAGATATAAGATTTATTTCCCTTCGGGAACTTGTTTGACTTCAAGTATGTAAGAAACAGTCTAAAGGCACCTTCGTAGCACTACTCGTATGTAGTGCAACTACAAAGTGACCATTGTTGAGATTAGGCGTAGAGCATCAGACAAAGAAATTAATTCGGCAGATGAAACTATGAACCTTCGTTGACCGAGTTTGCTTGGGCATGTTTTGCTCATGCTGAGCCAACGCCTGCCTCAGTGCGTGATGTAAGCTGAAGTAAAACCATGTAGAAACATAGCTAAGATTGATCAAAACAAGATGTGACATGTTTGTGAAATTTCTGATTTCTTGAGTATATAGTCTACCCGGGTGGAATAGTCGATATTTTAAAAATCAATGGTTGGAAACATCAGAGTTTACCTTAAAAATGATAACAATATCACAAATTTATACACCTTTGTCTAGTTTAAGGTATCGGATATTTTCAATAACCTTTATTTGTAAATTTCCTCTTCGATATGATTTTGTCTACTTAAGCTTTTTCTTTTCCTGTGTTGTTTTCACGGCACTGTAAAGTGTCGCGAATCGAACCTTATGAATTTCTGTGTGAACTCTGTCTTTGATTTTTCTGTTTGTTTTGAGATATGTTAGCATGAGTACTATTGAAAGTAATTACTTTATCATCGCTTATAACTCTTAAACAGTGATTGGTGGGTTATCATTGTGACAATGTTTTTGATTTAACTTCAGAATAAGTGTCTGTGGTTGTAGTATGAATTGACATTTATTCGGTCTGCGGAACAGTATCAGTTCTTTAAAGATTGCGGTTATGCCTTTGGACCTAGGGCTTAGAAACTGAAGATCTTTCATGTCAAGACAGTTGAAGTTGTTAAGTTAGGTCATAAGTTGAATTAATTGTATTTCAGTCAAACAGCTCAAATTGAAATAAATTGGCTGTAGCAGTAGTTTTTTTGTACTCTGTAGTTGATGATGAAAACAATTTTTTTTCAAAGAAATTGACTTTATTTTACGGTTACCTTAAGATACATCATTTCTGATTCTTTGTTTGCTCATCAGCGTTTTTTTTGGTGGATAAAACTTTTTGAAATTGTTCACGGGTGTTAAGATTAACTTGATTTTAGTTGAAGGCATGTATCAAATCTTCTTAAACATTCATATGTTGTGGATTTCGTACCAATCTAAGTAGAAACTACTTATGCAAGATGGGTTTGAGTCTGTCTCAGATGGAAATATAATCTCTGAAACTTCTTTAAAGTCTTATTAGTTCAACTAACAGCCCCTATTATTTATACAAATAAAGGAAATCGACAAGTTCACAAGATTACTGCGAAGAAGTATGAAAGGAAATCAACTACTGTTGAGTAATAGGTTTTTTAATATTTATAGTAAGATAAGAAGTTAAATACATTTTAAATACTGTTATCGATTTTAAGTAATATTATCTCAGGTCTCCAGGAACTGATTCTTCATATTTCAAGAACCAAATGGAAAACCTTTAGTGAATGCAATCTGTAATCATTTACCTCACAAGCTTATATCCCAATATGATCTGGTCAAACATTGTTACTCGAAATAGTTGTATCACAATTATGTTTGTCACATTTGCAATTCATTTGATCGTTTCGTGTACGTTAATTATGTTGTGCTAATACGTTTCTTGTTTCAAATCTTACTGACTGACTAGACTACACATTTACACCTAACTGTATTAATTTACAATAAGCCTTCTCTTCTCACTTTATCGTTTTCCTGTCATTTTCAAAGTTCACTCTGTCTAAAGATTATTCAGGTTCTAAAAATACGTATTCATGGCTGTTGTTACTATTTTCTAGTATGCTTGTTATTCTCTGTTGTTTTATTGGATTTAATTGTTCGACCTCTGTTGGGATATGGGCGCCTATGTGGTGCCTCTATATTGCATGAATATTTACTATTAAGCCTCAGTGTATGCCCGATCCAATCCATCTCCACTTTCTTCTACTACATATTTGTCGGGTGATGGCTTGTTGGTTGATTCGTTGCCAGCCAGCCAGCCAGCCAGAGTTCCTTGTTGCTTATTCTTATTATTCTGGCCATCTGATCTGATTTTCAGTATCGAGTGAGCGTAGGTGGCAACTGTTGATGATGTATGTTTGTAGTTTGTTGGAAATGCTTTTGGTGACACACCAAGTCTCTCAACTATCACATGGAAGTAGTGACCTACTTGACTGGCATTAGTGTTGACAATCCGTATGTTGTAGATGCTTTTTGCTGAGTGTAGTGGAGTGGAGTGCAGTAGATCTCCACACTGATTATTTCAGGTTATTGCAGGAAGGCCTGTCTTGGTGTCTTTCGGATCGTGGTTGACTTTGATGTCCTCTTGTTTGGCTGTGCCACCTGTAGTTGAAATGATGCTACCTAGGTAGGTAGAAGGAACAGGCAACCCCCTTTAGATTTCTCTCATTGATGGTGATTGGTGCTTGTTGTTATTGGTTGATTGGTTATCTTAATCGCCACCGTCTTCTTTACGTTCACCTGAAATCCTATCTTCGCTTCCCTACCTCTTCTGCCAACTTGATAGTTTTCTCCTATAGATCTTCGAGCTTGTGCAACAGTAGACACTACAATGAGGAAGATCGTCGGTGGTGGTAGGCACGCTTGTCTTGACTTACTCCTTCCTGTCTTCACTTCAAAGGCATCACTGACCTTTCTATTGTCGACCACTTGACTGGCATGTAGCATCATATAGCACCTAGCTGCTCTTCAGTGAGGTTGATAAAGGTTTGTGGCACTAAAACTGTAGTGTTGAAGCAGCTGCCTACCAAATTACTTCTCAGTCGACGCCTCGATCGAAGGCCTTTTCAAAGTGGATGAAGTTGAGGTACAGAGTTGTCATTCTGCTATTCTATGCTCTGTTCTATGAGGATGCGTTGCGTTGCGTTGCAATCTGATCAGCACATGGTTTGTTCTTCCTTAAGCCAGCCAGCCAGCCAATGTATTCCGCTGGTATTTTGAATCCAGAGCATTTAAGTTTATTCTAACCAGGATGATGTGGCTAAATATTTTGCTTTGGGTGGGCAGTGGTGGAACATGATTCCGCACCAGTTCTTACAAAGACTTATGTCGCCCTTGTTTAGGAGTTTGACAAGGTAGCCTTCATTCCATTCGATCAGCATGTACCTTTCCTTCCTTACTTGCAAACATTCTGCAATAGTGGTGTGAGCGTGTTCGCTGTTGTCCCTGCATTTGTTTTTTTTAGTGCTTCTGGTGGAGTTCCATCGGGTCATGCTGCTTTCCCAGCTCGCAGTGATTTTATGGCGTTCAGGATTTCTGCTTTTGTTAGAGGGTTTGTGTTCACTGATAGTTGTGTGTGACTGCGTTGCAAGTGGTATTTCTGAACGAGTTGCAGGCGGTGGTGGTTAGTCCATTATTTTCTTTTTTTCTACTCTTTGGTAACTATGTTTCCTCCACTATCATCTTTCATTGGTTTTATCTGTGCTGTGTTGATCTCTTCCCTCCCAGATAGTAACCTGGTTGTTTGATATGATGTTGTCAGGTCTCTGTCTTTCTTACCTGCAGCCTTATTTGCTTCACTTGTTGGTGTGTCGTAGAAGTGTCTTTTGTCTTTGCGCGTACTCTCCTTCACTTCTTTGTCCAGTGTAGTGTTTAATAGGTTGTGTTCAGTTCCTCTTTTTGTTGTTCATGCATGCACTGGTTCATCTACTTCACCATCTTCCTCTTCTCTAGCAGTTTCCATTTGTCTGAGATTTCTTCTGATTCGTATTTATTAGAGAGATGCTGTGATGGATAAAACGATATTCGTTTTAAACTAAAAAAGAATTTAATCAGAAACTTGTTATGATAGATTGTAATTGATACTGGATTAATTCGTTCTGTTCATCACAAGTTAACATTCGATGTTTTGCTGTTATATACTTTTTGGGACTAAATAGATCACAAACAGCTTGAAATTCATGTTGTCCATATTGTCTTTTTTATACTTACAGCATAGATTCTCATACATTCGAAATAAAACAGTCACGAAGTCCACATAAATACTACTGAACATTTTTTTAGTAGTTGGACTGGAATCATCCTGATTATAAATACTGTAAAACTTTCATTTAGACATCTTAAAATGTTAACATAACCCCGCGGAAAGTTGTTTAGTTAGCTATGTAACAGGAGCATGTTGCTTTTCATGGGAAGAATCCACTGTTCAATCAAATGCTAAATATTATACATAATAAACTTGTGTATATAATTGTTTTTATATCATACCGTCGTTGATTGGACAGAATTGATTGGTCTCTATTGGCGTATGGGATCTTGTGAGGATGCCTCGATATTATCTGTGCTCTTATGATAGCTGACGAGTCCTAAATGGAACGAAATGCGCATCCTGGATTCCACTGCTAGCCACTACCCATCATTACTATAATAAACTTGTCTTCTGAAAAACCTTTATCTATAAGTGTGTGTATTTCTGGATGGTGATTGGAAGTGAAATGAAAATGTGAGTCGCGGCAGGATTAGAACCAGAAACTTCCATGTTTCTAGCCTAGTGCTGTACTGACCTACCTTCATTCATCACCCCTTATCGATACACATCGACTAAAACACGTCTATCTTAGATAGTAAAACTGATAGTCGATATGACACTTCCCGTCTCTAGTTCAGCTCGATTTGAGTTGGAATGAGAAGTCTTAGCTGAGCCGATGGTATGAACATGATTAGGCGAAAGTAACACACCACAAATTCATATGGCAGTTGGCTAAAACCTTTGATGGGAGTGAAATCAAGATCTGGTCAGCAGTTGAATTCCATAGCTCAGTTGATACAGCACCTGACAAGAAACACGACGGTCGCTGGTTCGAATCTTGCTGTGACCCATATTTCCGCCTCACCTTCAATAATCACACAGTATTAGTATAAGTCTACTAAACTTCTGCTGTTTCTTATAGTAAAATTATTATATATGTAAACCAGGTTAAAGATGGAATACCCGTTCAAATGAAATTTTATTATTCTGCTCCTATGAATGCAACCTGATTGTTTTACACGTATAATGAAGTTCATTTAGGTCCATTATTATGCTAAGATAAATAATAAACTTGATAATACGTAGTGTTTTTGTATTCATTGCAAATTTACCACGCCTTTATATTGTATCATAAAGGTTATTTGTGAATTTCTATTAAAATCAGTACAATAATAATACAAACTAGGAAAATAGTCCTAGTTTTTATTTATATAAATATTTCCGGTATTCTTTTCATCTTTTCAAGTAAACTGGCAATTATTTTCTCAGATGGATTAACATATACTAAAAAATCAGAAATCTTGGCCTTTTCCAACGATTACTTTTTTGCTTAAGGTTTTTGTATCCGTTCATATTTTTGTTTCATGTTGTTATTATTACTTGGTTTCATTAGACCTTCTGTATGCTCACATACAACTGTTATTAGAATTTTTCACACTACATTGAGGATTATAAAGGGTTTACTACTTGGTATGTACACCTTTTTCTTGATTAAACCCAAACGAACTAATACTTGTTGATGATTGAAGGTGAAATGAGAATTCGGACCTCTGCTGGATTCCAACCAGCGACCACCGGGTTTCCAGTTCGATAATCTACCAACAGAGCTACGAAGTCCGACTACTGACTAGATTTTTATTTCGCTTCAATCACAAGGCGGGTTGTCGCCCGACTACCATATGAATTCGTGATGCGTTACTACCGCTTGATCGTATTCACACTGGTTGCCTAGTTTGGACTTCTCATCTCAAACCAAATGTAACCGAATTGGAGAGATGGAGCATGATATTGATTATCATTTTGACTATCTGAGATAGTGGTAGTGGTCACTGGTTCGAATTCGGCTGCGGTCCAAATCTTCATTTCACCTTCAATCACCACCCAGTATCATTACTAGTCTGCCAAAACCACAGCTATCTCAGACAGTCAAAATGATAATCAAATGAATTACATTGATACCACTTATTTAGCTCATTTACCTATCAAGAGTTTTTGTATTTCTCCAGTTTACCTAAAGGAACTGTTTATATCGGTATAATTCTTTTGTTTATTTTTTATGCTCCCTTGCTATGACTAGCAGGTATCTCTAAACATGCAAATGCCTGATTGTCGGTAGTAATGCATCCCCCCATACTTGAGTAGGTATTTCTAAGCTAATTCCTTCATACAAAATGTAGTTTCCTCTCATTCACATTTATCAGCTTTGAAGTCTGTTGACGGAACATTAAATGCGGTTTTATCAACGTCAGTGATTGTTGAATAAACTTCTAGATGAATTATTGTCTAAAATATATTTACAGCTAGTTTTCATCACGGACTGACATCAGGTGGGAACTTCTCAGGAGCACGCACACATGACTTGTCTCAGGATCGAACTTAAGACCTTCAGGCGAACGCGTCAACCATTCAGCCACTGGGTCGCATTTCAGTCGCCCACAGTTTCTATACTAGGAGGAAACAGCTGTTCAGTGTTCTCAGATTTTCATTTCTTTCTCATCTAATATCAGTCTGTGATCAATACTATCTCTAAATTAAAAATCCCTATTCTTCTCAAAAATATAAAGTATATTTATTAAATTTTAGATATGGTTTTTTTGAAAACGTGCTACACTTAGGTAACATTGCTCCAAGATTTCTATGCAAAACTTGCCATTTATACCTTTTATAGTCTCCATTTTATTTAACAAGACTTCCTACATCTGTATGTTATTTGGTTGTGTAGTTTTGTCGTGTACTTTTTGTGACTGATATACTACTGAGTTTGTATGAAAATTTATTTCTAGTGGACGTTTCAGAGATCTCCGTTAGGTGGATGCACATTGCTGGAGAGTTACATACCAGGACGAAACAATTGTCCAGTGCTCCCAGATTTCTAATGTTTCTCCACTTGATGTCAGTCCATGATGAATACCAACTTGAATTCAATAAATTCACACAAACCTCAAATTGAATCAACCTAGTGCTCATTTGTGACTAGCTTCAAGAGGTGATTCTTAAAGTTCGAATGAGAAGTCATAACCGGTGGGCAAGCCTGGTGCCCGTGAGGACAAATACTCAACTATGACGTTAGGTGATGGTCGCGA
Source organism: Heterobilharzia americana (assembly GCA_944470555.2). NCBI lineage: Eukaryota > Metazoa > Platyhelminthes > Trematoda > Strigeidida > Schistosomatidae > Heterobilharzia > Heterobilharzia americana. Next base: position 136,662,810 of record OX104127.1, on the reverse strand, counting down.
TATATTATGAACTGATAGAAGTTGGAGATGTGGACCATTGAATTCCGACCCAGTGGCTCAATGATGACGTGGTGGTTACGGGACCTGAAGGTGCTGGGTTCGATCCCTGGTGGGTTGGGGTCATGGGTCCGCACTGCTGAAGAGTGCTGTACTAGGACGAAACAGCTGTCCAGTCCTCCCAGGTTTCCAATGCTCCTTCAACTGAGTCAGTTCATGATGAATATCAACATGATATTCGAATGGAATTATAATTGGATTATGCATATGAGCTGTGACATGTGGCACCAAATCACTATATGAATTGTAAAACTTTATATAGAATACAGTCTCTAATTCAATATTTAGGTTAAGATTGCATTGCGTGAGTATTGGTAAGAAAGTCACATTGAATAAGCATCTTTACTTGTTTTGAAAAAAGTATGTTTATAGACCGTTACTTTTACTGATTGACAAAAGGGTTGAGTGTACAGTACTATGGTGTCGCTGCTTTCTTTACAGGATACTCATATCTGGTGGTAACTTTCTGCTCCTAAGCTTTCAGGTTCTGTGGAGTGGTTCGAACGGGATAAAGTGTTCTTTTAACATTAAGTTTTGTGACTGAAACATATCATGGACTTTGTATCACAGCCATCTCCATGTTATTTACTGTTAGTGAGAATCAATCACTTAGAGTATTGAGATAACGTATAGTTCAAATGGGTGAACAGTTGTTATTGCATTGCAGTGTCTTAAGTGTGTTCCAGAAGATTATGCATCTTAGTAGCTTGAGAAGTTAACAGATAGGTCAAATAATTGAATAGAATGGTGTTTATGTTCTAGAGGTCTTTTTTATTAAAAAGTTCTGACACGACAATGGAATCTTCTTGAATGTTTCTTTTATGAATTTTCTTTCTCCTTCTATTATCCTTCTGCTATTGTTTGACTCTGTTTACCTTCATAAAAGTTTGATGTGTGTAGTACAAATCTCAGTGCTTACTCCCTATTAAGATGATGCTTGTATAAGTAAACTCACTTTAGAATCTAGATGACTTAGATCACCTTTTTCATTGGAACTTCTGATTGAAACAGAATTAATTTAATTTTGTTTCATAGTTTTCTTTCCTCTTTCTTTCTTTAATTATCGTCACGTATAGGTGAATTTTCAAACGAGAAAAGTACTAGCCACTCCTATGCCCTTTTTTTTTAATAATTATAAGTCTCTTTGCTTTCTCTTCAGAATATATATTATCATTATAATTATTATCATTATTTGTCTCTTGGCTTCTTAGTGAAACATAGGGCTTAAGTAGCACGCCTCCATTCCACTCTGTTGTCTGCAATCTTTTCAACCTGATTCCACCACTACCCACAAGCTTTCACTTCTTCCTCACATCATCTCCTCCATGTCACCCTCACCTCAAACACCCAAATCGTCGTTTCCCATTCCGCTTCCACTCGATGGCCTGGCCTGGAGCGTGATGTCCCTAATCGGCCTTATCAGTGTATACCCGATCCAATCCATCTCCACTTTCTTCTACTGCATATTTGTAAGACGATGGGTTCTTAGTTGGTTCGTTGCCAGCCAGCCAGCCAGCCAGCCAGCCAGCCAGCCAGCCAGCCAGCCAGCCAGCCAGCCAGCCAGAGTTCCTTGTTGCTTATTCTTATTATTCTGGCCATCTGATCTGATTTTCAGTATCGAGTGAGCGTAGGTGGCAACTGTTGATGATGTATGTTTGTAGTTTGTTGGAAATGCTTTTGGTGACACACCAAGTCTCTCAACTATCACATGGAAGTAGTGACCTACTTGACTGGCATTAGTGTTGACAATCCGTATGTTGTAGATGCTTTTTGCTGAGTGTAGTGGAGTGGAGTGCAGTAGATCTCCACACTGATTATTTCAGGTTATTGCAGGAAGGCCTGTCTTTGTGTCTTTCGGATCGTGGCTGGCTTTGACGTCCTCATCTTTGCTTGTGCTGCCTGTATTTGAAACGATTTTACCTTGTCTAGGTAGGTAAGCTAGGTTAGTTCCTTCAGGTTTCTACTGTTGATTGTGATTGGTGCTTGTTGTTATTGGTTGATTGGCTGGTTATCATAATCACCTCTGTCTTCTCTAATATTCATTTGAAGTCCCGTTTTCGCTGCCCCTTCTGTCCGCTTGTTGGTTTTGCCTAAATATCTTCGGGTTTGTGCGAGAAGACAGACATAAATTATCATTGGCAAAATCCGAATCTTCTACGGTCTTTTCATCGGTCCACCCTATGCCTCTCTTCGCGCTCATCACAATTTGTTGCATAACTCAGTCCAGTGCAATCAGGAAGGTAATCGGTGATAGTAGTTGGAAGACTTGTCTTACTTCTTTCTTCACTTCAAAGGCGTCACTGAGCTTTCCATTGTGAATCACTTGGATGTTACGTCGTCATATACTTGTTGATAAAGGTTTGTGTTACTCCGTAGTAGTAAATTCAATCCTAAAGTTTATCGTGTGAGGAAGAAGTGAAAGCTTCTTGGCAGTCGTGGTGCCAGGGTAAAAAGACTTCAGGGAACAGAGTGTAATGGTGAAATGCTACTGTAGCTCTATGTTCCACTAGGAACCCAAGAGACAAATAGTAATAATAATAAACTTAAAATCGCAGAAGTAACTTGTACTTATTAGTATATGCATAATTCTGGAATGTCTTAAGAAATCTCCTTCGTCGGGTAACATTTCCATATGTTATTATCTTATGCAGGTTTTTATTATATTGACTACTATGAGTAATAGTGTTTACTTTTTACTAGGCTTACTTTTAAGATTGAGTAGTTCAGTAAACATTTATTTTCATAAAGTACTGCCATGCCAATATCTCTTACCATGATTATTTTTTTATATTCTGCCTTTGTTTTCTTTCATTATCTATCAGATTGTTGTTGGTCAAGTGAAAAATCTTAAGTTCCTGCCAGCTAATAAAATGGTTTATTGTACAATGGAAGTTGAAGGTGGTCCACGATTACAAACAGATTTAGCTGAAGCTGGGAAACCAACGTAAGAAGTCACTAAACAATAATATACTGCTTGCGCATATTTTATCTTATAATTTCTTTTTTGATTCATTTAATCTCTATGGTGTTATTTCTCCCTAGTCTAAAGACTACCTTTATTAAACATGGTAAATAACTTCAGGTTAATTATTTATTCCTCAAAGATGTAGTTTCCCTTGGTTGTATTGTGTTCTCTGAGCTGGGTTGTTTAATCGTGAAGCTTTCATCGTCTTTATCAACGGCATCATCAGCACAAATTTTAATATGAAGTCGGCTTAAGGTACTTTCGTTTACTGATCATGCCACGAAGAAACTCAGGTCCTTCGAGACCACTATCTCGTCCTCGTACGACTTTGCCTACTCGTCCACCTCCATCAGTTCCTGCACATCCCCCAGCTCAACCGAAACTACCGGGGTTGATGAGACAAATGGCAGTGACGGCCGGTGGTGTAGCCGTTGAATCAGTGCTTGGTAATGCTATCTCAGGAGCGTTTTCGGGTGGTAGTATTGCCAGCTCATCTCAACCTGCTTCACAGACAGCAAGTTCAACAGAGTATCAAAGTCCTTGCCAGTACCACATTGATGAATTAGTTCGCTGCGCTTAAAGTCAGAGTGATATCGGTGCATGCAGTGGTTTCTCTGAGGCATTAAAAGAGTATTGTCATCAGTATAGGCTGTATCATTTAGTAGTTTATCTGAGACTTCATTCACTTGTAATTGATGTAGCTTAAGTGTGACACACTAGTTGTCATTTAAGTACAGTTTATCTGTCATATAGTTTTCCTGTTATACTGCTTGTCTTTCGGATTTTTTGAGAGGAAGTCAACTTTTCAAAAGTTGAACTAAAAAGATAAAAGTCCAAATATATGCAACTGCAGCTCACTTGACGAAGGTGTGTCATCTTCAGCGTTGGCGATATATCTGACTATCTATCAAAAGGACGAGCATACTACTCAGCAGTTCATTTTGTCCTGTTATACTTCTGTGAGACATGGCCGTTGAAAGTAGAAGACATGAAGTGGTTACAGGGTCTTGATCACAGACGTCTTCTCAACGTTGCTCATGTTTATTGAAATCAGCGTGTGAAGAATGTTGAAGTCTGGCGAAAGATACTAGGCAAGCCAGGCAAGTGGATTGGTATGATTGTGAAGCTTAGTTGACTGAGGTGGTTTTGACATGTTCTGCGCATTTCGAGCCACCACCGCTAACCTCTACGTGCCATGCCAGGAGGAGTTGAGTTAAGTTGGAAGTAGGCTCAGGGCTGCCATTCTAAGAGGTAGTGCCAGTCGATAAAGTCCTTGATAGTTGGTTTGAGCAATGTGGAAAGATGTAGACTATCCGGTTGGGGTCCCCAAGATTACAGGAACCAGTGGTTGAGGACTCTTGTTGATATAGTTGAAAGTTGATGAGTGACGCAGTTCTATCCACTACTTGAAATCTTATAAGTTTTGAATGTTTTGATTATCCCTTACTTTTGAATTTCCTCTCCTATGCACCTGTGTACTTTGATATCATTCTTTTTTTCATCCATTTTCTCTTTGTATACTGTTGTAAAGTGTGACAGCTTGAACCGATGTACTTATGTGCGAGGTCCTAAATTGGTTTTTTACTTATAAATACCAATATTGTCACCTTTCAGCATAGCGAAGTTTGCTTACTTTTTCCTTACATTGACATTCAACTAAGGGTCATGACACTTTCTCTTGCCTTTAAAAATAGAATATTGTGTGTAACGGAAAACATTACGGTTTCAGTTTCTTACGAATGGGAAAAACAGAATTGTGGTGTTTTCATTTTGAATTTCATTGGTACTTTAGGTTACAGCATTTCACGTTATATGCATGGTCGGTAGCAACTGGTGATCTGGGTTACTGAGCGTTTTCATGCCAACATTTATGGTAGCATTCTATCCAGTTGAAGAAGGACATTTGAAAAATGATACAAATATACTTATACTGGGTGGTGATTGATGGTGAGATGAAAATCTGAACGGCGACTGGATTCGAAGCAGCCACCTTCAACCACCTTCAATCATCACCCAGTTTCACTACTAGTCTGCTGAACCACGTCTGTCTCTGATAGTTAAAATGATAATCAATATCATGCTCCCTCTCTCTAATTCAGTTACATTTGGATTGGGATGAGAAGTTCTGACTAGGCAACCAGTGTGAGTACTATCAAGCGATAGTAACGCGTCATGTATTCATATGGTAGTCGGCTAAAACCCTTGGCCACTGAAGTGAAATCAAAACCTGGTCAGCAATTGGATCTCATAGGTGAGTTGGCAGAGCGTCGAGCCGGAAACCCAGTGGTTGGTGATTCGAATCCAGCCGTGGTTCAGATTTTCATCTCACCCTCAGTCATCACCCAGTATAAATACAAGTCTACCAAACTACGGCTATCTCCGATAGTCAAATGATGAACAAATATACTTGTTCAGAGACAGTAGATTTTTGTTACTTTTCTGATTAGGGACTTCTCCACCTTGGTTATTTCAAGTTGATGAATTTAGATAAGTTTTGAACAAAATATTATGAAAAAGTTGGAGTGATTTAGTTATTGAATAGGTGTGAAATATTTCTTAGTTGTAGATTTTTTCTACAAAAGATAAAAGTATTTCATATGTGCAAAAAAAAAAACTACAAAATTAACATTTTTCAGTCCAAGAACAATTACATCTGATTATAATCCCAGCTACTAACCGATAATGCTTACTCTTTACCATGCATTTACCTATCTCTTCTGAAGATTATGAATTTTCATTGACATCCTATCCATTCATGAAGGTATGACATTTTATTTCAGTCGTTGTTATGGCTCGAATGTTTCAAGGAAAAGTGGTGACTTTTCACAACATAAAGTATAGATAACTATTCGAATTCCATACTAGCACGAATTAGCTTCTCAGTGGTCCTCAAACTTTCAGCTATTCTTCATCTCATGTCAGTTCATGGTGACAGTCTATTTGAAATCAATAACTACTGACAAATCTTCAGAGTTTATTCTTCATGACCTAATTCAGAATGAAAGAAAATATCAACTTTAAGCCGAAATACAATGGTTTTGAGTGTTTTTTGCACCACTCTGGATTTTGAGGATTTTATGTGTCATCTATAAAGCGATACTGATCAAGAGTTACACACATAACCTTGACAGTTATTAAAATTTTATTTATTAATGATATTCAGGCGTTGATACAAGCCACTGTATCACCGTTAAGGGAACAATACTAACTGATGAAAAATTCTTTGCAATTGGTAAACAAATTTTATGCAGTACTGTTATATCATGACTTCTGTGTCATCTTTAGCGTTTTTGATAACTGACTGATGTCATTCGAGAGATGCTGAGATGTGATTGTCATTCGTATCTCATGACTGATATAATAGAGCGCCTGAAAGTTATCTGGTGAGTAGATATCTTGAATTCTGGCACAGTGTATGTTTTTTTTCCAACTTTCTTCATCGTTTTCGTTAAAGTAGCGATGTAATCTATACCTCAGCTTACGAATACTTTTTAAGATTTCATTAAAATTTAAACTTTATTCCCTCATTATTGCATTATATATACTTCTATTCTAAAGAATATGTGTATCCAATATATATATATATATATATATATATATATATATATATATATATATATATATATATATATATATATATATAACATTTTCAGTGATCGTTTATTCAGTAAAAGTTTAGTAATATACTTGTATCTACTGCAACCAAGTAGAAATTTGATCAGTTATCCTTCATTTTACTCCCATTCTCTCCTTCTCTCCTTCTCTCTGTTGAAATCAAGTCAGGTCTCTTAGCGAAATATGTACAAAATAACTTTCAATTTTGTTGTTGCTATCATATTTGTGTCGTTCTCGCTCGTTCATGTCTAATATCCTGCTTTTGAAATGGTGGAGAATATTTGTAGCTCAGATGGATGGTATTGGTTGTATTCTGTTCTCTGAGCTAGGTTGTTTATTCTCAGATCATAGAACACAATACAACCAAGAATATCCTGCTTCTTTGTCTCACCACGAAGTGGAACTAATCAAAGGAAAAGTTGTTGAAACTCAATTAATAGAATGGTGGGAGGTTTCAAGCAAATAACAAGACATACATTGATGTGAATCTAACAACTCAAGTCTCGTATTTGTCAGTTCTCATGAGCTATTCTAGTTTCAAAACACTTATTTCTCTAGAGGCATCCATTCATGCCGAAATCTACAGATGGATTGTAATCAATGTGAATGTCTACTTTTCCATGTCTAATAAGGTTTGTTGATCAACTAGAATCATATATGAAATGAAATTCTCGGGTATATTTCTGTGAACGCTTTTTTCCCTTACGGCCGTGTTGTACTACTTATAAATTCTTTCATTCTTTACCACATATTTCTCTAGTACTTGGTTTTTTATTTCGAACACTTGTTGGTTTATATATATCGTGAACTGACAGAAATAGGAAATATAGACCATTGGATCCCGACCCAGTGGCTCAATGGTAAAATGCTGGTCGTAGAACCTGAGAGTCATTAGTTAGACTCCTGGTGGCGCAGGTTTGTGGTTGCGTGCTACCAGTACGTACTCCATACAGCTGTCTATTCCCTAGTGCTTGCTGCTGATCAAAGTGTACCTCACTGGTGGAAAAAATTTCTCCACAAACTTTTGTTTAATCTGAAGTCAGGCAGTATTAATTGTTCGTTTTTAATATTCTATAATTAACCGAAAACTTTTGTGTTCATAAGTTTCAATCAAAATTAAGACATTCAAATTACAAAGGAATTTTATGAATAAATTTTTTAGAAAAGGTGGAGATGGAAAAACTTCTGAGAACTTAATTTTGAGTAATTGATAAGCAGTTAAGCTGAATTTACCAGGAAAGTATTTTATTTTTCAATGAGGCTTTTTTCTGAAAGTTATAACTCTTTATGCTGAAATATGTATTTCCGAAAAAATTGTACCAACCATAATCTGATGTGTGTATAGTTTTTATGATTTAATTTGTTTTTGTTGTTTTGTTTCAAAATTTTATTACGTCGATCATTACCTTTCAGCAGTTGATCTATACTAGTAATGATAGATAGTGGCTAGCAGTGGAATCCAGGACGTGCATTTCATCCTATTTGAGACTCATCAGCTGGATGTACCTGCTTCTCGGTGAGTGATGTTGTTCTCACCGGGATTCAGACTCAGGAGCGATCGCTTCAAACGCGAGAGCGTTATCCACTATACCACTGAGCCAAAATTGGACGAGATGTGCATCCTAGATTCCACTGCTAGCCATTATCCATCATTACTATCATAAGAGCACAGGTAATATCGAGGCATCCGCATAGGATCCTATATGCCAATTGAGACCGATCAATTCGGTCCAATCAACGACAGTTGATATATACTGTTGTCTGAATTTGTAAGCAAAAATCCTTGAACCAAAAATGAAAACCATTAGTAGTTGTAAAGCAATCAAGGTGATTTGCCGATTTTTGTTAGCCAATGCGAATACTGAACAGAATGTGTAGTCGTTTTTTGACTGAGCTTTTCTCTGGGTTACCGAACCAATTTCACTCTGTAAAATCAAATTCCTTACATTATTCAAACCTGGATAACTGTCTCACTTGCACTGTCAATATCATAACATGAATGATTATGTCTCAAATTCTTTAAAGACTGTATGATTCACAGGGATACTTTTTGCAACTGACAGCTATAGGCTTAGTATTTTAAAGCTAATTAATGAATGACTCACTAGAAAAAATAAAATAAAGTCTGATGTCGCTGGTAAAGCCTGTGCATCATCTTGAATGGTTTTGAATGGCTGGTTTTCTTCCATAACTTTGTGAGAATTTTGTTTCAGAGATATCAAAGTCCCATCTTATATTAGCGGTTTTCTATGCAGTTTTTTTTTGATGTGACAGTATATTAGTCAGAAAAACTATTTGGTGTTCGATATCGTCAACGTGAAATGCCTTTGTATTGATAAACTGTTATATGTTCTTGTACTGTATTAGCGATTGGCAATGTTTCTAGCTACACATCAAACTTGTTTAGTTTATTTCGTGTAGTAATTAGCTGTAGGGATGGATATAAACCTTTCCTAGTTTTAATGATTATGAAGTCAAATTCAATTTACTTTGAAAATTCATCAAAATGCGACTTCTATCCTGTCAACTTTATGACATCTTTCCATGCCATCAGAATACTAATTGGGGCTTAGGAAAATATCACTCATGATAAGTTTCGTCTTCATTTCATTCTAGTTTGTTGCGAAGATCCTTTTGAAGATGAATTTTTCATTGTCTGCTTTAATCTCTCATCTTCGAATCATGTGATTTACTTTGAATTCTACACCACAGACATCTATTAAAGATTGACTGAGTTTATTAAGCACCCCATATATCTCTCAGCTAACAAAAGGTACTGTGTTATTGTTCCATATTCTAATTTTGCTTAGTGACTGATCTAAAGTCACTCGGCGTCATCGATCATTATATTAACGATGACATTTTGAGTTGATCGCTAACACAAGTTGTATGCATCACTATGCATGACTAGGTTGATATTAGGTGCAGCCTATACCATTTGCAGTGATAATTAAATGTTTGCCTATTCATTGCATAAAAAGCTTACTTGGTATCATTACTACCTACCTGATTATTTACACCGGAAACAATGTAGATGGTTTTACTACAAATATGTGAATACTGATATGCTATTCACCTCGCCTTTGTGATACAACTACATACTAGGCAGTATTCTAATCAATCGTGGATTCCGGTCGGAGCAAATCTATCCGTTTGGATCAAATGTTGCCGGGGGCGGATTGATGAAGATGGCTGTCAAAATGTTTCACGTATCAAGTCACTGTTTACTTACACACTCGATGTTTCTTAAGAAAGAAATGATTTTGTGGTAAGTGTAGTGTTTTCAGACGAGGCTAAGAGAAGTGAATGTCGAAGTTGACGACGGTTTGTTTGCTCACAGCTGGCAACGACTAGCCAAAGATTTGCTTGGGGACATTTGATTTTTCAGCTTAGACTTATTCTTTAGACTTGAAAACGAAAAATGTCACTACTCCATACGTATTTACTTTTGCCTTTGAATTGTTTTGTTCATGTGTATCTCTTTTTCACTTGTTTCAATTCAATCCATTTGTCTTAACTTATGACCACTCGAACTGATGTTTAACTGCTTTTTATTGTTTCTGTTATCGATTCTTACATGGTCGTTAAATATGAGTCCAGCTAAAAATAATCTAAACAAAATGCCTGTTGACACCCACTAGAATTCTTTTCATCCTCCACTACCCATTCATACAATCGGAAACGTTATATCAGTGGTTCAAGCTTGTTATCGATGGTCTCCAACTGCCTAACACGAAACATTTTAGCCCCAGATGTAAACAAGACTTGTATGTTACTTAGGAGCCATGACTACTATTGTATTGAGAGTATTGATGTAGAAAAGTAATTCGAATGTTAACTGTCTTGGATTGAGTTTTTTTGTGCTTTTTGTTGGTCGTCTCATATCTTGTTGCCACCCAAGAAACATTTTCGTTTAACTGAGACTCTGTGGTGTGACTCAGTCTCTACTTTCACGACTTATCAATTCCTTTATCTTACATATTCTTTATTGTTTCCTGTTAATCTTTTGCTGATCTGCTTTCAAAAAAAAATACTATTTTATATTGCATAGGGTGTTGAAAGCTGTCATAAGCGTAAATGCTATACCTCTGGATCAACTGAATATAACTGTGGTTGATAGACATTTAAAATCAAGTGGGTAACTAGCTATAGTAATTTTAACTGAGACTGAACGTTTACTTTATCTACAGTTATCACCTTGTATCTCCTTAGACGGAACAAGAAGAAATTATATAAAGCTGTAGGCTCGTACAGTTAAGTACAAGAATTCGACTGCGCCTTACCTAGCACTCATCTTACGGGAGGAAAAAAGTATTAGAAAGGGACTCACTAATCAATTTTGTAACAATAAATAATCAGTATTTTCAATATTTTAACCAATAACGTTAAATGTTTCTTTGATATCATTACGATTTACGTAATTTGAGTTGTTATATTTACACTTTTCGAAATGTTTTGAAAGGGTACATATTCTTGTTGTAATATACATGCCGAAAATTCCAAATTGTACCAATATATTGCTTGGAATGAACTGATTATTATTATTACTATTACTATTATTATTAGTAAATATCGCTAAGTGTTGAAGAGTCTCTTACTTTAGTGGACATACTGTTGACTTGATCGATTGACTGTTCTCAACACTTAAGACTAGGTTACACAACACTGATTACTGTATAGTGGTCAATTAATGCATGTTCATTCTCTTCATCTTTTTTTCGCATTCAACATATATGTATTATCGTATTTCATTTTAATACTCATCTTCTTATTCTTTGACTACAGATGGGGTACACAAGGTGACTTTTCAACGAATCAACCTCTTCCTACAGTTAAAGTGAAGTTGTATGCTGAAAGTTCTGGGCTTTTATCACTTGATAGTGGTAAAGAGTTGGGTCGTGTAAGTTCATTATTTCACTCAATATGCTTGTTTCTGTACACTATTGCTTATACTTTTTTTAATATTTATCTACCGTTGAATTTTTATAGTCTATGTTTTTATGACCTAATTAACCCTTTTGTGACAGGATCATTTATTCTAGTGTCGATGATAAACTTTATTTGTACTAAAGTCAAATGGGCAAAAGTGTATTGAAAGTGATGATGAATATATCACTCTGATTTTCAAAAGCAGGAGAATACTTATCTAACTATTTATTGATATACTTGTAATTCTCCGTTATCCAAAAGTCAGTAACTTTCTTTTGGTGTTATATGTTTGGAAGGTAGTCGATAGGCAGCCTTAAACCTAGATTTCGTGCTTTTTGATACTCGTCATCAGGGTGTGTCTTCAAACCCAAAGAAACTGATATCCTCTGAAAGATTTTAGCCTACAACCCTTTGTGCTGTGGTTAGAGATGTTATCCCTGAGGTATTCAGGGTGTGATTGACACTCTTTCTCTTTCTTGCTTCTTATTGTTTGTTTGAACTCAAATCAATAATTATATGAATCCTAATTATGCTCTTTGTCAAAGGATTGTTTCACATAGTTTGCAGAAACAGAATGAGGTTTATTGATGTCTATGAACAGTCTTTACCTCTAGATAAAATCTTTTTGTATGTGTTCTTGCACATCATTTAATTCTTTCTGTGATCAATAGATAAAGACATCGGGGCAAAATTTGTGTACTTTCATACTTTTTTGCTGATATAATTTGACATACTGACTGATATTTATCAAAATGAATGTTAAAGTAACTGTTTCACTTGATTTTCGAGGGGGGGGGGACCAAATCTTTTTTACACTTTACTAATTATTACTTCACATGAAATGCATTTTTTTAAAAGAATAAAGTCGAAGTCTTAAATATTTTATTATTATGTAATATTTTCTCAATTAACTCGTGTTCTTTTCATGCACTTGATAATCCTTCTAGGTATGTCTATGCTTTCTAATGTGGTGTTGAGCAGTGTAGTGAATTGGATCAGTTTACATTTCTGAAAAATTTTGTGTTATTTACACCTAGACATACTATGTGCAGAATAATATAAATGCTAAAAAAAGTAATCAGAAGCTAGAATGAACTATTCAAATTTCGTTTGTACCAGTGTTTCAATGAAAGATGAATCATTGGGCTATTGTCCACTGTCTTATCCTTCTTCAACTATATCTGATAACAACCTGAATGGGTTAGTTGATCTAGTCACCAGCACTTTATGCAGTGTTATTATGCTATAAACGATACTAACGTGGTACTGTTACTTATTTACATGTTCCACTTGCTGCGCAGTAATAAACATACCAGACAGTGATATCAGCAAAACTGTATCTCATACAAGTAACCTGTAAATGAATTTGAAAATTGTAATCGTAAGACTGATAATCGAGTGCTACCTTAACATGGTGGTCGAGCTTACATATTACAGTGGTTCAACAAGCAATGTTGATAGTAAAATGTATAACATTGATGTTCAACCGCACCAGAAAAGTTTACTTAGTAGCAGTAACACAGCAACCTGTCAACATTATAGCGTGGATTCCTGGGATAAAATAGGAGGTCAACCGTAGAGTCTTTCTATCGACTGTATGGGGATTTGACAGTGGTGAGGTGTTTCCTGTGAATAATCATCAGTACCACCCTGACGCTAGCTTTCCTATCGTAATCGGGTATTAGAAAACGTAGGTCTGAAAAAAGGCACGTTTTCTTCTTCTTTGCGGTACGGTTGATCTGGATTGTCTAGCTGTATACTAGTTAATCAAAGCAAAGCCCCAAACTGCCAGTAAAACCGTACATGACCAATCTCAAGCAGATACCCCTTGGACTCTATGGTTATCGACTACTATCACTAACCCGATTTCCCTTTTTTATGCCTCACAACGAAGTAACTTCCCACTGTATCTGCACTCAAGTTTTCTGAGACCATTATCAACCCTCGAGATCCTTGTATTCCAATCTCTCCTCACATCTCTTGGTCAGTAATCCTGCTTTATCTTTAGTTTATTCCAACAACGAAGACCGGCCTCGGAGAAGCAATTTGCATTTGATTGGTGAGAATACCATCCCAAGCCACTGCCACTCACGGTGTCCAGAAGACTCTGAATCTCGTTAAAATTTTCATCTAACAAGGCGATACCATCACTATATCTGATTCTTATTCTCCAGCTAACACTACACTTAACCTAACCAATAATTCTCTACCACCATCCTGTCACTACCACATGTAACCATGCTTCCATTCCTAGTCTCAGATTATTAGAATTCTTCGTATCTTCTACACGTATTTGAGGACCTATCTCTGTTCCATTCAGGATCTGACTGGGGACTAGCTGGAGATCAGCTGGATTATTGCTGGAAACAATCCATCCCTTATTCCATTCATTTTCAATGAGTTAATTGGAGACACCCTTCCCACTATCTTCTTACTAACCATTGATCTCCTTATCCACAGTTTTCTTGATGAATCAAATAACTGTCAACTGTTACCTATTGTTTCCACTTCTTTAGTCTTCGCTCTCTATCTACCACTTCCCGCTGTCATTGTGTAGACTTCTTGTTAGTCTATATTTGATTGAGTTTCGCTTCTCACTATACTTAAAGTCTATAGGAATGTGTTCACGAGTATCGATTAATTTAGTGTTATACTAATGCTCATCCTCTTTATCCAGAGTGATGCATTTGTAACTATATGTAAGACGAAGATTTCACAAGCCAACCAGTGTGATTTATATTCATGTTGGTAATGAGTTGCATAACGCAAAACGCGCTCTTCTTCCTATTTGGGACTCGTCAGCTGCACTCCTAAATAATGCATAACACGCGTTTTGGTTTATACAGATAGTCACCAACATGATCATAACATCATGAATATCTGGGAAGTTTCCAGGCTTTTGCATAGGAGTTCATCTTCCAACAGAGGTTAAGCAATTCTTTTCATTATAGCAACAGGAAATTTTAAGTATCAGAACAACATCAGAGTGATTCAGTTGATTATTTCTATGAAGATAATAATAGTTATGTCGTTGTTATCATAATAATTTTTTGATTGCAGTCATATCTTGTTTGAATGATACTATGTCAAATCATGTAGTATATATTTATATAACATACGGTTTCTGTTTTCGCTTATTCGACAGTTGTTTAACTATCCAGACAGATAAATCACTGTACACCCCAATCTATATATTATTTATATTATATATATATATATATATGTATTATATATTATTATATTATATATTATATTATTTTTACACAGTCTACGTTTTATAACAAAATTTATAGTTTAAATATTGTTCCAGTTATTCTCAAAAGATTTCTGATTATTTCTAAGGTTTAGGAATGGTGAATGAAGTTCAAATGACTCTTCGGTTGCTACAGTGTTGAACTCAGTTATCCCTGATTTAGAAATCTATACAATGACCCAATCAATTTTTGCTTATTACTTGCTTTATCTAGTCAAGGCTACCTGAAATAGTCTAACTAATAATTGATAATGGGTAATAATTGAAGGTGAAATGGAAATTTGGACCACGACCGGTAATCATCACTACTTGTCTGCCGAACCACAGCTATCATATATAGTCAAAATGATAATCAATACGATGCTCACCCCCTCTCCAATTCAGTTAGGTTTGGATTGAGATAAGAAGTCCTGACTAGCCAGTCTATGTGAATATGACCAAGTGGTAGTAACGCACCACAAATTCATATGGTATTCATGCAAAACTCTTAGTGATTCAAGTGAAATAAAAATTTTGTCAGTAGTCAGACCTAGTATCTCAGTTGGTAGAATATGGGGCTGAAAACCCAGCGGTCGGTGGTTTGAATCCGACCGTAGTTCAAATTTTCATTTCACCTTCAATCATCACCCAGTATGAATATCAGTTTGCCAAACCACGCCTATCTTAAATAGTCAAAATGATGACTAATACTTGTTTTTCTGTCATTTCACTTTTGATGATTATTTCATAGAAAAAACGATTCACGATATAAATAAATTATATTTACATGTTTGGCTGAGAGGGGACTACTTAAATACCCCTTGTAAAAGAATATTATGAAATTATACCAATGTTATCCTTTTACATTAGGTTGTACTCTAGGTCACAGTATGCAAAATGAGTCATTTAGAAAACAAAGAATATGAGCGAAGAAATATTTCTTTCCAGTTAGTTCCTTCCTTATCGATGGTTGTACACTAATACCATTTTGTGGTGATAATTGTTTCATAACAGATTATCAACTTCAGAGTATCAAAGGGGTGATAATTATTCAGGGTAATTAAAACGTTAGGTAAATTATGGAATAATTATATAGTAGTTTGGATTACTGGGTGATGATTGAAGGTGAAATGAAAATTTGAATCATGGCCGGATTCGAACCAGCGACCACCAGTTTTCCGGCCTGATGCTCTATCAACTGAGCTACGCGGTCCGATTGTTGACCAGATTTTCATCTCAAATATAGTGCATCGTAAAAATTTTTTCTTCATACATATTTTATACAAACAAGTGTTACTTTGTAGGAGAAGGAAATTTACTATAAGGCCATTTTGATACTTGGAAATACCGGTTGGTCACAAAACCTGCTCATGTAATTCTTAGATGTTGTGTGCCCTGCTGCTGAGATTATACATCACGGTGTACGAGAAGGGAAGGTGTATTATTCTGTCTGAGACCCAAATATTTCTGCCTTGAAAGTGCCAAGCAGATATACAGTCATGTCACAACTTGAATATTTTTGGAATTTGTTGAGCCACCTTGTGCACATTCCTGTAGTAGACAATGAGCCGCACTCATTGCATGAGGGCTAATGATACTACCTGACTACCACAACTTCAGTAGGTAGAGAGGTTTCTATACCCGCGATTCACCGGTTAAAATTCATCTTCTGAAACCAATGAGCTATAATTTCACAAACACTTTCAAAGAATGATACATTGAGTGGTCATTGTGAGATAAGCAACTTCTTGTTGTCTAGTCCTAAGGGCTGATCGGATTCTGTCGATCATTTTACAATGTTGCCACCAGGCTATTAGACTCACTATCGCGATACACTGAGATGGATATTGTTGGATAGAGGTAATCGACAAGAAACCCTTGATCTAGGTTTTATACTTTTTTTGCACTCGTCTGCAGGGGGTATCTGCAGCCGCTATGGAACTGATGTCCCGCTTTAGATTCGATTTCACACCACCCAGTATTGAAGCCGGAGAACTTACCACTGAGTTATTCTGGCTTGTCGTGCAAAAGCGTTACTCATCACAGGGATAACGAATTTGACCATTCTTCAAGTTAGATTCTACATACATTCGTGATAAATCAAGCAGTTGTTCTCCGTATTTTGTTAATTATGGGTCACAGAAACGAACGTTTACCCGACTGGTATTATATAGCTTATACAGTCTTTATAGTAAATTATTATTTGTCTAACTAAAAGATAATGAAATGAAACGTATACCAGGTATTCTATAATTTTGTTATTTCCACTGTTATTTCTGTCAAGTTTCCTAGTAATATCAGTTGCATAATATAAAAACTAATTAAAATCACGCCTGAATAAACACAAACGTGAGCATTCCTATGGCATCCACGTCAGCTATGTTGTTGTTCATTATGAAGAAGGCAGAAATAGACAATGGTAACATTTAAGACAGACTCTGACTATTACTACCATTACCAGTAATATATATTTTTTAATATTCAAAAATAGGTTACAATATAATACTTGTGAATGTTGAGCATAAAATGAAAAATTGAAAATCAAGTCTTTTTTTTAATCTTTATTATCTTTCAGGAAATCATATAAATTGTAATATTATGTATACATTTATAGCTTTGTATTACTATACTCAAAAATTGTATAAAAAGTACTAGTATGAATATTTTTGTTTCTTTTCACCATTAAATTCTTATGAGATATAAAATCTATCCTATTTTCATTGACTGACAGTTTTATGTCATACATTTTAAAATTGTATTTACACTTAGATCATTTATTTTCAAGGTAACTAAATACTGCTTTTTTATCCACTTGGATGATTTGTGGTAAAATAAATTGATGTATTTTAAAAACAACCCTTACCAAAGATTGAAAATAAAGTGAAGCAGGAATGACAACCAATGAGCCTTTTTTTCAACCATTTCATTCTGATTTTGGATTCATTTGGCGCGTTTTCTTATATCTACTCACGGTATATATATATATATATATATATATATATATATATATATATATATATATATATATATATATATATATATACCAAAACTGTCAGGTCTAATAAAGAGTATGGTTGTTAGTCAGCCACTAGATTGAAATTTATTGATTAAAAATTTCAGTTTCAACTGATTCTTAACCACCAACTTCTTAGCTAGGTGTTCATTACCATGTAATCATTCTTTAACCCCATAGGTTGAGATGATTTTTAGCACTATGAGAAAGTCAGAAATATGGTTTCTTTATTGAGTTATTTGATTTACTACTAAGAATCAAACTTTTTGGTTGATGAGCTGTTAAGTCTATTTGTTATGATTAGTTGTACTACACTATAATTAAAAGTCTCTACAGTCACATTGTGTTTCTTAAAAGGTGCATAATATTAACTTGAATTACACCACAAGTAGATTGACAAACCTAACTTTAATGCATCGAATTCAATGGAGAGGTTTGTATGGATTAATTGATTTCAGGTTGGTAATCGTCATGGAGTGACATCATTTGAAAGACCACTGAAAATGTAGAAGTACTGAACAGGTGTTTCATCATAGTAAAGGGATCCTCAGTAGTGCACAGGACCCAGGATTCCCAGTTTCCGTGGCCCGCATATTGCTATTGAGGTATTATGTTTGAATCCAATAGGTCGCATATCCTTAGTTTTACTAGTTTGCGTTATAGCGCATTATTTATCCACTACCATCGATGACTACTTGTCTTCACCTCTGAGGCGATTTGCCCAACTGGTTATAACTTCTCACTACAAATCTTATCTCGAAGTCATGAGTGTCCACTTTTGAGGAGTCCTATAATGCAGCAAAACAGCTGTTCAGTACTGTGAGGTTCTCATTGGTTTTCCAACTGATGTCAATCCATGATGACTATCAACTTTGGTACATCTAGTTGATAAAGTTCTAGAGATAAGACAACTTCCTCCGAACTTGAGGAGACGCTTTGGTGATGATTAACAACAAGCATGAGATTTATGTATGCTCAGAAGTTTTTTTTGCTTTAGATTTTCATTTACACTAATACTTTATTTGATCATTTGTCCAAGGCAAGTAGACACCTTAGTTAGACTAAAGGGTTCAGTTTCCTTGGTTGTGTGTTCAAACTTCTTTTGTCTGCCTTTTTATCTCAATAAGCTGAATTTCACGGTCTTAACATCTAGCTTAAGTACTGCTATAAAGATTTTTGTTAATAAAGTAGTCATGATAAACTTTTACTTAGATTAAGTACATAACGCACCAGGCCATCGAATGCAACCCAATAGGGAAACGACGAGTTGGGCGTCCGAGGGTGACATGGAAGAGATCGTGTAAGAAGGGAAAGAAAGCTTCTATGAAGTCGTGAAGCCAGGTTCAAAAGGCTGAAGAGAGTAGAGTGAAATAGCGACGTGCTACTGAAGCCCTATGTTCCACCAGGAACCCAAGGGACAAATAAATAATATGATAGATTAAGTAATAAGTTACTTATAACTCATCTATACTCATAGTTAAGTATTTCGACTAGATACTTATTCTCTTGTTTGTTTGTTTTCAGTTTTAATATTGCATTTTTCAACACCTTTTAGGTGATATTAAATCCTACATGTACAGGAAATCGACAACCTGAATGGTATAAATTACAAACTGCAAAAAGTGTTCCCGATGATTTACGTATACAGCTCACATTACGAATGGATAAACCAAATAATCTTAAACATTGTGGCTATCTATATGCATTGGGTAGAACAGCATTTAGAAAATGGAGACGACGTTATGTTTGCCTAATACAGGTAGGCACCTTCGATTAAATTTTTTTACCTGTTGTCTACTTTTTTAATGTTTTAGATTGCTGAGCATTTACATAACTACAATGGGAATTCAATATAATCAGTCATATTGTGGACTATAGGTTGACTTTCGTTTTTTATTTCTCTCCATATTTTCATTATTTGACCAAATTTTTATATTTAGTAACGATTTGACAGGTGTACAGTCTACATTTTTCGGTGAATATTGTCTACATAAGCTGATAAATACTAAGTTTACTAAGAGAGAGGATAAATTATTAGCTTTATTTACTGTATATTCTGTTGTATGGAAGTTTATCTACGAGTTTTTATGTTGTTTTACAAATGGAATTAAACTTGAGAACTTTTTATATACAATTGTATGCAATAAAACTAATTACTCAAACATTTGAATTTGGGGGATATCAACTTGATAAATCATTAAATCCCAAGTTGAATTAATCTAGTGCTCATTGGTAATTAGCTTGCAGAGGTGATTTCTAAAGTTCCAATAAGAAGTTGTGATTGGTGGAATAAACCTGATGACCTTGAGGACAAATACTCAACGATGACATTGAGTGATTGTTGCGCTATTCATGAATTGGCAGAGGTTAGAAATATGAACTATTGAATTCCAACGCAGTGATTCAGTGTTAATATGCTGGCCGTGGAACTTGAAGGTCCTCGTTTCGATTCCTGGCCGCCCGGGGTCATAGGTATGCACTTCTAAGTAGTCCCATACTTGGATGAAACAGCTATCCAGTGCTCTCAGGTTTCCAATGTTCCTTCAAATGATGTCAGTCCATGATGAATACCATCTTGGGATCAATAAATCCCCACAAACCCAGTAACTGGATTAATTTTCATTCCCTAATATCCTAATCGTTATATTTGTTCTCCCACTTTTCGGCTTAATATAAGTTGACTTGATAAGTAAATATGTGATCAAATTGTTCAAAATATATTGCCCAAAGGCGTCTCTTATTGTTAAGATAACCGTCTTCCTCTAACTAAACTATATAGTCATATTTCCACAGTAAGAATCCATTGAAGCAAATTCCTTGCGACATTCAATATTTTTATTCCGTTATTCATGTATTATACTACCATTCAACATTTTTCATTGTGGGTAAAAAGGAATGAGCGATATTGATTACAACACTGACATTGATAACATCAGTGGTTGGCAATTGAAATCTCACTTTCATGGTCAAAAATATGTTTACATTGCACTGATAGTGATTCATAGTTAAGAGAGAAGTAGTCTGTATTACAGAGCAGTATAGCTCAGTTAATGAACACTTCTTTAGCATCTTATTTTTGGGATTAAATCGTAAATGCATGTCATTGGAATCATTAAATAGTATGACAATGCGCTCGAACATTTTCGTCAAAGAATGAAAATCAAGCCTAGTGTCAACTAATGTCTTTAATCGAGTAGAAAATTGTTGTATTATGGTACCAATTAGTATTTTTGTGTTTAGAACTAATCTTCCATCTTGACACGTCTCATATGAGACACAATATTTAAGCTGAGTCCTACCCTTTGATTATATGGTTTCAATAAAGGCTTCACGTTGCTGAAGATGTAGAATGCACCAAAAAATAATAAAATAATCCTGTTGGATCATGAAAACGTCCCATGTACACTTGTATTGTGAGCATAATCCTTTCATGTAGGCTCTAAACATTATCGCTATTATTGGAGTGATATTTGCTGACCAACCTAATCAATTAAACTAAATCCTGAGAATATTTTGATTACTGAGAAAGTTACGAACTGTGCGTTCTGTGAATTGCATGGTTTAATCGGGAAGCTTTCTTTATCTTCATTGATCGGTCACTTGAGGGAAAGCAATTTCATCCTGTCTAAATGTTGATCGAATTCTATCGATCATTTTACTTTGTGGCCACTGGACGAGGCAGCTCAGCATCATGACGCACTTTGGTAAATGTTAGTTGGATCGAGGCAGATACGCCTTGCCAACAAGTAACAACAAGCACGAATCCTCAGTTCAGAGCTTCCTGCCGAATGCCTCCATCAAACTAACCTCTATCAAAGTGTATCACGATGCTGAGTTGCCTAGTCCGGTGGCCACATTGCAAAATGACAGATAGAGTTCGATCAGCACATAGGACTAGACAATATGAAGTTGGTTACCTTCCATTGACCAGTCACTGTATCTAATCCAATCCTACAGAGGGTCAGTTGCGGCTGGAATAGCTCAGTGGTGACATCGCTGACTACAGCAATGGATGGTGCGGGTTCGAATAACAAGTACAATATCAATTCCGTTAGGGTTGCAGATACGTCCTTATGAGTGTCAACAACCACGAAACTTATGTTCAGGGCTTCCTGTCGATTACCTCCATCCAGCTGAAAGCTTTCATTGTCGGTAAAAATAATGAAAGCTTCACGATTAAACCATCTAGGTTAGAAATGCAATATAACTAAGATCATCTATCTCAGCTACAAGAATTCCTTCACCATTTCAAAACAGTGTGTATGCTTTTGTCTGAACAATATCTCATCAATTTATTGATTATTTACAATAAATACATGCATCTCATGACATAATTTGGATTAAATGTCCGTGGAAGATATCGTATAGACTAAGAAAAAGGTTTACCGTTATTATATTCACGATTACGCTATCAACTTAGTCTGATTTAATGTCTTGAATCTTTACTTGACTCGATCCTTTTTCTAATATTAATCAAAACTCTCTTATTTTCATTTCCTTAAGATTTTAAACTTATTATTCTAAAAATCGGTTTGTTTATCTGTTTTTACGTTTTAGTGATAGGATGGAACACTTTTCTAATTTTCTGTTCATACTTTGTTGTTTATTTTATCATTGTTGTTATTGACGTTGTTAGCAGTATTGCTGATTAGAAGCATTTATTTTCCCTTTTATTTATTGATTTATTATTCTACTTCATATTTTTTCTATGAAAATATGACTGAGATTTTCCTTATTCACTCGCTTACTCAACACTTTTAAATGCTATAAATCCTTTACTTCATATAGACTTTAGCTTGTTTATTTTGCAATTAGAACAGACAGTTGGCTATTGAACAGCTAGCTGAGAATTATGCAAATTAACAGTATTCTTTGAAAATATCATTTAGAAGAGGTGTTGTTTATATGCCTAAGATATTTCACCTTCTTCATTTTCTAGGCTACATTGTCTATGCTTAGTTTTATTCTTTGATTATAGAAAACATCGTCTACCTGGTAGAGTGATGTAGTCGTGAACAAAATATTTTTCTTGATAAAGAGCTTTCTGAACAAGTATTATGTTATGTATACTTATTTCTGAATATTATATACATATAT
Source organism: Heterobilharzia americana (assembly GCA_944470555.2). Classification (NCBI taxonomy): domain Eukaryota; kingdom Metazoa; phylum Platyhelminthes; class Trematoda; order Strigeidida; family Schistosomatidae; genus Heterobilharzia; species Heterobilharzia americana. The sequence goes on along the minus strand of OX104127.1, from coordinate 136,639,902 downwards.
TGAGAAGAGTTGTACTTTAATCTCACCTTATTTTATTCCCTTCATCATGTTAGACTGTGTTTGACCTCAACTACTTGAACATCTTTATTTTATTCCTAACTGTTCATATTCAATAGGTAGATTGATAATCTTGGTAAGTGTTACCTTTTCAACTTGACCTCTAGGTAATGGATAGTTTTTCAGGAAACTTGGTTTTTTATACTGTAGTTTATTCTAAAAATGTCTTTTAAACACTGATATTTCAAACATCTTAGTTTATATTTGCATATGTGATAGTTTTATGCTCAACTTTTATTGTGCATGGACTTCTGAAAGTGTAAATTTCTCCCCACTTCCCGCCCTCTCCCTTCTCCGCCCCTACGTTCCTTCATTTTCTAAGCAATAGTCAAATTTCTATGCTGAAGATAGCCTAATTGACTTTAAGAATGCAGACAATACAAGCATTTTAATTAAAATCTCTGGTAAAATTTACTCCTTCAGTTATTCAGCGACAATTTAACATTACTTCTAATATATGTTTTATGTCTCAAATAATAATTATTGCTAAGAGTTCGACGTTAATTAATGCTTTATGGGGCATTGGGGATTAGAGAAGTTGGTCTTATTGCGATTTTCGCTTACCAAAGGATTCACTTTATATTAAATAGTTTCCTAGTTGATATAAACATAAACACTAAAGCTCATTTAGCTTTTGGCATCGATTTCAATAAATAGGGACGATAATGTACTTTAATGACTTCTAATGGACTGAGTGACTGATAAAATCAACGTAGAACCTCTCACACACGTGAATTAGCTCGAGTTATCACACTTCACAGTAGTATGCAAAGAATAGATGGATAAAAAAAGACTGATATCAAAGTAGTCACATTTATGTGAGAGAATAAATAATCTGAAGATGACGGTTGGTGTGAATATTCAAGCTCTAGAAGATATCAAGGAGTGAATACATCTGCGTTATTCTGACAGATTTCTAGCGAAGTCATCAAGAGTCCTCAACCACTGATTTCTTTCGTCTTAGGGGGCTCCAACCAGGCAGTCTATATCTCCTGACACGGTTCAGACCAAACCGTCAGGGACTTCATTAACAGCTCCTATGCCTTGGTCAGGCCACCCACCCTGAGTCCTCTTCCCATCTAATCCAACATCCCCCAGCATTGCATGTCGTGGTAGTCGGTGAATCGGTAAGCACAGTACATGCTCAAGCCATCTGAGTGGAATAAGGTCCATAATCTGATCAATCGATTTGCCTGTTTTGTCTAGTAACCTTCGCCTGACTTCCACATTGCTCACATGATAATTTCATCATATGCAACCAATGCTACGAAAACATCTGTGATTGAAACACTGTAACCGCTTCATGTCTTGTACTTTTAACGACCATGTCTCATAGCCGTATAACAGGACAGGTCAGTCTGTAGCACAGTGTACTCATCCTTCGCCTTCCAGGGGGGGCAATGTATAATGGATTGCTTTACTAACGAGAAACAGGTAGCTGTTCTTCTCTGAAGGATTTAACGTAGTACATAATTCTCGGATTACGCATTACCTCTATCATTTCCTCTAAGATTATGATTTTAAAGTGTCACATGTTTCAAGCTTAGTTTGCGTATTTTCAGTCCACAGCTCGTGCATAAACTCGCCCGCTACCCAAAGTTTTAGTTAACTGTACTGAATACTCTGATTTGCTTTGATTTATTATTCGTTAACTACTTATGATGGAAATCGTTTCAACCTTTTCTGAATGTGTATGAGTGACTTAAAAAACCACCATAACAACTGTTAAGATAACAAATTATTTTATGAAAAACTATCCTCTCAGCCGAAATACTGAGGGCTGAGTGGACTTTTTGGCAGTTATTCAGGTGGCCACTAAAGTCACTTATACGTATAGGAAAAAGCATAAAGTCAGGAAGACAGTGAAATATAATAAATTATCACATTTTTGCGACTTTATCTTCACTGCATATATAAAGCTACTATCCTGCTCTTAAATCAGGTAAATACCGTATCAGGTCAAACACTAGCGCTGATATATGCGAATAAACTTTTCTGTCCTTAATCTTTGTCTATTCTCTGTCCTTTTATTTTCTACATCTTTACTATTTCCTTCTTAGTTTATCTGATTACCCTTGTGACAAATATACTGATCGACTGATTTTATTTCGAGTTACTTACAACTTATTGATTGTTAGCTCTTTTCTCAGCTTCTAATATTGACAAGAAACATATTTTATCAACAGCATAACTATGTATGCTACTTTGAGAACTTTTTTTTATTTTCATCATTCTTTCATCGCTGTTTTCGTAGCCTTTTATTTTTGATTCTTCAAATTGACCTTATACTTATGAAACAAAAATAGCCAAGTAGAAAATAAGTAACTGCCAAAAAAACCTACTTCATATCCTTATCCATAAGTATCTAATTACTATATCGATGATGATAAAAACTTCTACTTCCACGAATTTCACTCTGTTTAATGTTATATCTCATTGATCACTAATTTAGTCATAAAAAGTACCTCGTTTCTTAATGGAATATATTTTCTTCATTCACAGTTATTGTTGTATTATGAAATAGTTTGTTTGCTTATGAAAACACAAATTTTTATAACCCCCTGTGTAATTATATACTTTTATGTAAACATTTTTGCATAATGTTATTGGAAGTTGGGGGTTATATCTGAGAAATATACATTTCAAACAATCTGGTCAAACATTTACTTGTCAAGACATTTTGTATAAGTGGTGAATATGGGCGGGGTAAGGCAAATAAATTAAGATAATACACGATTTTGGTAAATGTAGAGATAATAAGGAATAATAATAATAATAATCCCCTGGGATTAAAATGAGATAAAGATTACCAAAGTAGGTTTAAGGTGAGGACATGTTGTTTTTGAATACATACAAATGGGGTTTGAACTTTCATATAGCTGAGGCTTCAGTGTACGTGAGTATACTGTCTTGATGGTTCCAATGATCTAAAGGCTGTTTTGAGGTCAATTCTGTGACCTGTTTCTGTAATGTGTTTATCTATAGAGGATGACGCCTATCTGCCTCCTGTATCTATCGAATTATTTGAATGCAATTTCTTTTCTAACCATTTAAGTATACGCTACACCACTCTCAACTTCATAGTTTGAAAACTCCTACCAATGTATGTATCATGGGACATTTTTGGATTGAATTTGTTCTTTTATCCTAAATAGTTAATATGGAGGTTTGTGGGGATTTAGTGATTTTTTCCAAGCTAGTATTCATCGTGGACCGACATCATTTGAAGGAATATTGGAAACCTGGGAATACTGGGCAGCAATTTCGTCTTAGTAAGGGATTCCTTAGCAGTACCCACCCATGACCCTACCCTACCAAGAATCAAACCTAAGAACTTCAGGTTCCATGGTCAGATGGTTACCACTGATCCACTATGTCGGAATCCGATGATCCATATTTCCTACTTCTGTCATTTCACAATATAGCACGACCTCCATCCAATGCTGTGATTGAGTAGCTGTCCTCATTTTCGACCGGTAGACCGACTAAGTCAAACATGAATCCCGACCCAGTGGTTCAATGGTAATCTGCTGCCATTGGAATCCGAAGCTCCTGGGCTCGATCCCCAGCGGGACCGTGGGTGTGCGCTGCTGAGGTGTCCCATGCTAGGAAAAAATAGCTGTCTAATGCTCTCAGGTTTCCAATGTTCGCCCAACTAATGTCAGATCACGGTGAACGCTAACCTAAATAGTTAAACTGATTGGGTTCAATAGAGTAACCAGTGTTGTGATTTCTAATCCTAATTACCGACCTAATTCCCTTGATCAGGTTTACAATTTGGTCATTAGGCAAAGGGATTGGCGGTTATATATTAAGTCGGTGGAGTAATCCGTCAGATCACTGTATCTAGTTTTGATTTTTGTTGGCATTCATTGACAAGAAATCATCAGCCTAGACGGGACTGTTACCCCCTTAGAGAGTTGAACTCATTTCACCTGACTAGGCACCTGTTAACCATGTTCGATGTTGATTGGCCTTTGTTTAATTCAGCTGAAATCAAATCACAAAGTCTGGGGTATGTATGCATCAAATTATTTGTTGATTTGAACATAATTCTCCGTTGTTTTGGTGCATCGAATTATTCGATCTCTGTCTGCTAGCCACAACCAAGTTAATTGGAACTAGCTTTTCAGGCAGTGTCGAGGCATCCACATAGGAGGTCATCTGCCAACAGAGGTCGAAAAATTTGATCCAGTAAAGCATCAAATAGTAGTAACTAATGCCCGTTGTAGAAGAAGTGGCTATCGTGCCTCAGCGGCCTAGTGGATAACATCTTGGCGTTTGAGGCGATGAATACTGCGTTCAAATCTCAATGGCAACAACACTCCGCACTGGGGTGCAGGTATATTCAGTTGATAAGTCCCAAATGGGACGAGAAGCGCGTCCTGGATTCTTCTGCTAGCCGCAACCAAGTAAATTATTTCTCAAATTGCTGCAAACTACCAAGAGAACTTTTGTTCGTTTTACACCACTTTACTCATGTTCTGAAATGATATCGCCAAATTTCCAACAACAGTGAATATTCAATGAATTTATTCTATGTCTGTAACCGCTTGAGTGTGCAAAACGACTGACTAAAGTAAGACATTATTCTGGTGTTAGCACAACTTAAGAAGTCTTGAAGTTCGTTAGTAATCTTGGTTATGACAGGAATTAAGACTGAATAGATGTAGACTTCTTTACGTAGTAAATACTGATGATATCACCTAACCCTGGCCAACTGACTAACGCTGTGGCATTTGAAGTGAGGAAGACTGAGTTCAAGTCTCACTGAGAACAAAAACACACTTAATGGGGTTCGTGTGCATCCACCTGACAAGTCCCGAATAGGGCGAGATGCGCATCATAGATTTCACTGCTAGTCACCAACCAGACTACATTAGAAGCCTGGTTTATAAGAAATCATGATCGATATTTTCAGTCAGAAGCATTTCTATACATTTTAAAACTTAAAATGAAATTTCAAGGAAATCTACAATAAAAATTAAAATTTGAACAGTTAAAATGAGTACATTTTGCATAAACATGGTTTTACTGTCTCCTAATTCAATGATGATATAATCTTCATGCTGATTTCGTTGCTGGATTACTTCTCTCTTTTTTGTCTAGCGTTTTCGCTATTCGTTACTTTTACCTTGCAGTAATAAAATCTGTTGTTTTTTGAATAGATTTCATTTTTATGACTAATAAAAATGTTTTTTCAAGTTGGTATACATCATGGACTGACCTCAGTTTAAGGAACATTGGAAACCTAGGAGCACTGAATAGCTGTTTCGTCCTAGTATGGAACTCCTCAGCAATGCCCCTAACTAGCACGTTACCATTGAACCACTGAGTCGGAATCCAATAGTCCATATTTTCAACTTCTGTCAGTTCACAAAATAGCGAGATCATCACCGAATGTCATCGTTGAGCATTTTTTCTCATGTCCACTAGGTTTACCACACAGGTGACTGCTGATTGGAACTTCAGTAATCCCCTTTGGTAGCTAGTCACCAATGAGCACTAGATCCACTGAATTTTGGGATTTGTGGAGACTTATTGACAGAAGTTAGAAATATGGACCATTCGATTTCTATACAGTAGCTGGATGGTGAACATCAGGCAACGGAACCTGAGGGCCCTTGGTTCGATCCCTGGCAGCGAAGTGTCATGGGTACGCACAACCTATACAACACTACACTTGACAAAGAAGTGAAGAAGAGTGCGCGGAAAGACAAAAGACACATCTACGACACACTCCCAAGTGAAGCAAATCAGGCTGCTGGTAGGATAGACTTGACAACACTATATCAAATAACCAGGTTACTATCAGGGAGGGAAAAGATCAACGCAGCGCAGATGAAACCAATAAAAGATGATAGTGAAGGAGACGTAGTTACCGCCGAAGAGGAGAAACAAAGGAAACGATGGGCTGATCACTTCAAAAACCTTCAATCGACCACCACCACCTGCAACTCGTCCAGAAATATCACCAGCAACTCAGTCACACAACTATCAGTGAACACAAGTCCTCCGACAAAAGCCGAAGTGAAGTCCTGAATGCCATAAACTTGCTGAAAGCTGGGAAAGCAGCAGAACTAGATGGAATCCCGCCACTAACACTGAAAACAGATGCACAGACAACAACGGACATGCTCACACCACTATTGCAGGTTTGCAAGGAAGGAGCGAAAAGTATCTGATGATCGATCGGAAGAAGGGCTACCTTGTCAAGCTCCCAAACGAGGGCGACATAAGTCTTTGTAGGGAATGGCGAGGAATCATGCTATACCGCTGTCCACTCCAAGCAAAATATTAAGCCTCATCATTTTTGAGAGTCTAAAAGATGCGCTGGATTTAAAATACGAGCGGAAAAGACTGGCTGGCTGGCTTCGGGGAGAACAAATTATGTGCGCATCGAGTTGCAACACCACGCTACGCATTATCATAGAACAGAGCATAAAATGGCAGAATGGCAACTCTCTACCTCAACTTCATCCACTTTGAAAAGGCGTCGACTGAGAAGTAATTTGGTAAGCAGCTGCTTCAACACTACGGTTCTGGTGCCACAAACCTTTATCAACCTCACTGAAGAGCAGCTATATGATGCTACATGCTAGTCAAGTGGTCGACAATGGAAAGGTCAGTGATACCTTTGAAGTGAAGACAGGAAGGAAAAAGTCAAGACTAGGTTGTCGCCAACTATCACCCATCATCTTCCTGATTGTGGTCAACTGGACTAGATCATGCAACAAACAGTGAGGAGCTGTGAGAAGACGGGAATACGTTGTTTGGTCGATGAAAAGGCGCTAGAAGATTTGAATTTCCTGCATAATGATTTATGTCTAATGTCTTCTGCCGCACAAGGTCGAAGATCTACAGGCGAAAAGCGAAAAGTTTGCAGAAGAGGTAGGGCCGCGAAAACAGGACTTCAAGTTAACGTAGAAAAGACAGATGTGATGAAGATACCCAACCAACGACAATAACAAGCACCAATCAACGTCAACGGGAGAAACCTAAACGAAGTTGCCTCTTTCACCTTCCTACGCACCATCGTTTCAACTACAGGTGGCTGCACAGATGAGGACGTAAAAGTGAGGATCGGCAAGACAGCAAGACAGGTCTTCAATAATCTGAAATCAGTGTGGACATCTACTACACTCCATTCCACCCAGCATAAGGCATGAACAAGATCCAAATTGTCAACACTAAGTCAGTCAAGTCAGTACTTCTATGTGATGGTTGAGAGACTTGGTGCATTATGAAAACGTTTCCAACAAACTACAGACATACATCACCAACAGCTGCCACATACGCTCACTCGATACTGAAGATCAGATCAGATGACCGGGAAGAATAAGCAACAAATGAACTCACTATGGCTGGCAACGAACCAACCAAGAACCTACCACCCAACAAATGTGCAGAAGAATAAAGTGGAGATGGACTGGGCATACACTGAGAAGACCATTCGTGGACATCACGCGCCACGCCAAGCACTCGAGTGGGACTGAAATTGGAAACGACGAGTTGAGCGTCCGAAAGTGACACGGAGGAGATGGTGTGAGGAAGAAATGAAAGCTTGTGGGCAGTGATGGAGGCAGGTTCGAAAGACTGGGGAGACCAGAGTGAAATGGAGACGTGCTACCGGTTCCCAATGTTCCACTAGGAACCCAGTAAACATTTTCATCTCACTTTCAATCATTTCGAAGTATAAAATACTAGTCTGCCAAAATACGGCTCTCTCAGATAGTCTAATGATAATAAATACTATGTTTTTAGTGGAATAAGAGAACTGAGTTCAATTCAACTGTAGGAAAATAAAGTATGTACGAAATGAATTTATCATTCTTATTCCGTAATATCACTTTTTTTTCTGGTTTTGGCAAAAGCTGCCAAAGATCTTACTTACACACTTTAAGCATTCAATTTTGTTATGACGTCACTATGATTTGTCAGGAAACTCCCTTATGTTTGTTGTTTTATTGCAGTTTTTATTTCTGTTCAACATTATGAAAACTAATAAATTACTCCTTGAATTAATAACCTATTCGAATTCTTGATATACTTGATAGATAGATAAATATCTCAGTTGCCTGTCAGAACTATTGTTTTTTTTTCTGATAAAAAGTGTAGATTAATTTCTTTTTTAAAGAATTTCATAGGATAACCAATTTCCTCAATTTCTTTTTTATGGCATTAAGTTCTGCGAAAAATTACATCTCTTCTTGATGGTATTGTGTTCTGTCATCTGGATTTTATAATTGTGGAGTTTTTGTTGTCGTTCTAGATAACAAACTGTAAAAAGAATATAGAGAGAATATAATACCACCAAAATCATCCCCCCTGAGCTATAAATATTCCCCATCATCTCAACTTCATCCTTCTTACCTAAGTATGGTTTTGTTCCTTAATACCGTTTCTTCAGGGAGACATCAAGCGGTTAATTTTCATATATTTCATCCTTAATTTTAAGCTTTTTCACTAATCCATCTATTTTTTGCGTTGTGAGATAACTTGAACTGGATTTCATAGGATATCAATATTTCCAATGAGACTATTTCAGATAGTCATAGTTTGGCAAACGGGCTTTTATTCATCTAGAGTAATGATTGGAGATGGAATGGAAATCTAGGCGGCGCTAGACAGGTTTTGAGGTGAAATTAATGCCTAGTCAGCAGTTAAGTCTCGTAAATGACCGCTGTTTCAAACCCTGCTGCCGCTCAGGTTTTCATTTTACCTTCAATTATTACTCTCTATTTTAATGATACTATTTTCCTCATCTGTAAATGATCAAAGTAACCTATATAAATGTCATTCGCTTACATCGGATGACTAATGGAAAAGAAATCAGTTGATTTGTAGCGAATAACTCATAAATGATGCCGTAAATTTCTGAACATTTCTACTGATGTGATGTTCAAAGATCTATCAAATTGTATGTTAAAGAAGAATGAAAAAATTACACATTATCTAATCAAATGCCAAGGAATGGTGCCTTCAGGTTTACCAAGAAGTCACTTTCAAATTTCGACTAAATGATCCCTTCAGCTCCATATGACATTTGTATTATCTCTGGCTCAGATTTGTGATTGTTATAATCGTGTTTAATCTTGCTGGATGTGTGCAATATAGCATAAAGACATATTTTTTTAATATCATTAGCTCATGCTTCAAATTAGTATATTGTAGCTGTGTAGTTTTTTTTGTTTGATAGTAGTCTTCCATGATGTTTAGATTTCTCAAAGCCTCTTTCATGATTATTACTGTTTATGATCATCCAACAAAAACCTTCCTCTATCTTTGTTTCTGATCGTTTCTACGAAATTATTGTCTACAATTAATCACCTGATCATAGGAAAAGACAAAAAGGATGGTTGAAGTGAAGAAACATTTCTCTCTTTGATGAAGTCATTTACTGAGCTGTACATTCGTGAATATATGTCACTATGGGGAGAACATACCAGAATTACTCCCAGACAGGGGTTGAACTATATTAAACAAGGAAAGGAATTCGATTACGTAATGCAAATGAATGTTTAGAGTAGGAAAGTAAACACGACATTATGAAAATAGAAACTTTAATTATGTAACATAGGATTAATCTCTGACGCTGAGGTGAACTTCTGAATGTCTAGTGCTTCAGCTATAACGAAATGCCTTGGTCTCACTCCCTTAGACTGGTTTGATCGAACTCAGTGGAGGATTTTGAATGAGTTCTCATATGGAGATGATTGGCCTGAGTTCACAAGGTGTTTTATTATTCAGCTGAACATGGATTTCGGCTCTCCTTTTTTTGCTAGCCAGCTTAGGAAGGGTTCACGAGTGTACATGGTTGCATGGTATAGCCGATGTACTCAGCTCCACAAGAGTAATTAAACTGATATAAACATATTGATGTGGCCCAATGCATCAGCTTTTCTTTCATACATTGAACAAAACGTTTCTTGCAGGAGGAAATGATTCGAAGGTTGGGAGCGAAGTATGTTCTATCTAAATATCTTGAGAGTCATTTTTTGAGGATGTCTGCAGCTGAAGCACCAGCCATTCAATTTAGGGCTATGTAACCTTCGTCTTCTCCATGACCACCATATGGCCTTGACTGTCACAGATTAATTCCATATCATCTAATCAGAATTTCTATTTTCATAATTCCGTGTTTATTTTCCTACTCTAAACCTTCATTTCCACTAAGTAATTAACTTCCTCCCGTTATTTAATATATTTTGACCCCAGATTGGATATAATTCTACTATATTCTCCCCATAGTAACATATATTCATAAATGTACAGTTTATCAAATGACAGTGAAAAAGAAAAAAATTCCTTCATTCTACCTGATATAAATATTCATTCTTGTCATTCATTATCATTATTATGCAACTTAAGAACAAGGTAGCAACCTACTTGTTAGGGTTGGCCAATCCCTATGATAACTAATTCAATGTTTTATATTATCGCTGTTATGTTAAGCCTTATTCACGCCCTTTTTGCGGCATGTTTCTTTTTTTACCGCAGTTTAGAATGCTAAACGCTGAGTGGTTCATTTTGCCACTTTGATTATTCTATTTTTTTTCGCTGGCCAAGGATATATAAACGACCGAGTTTTTAATTATTAGTATTCAGCTGGGATGAATAAATTGTTATTCTTATCGTCTTTTTCTAGTGTCAGCTAAATACCGAGTTGAGAGGTCATTGTTCTATGATTAATCGTATTCGTCTCGGAGCATTGCATCGCTATATATAGAGCATGGGATCATAACACTACTGTGTCGATCTGCTATTCTCTCATGCATAATTCTTCTTTTTTCTCTTTTTCGAAAAAATTCCCATAGCATTGTAGAGTGTTATTATTAACTAGATTTCTATGCAGTGTATTGTTGAAACAAGCGTTCGTATTATAGAAAAACCTATAATGAGATGATGTTTTTGTTATTTTACAGTTTTAATGTATGATAATGACAATATTTAAGCCTGGTGACATTCTTTAAATTCCATGATTTATCTCCATTTCTTTTAACTATAATATATTTTTGAGGTACTTTTGTAAATTTAACGAGAAATCTTACTTTACCACTTAGTATTACTATGCATTTATATCTGGGTATTTATTTGTTAACTGGTTATCAGCAGATTGCCTTATTCTTGATGGAAGAAAAGAGAAATCTGATGACCAATCACTCTGTTCATGCAATAGCCCAGACTTTCATGTCATCAATCGGACAATAAGATCGAGAAAGTGAAACATACTTCATAACCTACCTACACGTATATACAACAGACATTGAATCACACTCACTGCGTTGAGGGATCATGATATTATCTGGTTGCCCAGCTCTCAGTAAACGGAATCCGTTACTCATTGGCTTGGAATCAAATACCTAGACTACAACTAGACAATGGAAAACTCTTAAGTTTATCAATGCTTTTTTAAATAGTTTTGTTAGGGCATGGAGCATTTTTGTAGCCAATGCGCAGATATAAACTAGTTAGAATGCATGCGAATAATGTTTACAATTGCTGTTGTTGTTTATGTAGTATCCATATCATGCTTTTCTTTTTCTCTCATAGGTCTCACAGTACACATTCATAATTGCTTCTTATAAAGAACGGAAGTCAGATCCAACGGAAGTTATGCAATTGGAAGGATTTACAGTCGATTATTGTGATGTACAAAGTGGTAGGTGATAAATTATTATTTGAACTGACCTTATTTATGTTTTCCTAATCTTATTCAAAGCAAATGGTCCCTGTGATAAGTTTAAACAGTACAATGACAAGATGCATATTATCCGAAACATGTGATGTACTAGCCCTATACACTTCGAGCAATCTCATCACACATATGGATTTGTAGAACTATTTATGTGAAAAGGCTTAGATCGGCCACCTGTAAAACATATTATTCAGCCAAGGTCATCATTGTAGAGAAGACAAAATCCATGTTACAACACAAATTAAACCGACATATAAAAGACTACATCACATCCCACTGTGTTTATCAATTTACATGGATGTGTGGACACATATACATAGGGAGGAGGAGTAATTGTGATATGCAGTTAAAGTTGGCTGAACATCCACCTAAGTGGCTTCAACAGATCCAATAAGCACAGGTGACAAACATCCATCTTCATTTACCACTAAACATATACCAGAAAATAACTATAGGGTGGACATGAAAACAGCTTATAAAGTACTACATAAAAGTGGTCGGGGCCGAGTGCTTAAATTCATTGAAGCTCTTGTCATCCTTTATTGTAAACCCCTTTATGTGTACTCATATTGAACCTATTTCAGTAGTAGTGATTTCAATTTTCATACCTCGAGTAATGTGATTTAGATTTTTGTCTCTGCTCCTTCCTATTCCTATATTTCCTATTGACTCCATAAACCCCTTTTGTAAATTTTCGTGTAAACAGATCGACAGGTGTATACGTGTTATTAGATTGTTTGAAATGTATAGCACTAATACTATACTGATAATCTTCGTAATGATATTCGTTTCGTAATAGTAATTAGTCGATTTCTTTAGCATACTTGTCATTGAAATCCAATTATCACTTCAGATTATTATTGGTTGCTAATGAAAAGTGAATAATGAAATACTCTCTCTTGCCTTTGTTTTAAAAAATCACTTGTTCACTTATGAATAGTGACCAGTTAACTTTATCAGTTTATATTTTACAGTGTATACAAATTCGAAACTATTTACAAAATACTCGATCAGCGTAATGAAACCAAATGGATTGCCATGGCCAATGACTGTGCAACAAATTGGTACAAAATGTTGAACTGAAAACTGCATCCTATTTTCAGTTATTAGTACTAGTAGTTTTCATAAGTACAGTATTCTGAATGAGCTACAAAACGCTAGATCTCGGTTGAGTCATGTATTAAGTCCTAATGAAACAAGGTATTTCATAGAAGTAACCGGATAAACAATTATAATCTCGTATTTTCTCGACTGAAATATATAGGTCAGGCTACAGACAAGATGCGGTTGCAGCGAAGAAAAATTTTTCTTTTCGATGAAGTCACTTACTAAACTATACATTCGTGAATATATGTTACAGTGGGTAGAATGTTCCAGAATTGTTTCCTATCAGGAGGCAAAATATATTGAATAACGAAAGGAAGTTAATTAATATGCATTTGTGCTTAGAGTGCGAAAATAGACAGGATTATGAAACTAAATGTAATTACGTAATACAGAATGAACGTATGGCAAAGTAGGAAACTGAACGAAGGGTTATGAAGATAAAATTGCGATTATGTAATACCGGATAAACCTATGACAGAGTATGAGAATAAACAGGGGATCATGAAAATAAGATTGTAATTGCGTAGTGCAGGTTAAATGTATGACAGGAAAATGCAGTTACCTGATACAAAATGAATCTATGGCAGACAAGACTTTATGCTGGCCATGGCAAAGATAAAGTTTGAACGTACCTTTTTTCACTTATAACGCTGGTTTAAACTTCTGGATGGCTATTGCTTCAGCTATAGACAAATGCTTTGAGTTTACTCCCTTCGAGTGGTTTGATCGAAGCTTGTAGAGAATTTTAAATGAGCTCTCGAAAGCAGCTTAGTGGCTTGAGTTCACAAGGTGTTCTGTTATCGAACTGAAGATGCCTTTCTGTTCTCCCTTTGGAAGTCAGGCTGGGAAGTGTTCTGGAACATTCTATCCACTGTAACATATATCCACAAATGTACAGCTTAGTAAATAATTTCATCGAAAAGAAAAATGTTTCTTCTATGAAACCGCACCCTATCTTTTCCTATGATATTGTTGTATCGTTTAATTTCTAATTTTAAGGCTTAATTGTTGATTGATGAAGTTTATTGGATATCCCTTATCTAACAAAGTTATTTGTATGGGATTAATTTTAAAGGTTATAAAACTCAACTACATTTTCAATTTAATTTTAAAATGACCTTAAAGGAAATCATGTTTTTTTCTTTTTTTTTTTTATTAAAAATTAAGTTAAGCTTTTCAAAAAAAAGCTTTCTCTAAGTCCACTACTTCCTGTTTCCATTATTATTCTTGATTTTCTACTCATCTCTAGCAATCTGCTTGTCTACTTACCTATCTCCTTATGATTAAGTATCTATAGGCCGATCGATTTATTTTCCCTCTTTCATGGTTACTTAGTCAAAGGAATCAATAAGAGAAATACTATAATCCTAAGCTTGACAGTATAACACATGACTAAATGTTCTCTTCTTTCTTCATGTTGAAATCTTTATCGATTTCGTTTAGTTATGGTTGTAATAAACAGTAACGAAAACTTAGTCAAAGACTTTCTTTTGAAAAATTGCTTTACTATGAATTTTCTATTGTTTTACTTCATCTCGTCTTCTTTATCTGCATACATTTATGTACATTTTCTTACTTTTTGGTACTGAAACCGTTGACAAAGTTCCGAGCGTAATCACAACTTAGTCAAAAAGCAGTAAATAAGTAATTGTAAGAGTGATGTTGACTAAACTGGAAAGTATGGAGATAGTAACTAGTGTCCTTAGACTGGTGATGAAGGGTCTACCTTAAAAAGCTTCATTTTGAAGAGAATTCCGGCTACATCCCTATGAAAATGGATAGATGAGTTCCAAATGATTTGCCGTGTGGATAATGTTGAGGTCAGGTGAACGGTACTAGACAAGACGGGCAACTCGATTGATGAGGTTTTGAACCTTAGTCGAGTGAAATGGCTTGGCCATGTATTGCGCATATCGAACCCCAACTTACCTCGATGTGCTATGCTAGGGGAAGCTGGACTAGGTTGGAAGAGGGTTCAAGTTGGCCAGACCAAGACGTGGTGCTAGTCCAAGAAGTCCCTAACGTTCGGTCTAAACCGTGTTGGGAGATGTAGACTGCCTGATTGAAGTCCCCGAAGATGAGAAGAATCAGTGATTGAGGGCTATTGGTAAGATAGCTAGAAATCGGCCACAATGGCTCAGATGTATTCACTCCTTGATATCTTCTAAAGCCTGAATATTCACACCAACCGTCATCTTCAGATTTTTAATTCTCTCATACAACTGTGTCTGCTCTGATATCAGTCTTTTTCTATCCATCTGTTCTTTGTATACTACTGTGAAGTGTGGTAACTTGAGCTGATACACGTGTGTGAGAGGTTCTACGTTGATTTTGTCTATCTGACTTACACATTATCTCGCACATATAAATAAGTTTTTAGGGTAATATTGCTAATTTCAGAAGGAAAAAAGATTATGTGAGTTACGTGAAACAACTGTTGGTCTAGCAGCTGAAGTCTGTCAAAGGTGACAAAGTCACCGGTTGGACACATTGAGGAATAGAATTAATTTATTGTCCATAACTTAGGTAGAACATTTTTCCATGAATATTCACTATCGTAATTGCACGCATCTGTGTTTTGCCTCTTTCTTCTTTTCTATTCTATTATCCCGGAACATTATGTATTGTTTGAAACCATTTGATACATACTTATCAGATTTTTCAAGTTGGTATTCATCATGGACTGACATTTGTTGGAGGAACATTTTGAACCTAGAAGCACTATACAGCTGTTTCGTACTAGTATGGAACTCCTCAATAGCGCCCACCTGTGACCGCACACTATCAGGGATCCAACTCAGAACCTTCAAGTTCTGTGACTAGCACGTTACCGTTGAGCCGCTGAGTCGGAATATAGTGGTCCATATTGTCAACTTCTGTCAGTTCACGGCATAACGCGGCCATCGCCGAATATCATCGTTGGATATTTGTCCTCATATACACCAGGTTTTCGCCACAGGTGATGACTTCTGACTGGGACTTCAGTAATCACCTCTCGAAACTAGTCACCGATGAGCTCTAGATCAATTAAATTTTGGGCTTTATGGAGATTTAGTGACAGAAGTTAGAAATATGGACCATTGGATTCCGACCCAGTGGTTCAATGGTAACTTGCTAGCTACGGAACCTAAAGATCCTTGGTTCGATCCCTGCCAGGGGAGGATTATGGATTCGCACTTTTGAGGAGTCCCATACTAGGACAAAGTAGCTGTCTAGTGCTCCCAGGTTTCCAATATTCCTCCAATTGATGTCAGTTCATGATGAGTGCCAACTTGGAAAAAGTCAAGAAGTCCCTGCAAACTCTCAAATTCACCTATCACATTATTGGCTATTCGTAAATCGAAGAACACTTGTTCAATCCACCTATAAAGCAAAACCTTCAGAATGCAAACACTCTTCGCAAGCACCACAGTGTCGTCTTAGTTATATGGGGTTAATGAAGCATGTGATTTCACAATTATCCTGCTGAAACCCAGGTTACCATGTTTTTCTACAACTAATTTTAGAACAACCGAAAATAATAAATGGGTTCTGTAATAACTACTCGTGCACAAAATTAATTCTTTTCTATATGATGTAACAGTCGGAGTATGACGTGGGTTTTAATAATAAGCGAAACGAGTAATGACTCAACGAGATACTTGGACTGGGTATGGGTAATGTGCCTATTTTCCCCTATACCTGATACTTCACTGAGCCGCGAAAATCGGAAGACAGGCCTGTGACTGACTTCAGGAAACGAATTTACTTGACAAAAAACATGATATTTACACACAGCTGCTACTCAGAAAATGAAACCTCTAGATCACCAATGAGATGAACATAAATCAAGAGTTGAAACGAATATATTCCTACCCCAAAGGTAAATGACCTTGAATGATGGTTTCCATTTTTGGCCACTTCCTAACACAATAACTTTTTTATCAGGATGGTAGAATACATATCAATGTATTGGGTCAGTTGTGCAATGAAATCAATATAAAGAGAACAGTCGTGATATAAAGAGGCAAAATCTAGAGATAATACTGCGACCTCGGTCTAGATTTTCATCTCACTTTCGATCATCACCTAGTACAATTACTAGTCTTCCAAACCGCGTCACGAGTTCACATGGTAGTCGGGCGAAACCCCACCTTGTGATTGAAGTGAAATGAAATTCTGGTCAGCAGTCGAACCTCGTAGCTTAGTTGGTAGAGCCCCGGGCCGGTAACCCAGTGGTCGCTAGTTCGAATCCGACCACGGTCCATATTTTCATCTTACCTGCAGTCACCACCCAGTATAAATACTAGTCTATCAAACTCTGGGTATCTCAAATAGTCAAATGATAACATATAATTATTAAGTAAAATTTGTTGTATAACTCAGCAAGCCCATCATTGCTTCATTGAACACCGTCCAACATGGTTAGACAAAGGTCAGTGATTTCCGTCAAAGGCTCAATACTCGCTTATCTAGTGGATACTGAGCATAAGATTGACAAAACTTCAGCGTTATTTACAAAGTCCTATCACAGTACTCTAAGTTTGTGCGCTTCCGATTGCTAAGCATGGCAGAAGCCGTAACAATTAAAATTTTCAAACCCAATTTATGTATTCAGAAGATGTCTGTTCATTCCATTTCCCTCCCATGGCTTTCAACTTCAACGCAGATACAGTTAAAATAATTTTCTCCTCGGTCACCCGGATAAATGTAAATATTATCTCTGTTTGTACTCCTGTCATTATCATAATATATTTTTTGGCCTTAGTTTCATAATTCACTAAGAATTTTTTATTATCTAATCTCTATGCGACAATAATTTTATTTCCATCTATCCCTGTACACACACAATTCACTCATACACCTACAAGGAGTGACCACTGGAAATATATAGACTTTTAGAAGTTTTTTCCTTGTTATTATCACTTTTACTGTGCTATCCTCATTCATATACCCGAATTAATTTAACCATGTTGATATCAAATGAGGACTATACTGAATAATTTGTAAATGTTAAAGCTTGACGAGAATTTACCGAAAATATGTATTCGCTTGAAACTCTATTTTCTAATTATCACAATGGGAATATTTAACCTCAATTTACAGACCAATTTATTGTATAACTGATGTTCTCCTTGAATTCTCTCATAAAAACTTCCTAAACAGTCGTTTTTCTGTTGTATTTTCATCTTGTAAATATTTTTGTAAATGATTTGATTTTTGAACCTCTGAAGAGTAAGGCTAAATAAATATTCACTTAAAAGGCAGAGCTTAACAATAACAAATAACTTATTATATAGTTAATTATATGGTTTATATATTTCACTGATGTTTATCGAGAACAATATAAAACTTTTGATCATTATACTCAGTCGTTTTACCTACAAAAATAAAAGAAATATTCATAATTTACATGGATTTCATTGGTTAATATACAAGTGGACTGGTGTATTGTTTTACATTATTTCTAATGATAAATTATGAAGTTTTTATTACAATAATAGTTTAAGACCAAGTTTTTAAGACAATATGTCTCTTGAGCATATAACAACTACATGTCTATAGGATATAGTTGGCTAAGTTGATTTTGTTGCTTCCTTAAATTATTATTCATTCATGAATGAACTTCAAATACTATATGGCATAACATTCTATCATACTTTATTTATTTACATATTCTTATTACAGATTTAGCATCTACTGGCGGTAAATACTTTCTTAATTTAGTCAAAGAAGGTGATAGTCTTATATTTGCAACAGATGATGAAAATGAACGTCAATTATGGATACAATCAATTTATCGTGCTACTGGGCAAACACATAAACCTATTCCACCGTCTAAAGATGCTTCTGGGAGTAATTGTACCAGTCTACAAAATGTTAATTTAACATCTGGGAATAAATCATCATCTACTGCTTCAGCTTCTCGAAGTAACACGTCAAACCTTGGAAGTAGAACACAAGGGGGTAAGTAAATCTAAAAGACGTTTGTTAGTGACTCTATCAACTTTTTTAATCACCCTAGTAATGATCAGTCATTAGTCTGAATGGATTAAATATCTTTGGTTGATAATTATCACTTAGAAATGTCGATTGCAAAATGAATGAAGCAAAAGCTAACAGTTTTCAGAATAAAATGACATCATTTTCTTTCAAGGATATTCTTCAGTTGCGTACAACTTGATATTAACCATCTTATTCACCTTCAACTGTATTTAGTAATTTACATGTGCAAGAAAGTACATGGAAAAGATTGAGAGAATCGTATCTACCTTATTTTACGAGAGTGTTCCATTAGATTTGTGTTTGAGAGGGAGTAAAATGCACCAGCTAGACATCAGATGGAAACTGGATATGAAATAGATGTTTCCGAAGAAAAAATATATGCTTATACCACGCTTTATACAAGACCCTCTCAATCGAACATTTTAAACCTAACCTCTGTGTGCAAAAATAGGCTGTGAATAATCTTTTTTGACCCTTGTGAATTCAAGTTTGTTTACTGTATGTCTATCTAATGAATTTTGATTACATTTAATTTTCATGCTTTATGATTATTCGTTGACTTGCATAATTCGTCAGTTGTATAGCAATGTAAACGAAAAACGTATAATGTCGCGTGATATCTCATCATTATTCCCTAATTAGCCATTACTAGAGTTTGTCTGTCGACAAATATCTGAAAGGCAAATCAGCATCGAGATTCCTGTACACATCCTCAAGGAACTACTTCTTAAATGTACTATAAATGTACATTTTGTCTTCATTAGCTCTCATTATAGACAGATTGATGGGATAGCTCTGGATTCGCCACTCAGCCCTATTTTAGCTGATATATTTCTTACCAAACTGGAGAATGGAGGATTGAAAGAGGTCATAAGGAGATGACTATGTATCACCACTATATTGACGACACATTCATTATCCTGGATTAGAATGTGGATAGAAACGAGGTGTTAAGAAAATTTAATGAGGTGCATACTTCACTAACTTTCACCTGGGAGGAAGGAAATGCTAGTAAACTACACTTCTTGGATATCTTGCTGAGCAGAAGAGACGATGTTTCACTCAGCAGATGTATTTACAGGAACACCGCATCTATGAGTCAGTATATACATTTTCTTAGTCATGTACCAACTCGGTGAAAGCAAACCTGGTTAAATGCCTCACTAATACAGCGCGAAAAATATGTTCGGATAATCTTGTACAGAAGGAGTTAGATTGTATTATTATATGAGCCAAATATCTACCTACATATCGATTCACTGTAAACTTCGGCATTTTCCATAACTGCAAGCTTCTGTATTCATGTTGATTGCTTCATTCTTAAAATAGCATAGAATACTGGTTATCTAGGAAAAGTTTATTTCAATAGGATCAATCTAATTCGTTAAAAAATTGAGGTTTAAGTGGTAAAAAGTATTACTAAACCATTCTGACAAGTATTTCTGTGATACCAGTTGAAGGAATGATGGATATCTAAGAGCACTGGACAGCTGTTTCGTCCTAGTATGGGACTCCTCGAAAGTGTGCACCAATGACCCCACGCCTCCAGGGATCGAACTGACGACCTTCATGATTCGTGGTCAGCAAGTTACCATTGAGCCACTAAGTCGCAATCCGATGATCCATATTTCCAACTTCTGTCAGTTTATGACGTAGCGCGACCATCACCGAATGTCATCGTTGGATATTTGTCGTCACGGTTACTAGGTTTGCCCCATCGGTCATGACTTCTTATTGGAACTTTAGTAATCCCCTCTGGAAGCTAGTCATCAATGAGCTCTTGATTAGTTCATTTTGGGGTGTTTGTTGGGATTTATGGATTTCAAGTTAGTATTCATCATGGACTGACACCAGTCCTGGAGCTGATTTCAGTCCATCATGAATACCAACTTGAAATCAGAAAATCCCCACAAACCCCCAAACTGAATTTCTTTGATACTCAATTTTGTAGGAAAATTTTAAGATTATGTGGTGCTAAATTCCATGTTGGTATTACCTGTCTGTCGCACTATAAGCTGTCATAAATGGTCGCGGAACACGAATCTTAGCTTGTTGACTTCAACTGAATAAATATACAGTCATGTATGCCTAATTTTCGCTTAACAGCATTAAAGGTTAAGAACTTACTTAGAAACCTTGTATTCTTATTTTTTTCTCATAAGTAAAGTAAAGATTTTTAGGTTATTCAAACATTGTGATTTAGTCAACACCTCATATGAACAAGATGAACACCTGTGATAATTTATGAGTATGCGCTAGTTTGAAACAGTGTTACATAAATGATGTATTCTTGATGGAAAATAGCATCAAGAAGTAATTAATTACTTGATTTAATCAATTTATAGATCTGAGATTTCCAGCAAAAAGTAAACGGATTCACAGCTGAAGGAAAAAATAAACTATGCCATATATACGTATTCCATAAACTTGTCACAATCAAATCACAAGTTTTTTAGGCATTATCGATATGATATATATATATATATATATATATATATATATATATATATATATATATATATATATATATATATATATATATATATATATGAAACTCTAACACCATACGGATAGTGTAATACCATTCGTTGATCACCTGAAAAATGTTCATATTATTGGCAAGTCTCTTAGCAACTGAAAATATTTAGAATTGCAGTATTCTTATTGATATGACATTTTAGTAATTTTTCTTGACGAAGGTACATAATCTATTCTCAATACGATAAATATCAGATGCTAGCAAGTATTCTTTGATATGGCAAGACAGTTTTCGGTAGAACTTGTCCTTCACTTCACCTGAACTGCAGTCAGTGGGTGTGTCAGCAGAGATTACAAAGAGACAACGGCAAGTTTCACTGTTCCTTCTAGTTCTCGCTGTGCCGTTCAGTCGGAAAGCTCAGAGGCGACTATCAACTGGGATCCAGTCTAGTAGCGAGTTTTCTTTACCCTAGTGCCTAATGCTATGCCTACACATGCAAGACCACGAGAGCTAGCCATCGAATCTCTAGAAACTCGAAGGGTGAATTTTGCGGATTCACCAGATTGGCCGACAGAGATTAGGTGAATAACAGCACTTAGGTCCTGTATGCGTGTCCCACAAATACGGCACACATCCATGGTCCAAGTTACTAGAGTCTTGATCGATGATGCCTGTTGACCAACTTGACGTAGTGTGCGGACATTGAAGGGTCCAACATGTAATTTGTAGCGTGGTTTAAAGAGACCAGTTATGCTGTTCTGTGCATTCAGATCGTTGTTGAAGGCTGCAGAGCTAGGAGAAATTGAAGATGATGTAGTATCATTAATTGAGAACTGTGATGGTAGATTATAGGGTAATGATGAAGGAGGTGGATAGCAGTCTGAAAAAAACTTAAGTATTGACAGAATTGTGAGAGCAGTTGACACTTTCTGGCTGCCCACACCGTGAAAAGCTATTTCTTCTTAAGGTACCTGAAAGAGATTTGTGTGACCACAGAGCCCATCGGACACTTTTCTGAGGCCTGTCACACCAATCCTTTTGTGTATGGTTGTGAACCTTCATCGACTGAGATGGTTGGGATATGTGTTACGCATGCGTATTCGCCATCTGCCTCGTCACACAATGTCGACCGAAGTAGGATCAGCCTGGAAAAACGCCTGAGGTGGCCACACTAAAACATTTCATCAATGTATGAAGTCTTTGACTGTTGGTTTAAGCTATGTGGGGCGATGCAGACCAGTCGGTTGGGGTCAGCGTGAGAAGAGAAACCAGTGGTTGGAGACTGACTCTAAGTGATATAGCTCAGAACCGATGTCAGTGGCGCAGATGTATACACACATTATCCTCATCTTAACGACACTATACCGAATCTCACCATTTTCTCATTCTTCCTTCCTCTCTTTTCTTACTTTATCTTTGTTTTGAGTGAATTTCCTTTTCTTCGTCTTGCAGTTCACTGTCTTTTTACTTGATGTAGTGATATGAGGTGTGTCAAGTTGAACCGTTGTGCGATCTTATGTTGATTAGGATGGATGGATGTATGGATTCTTTAATATGCATTATAAGTCCGTATCTAATAACTGAAGTGCATATTACTCATACACTGACGCGACCACAGACTTCGATCCGTAGTTAGAAGGTAGAGGATGACATGAAAGACTAATCTTAACTAAATTGTATTCATCGAATTATGACCAAAAAAGCACTAGTAACATAAACATTTACTCTTCAGCAGATGTCATACATTTTAAGCAACCTAATTGCCTTTTTTTCTCTTTCAATGATTATTCATCGCACAGCATGCAAACAAATAGCGATACCCACTAATTTCTGTGAAAAATGAGTTAACTATATAATGCTTCACTTTGTCATACTTGCATCCTGATACTTAATTTTTTCCCGCCTGTTATTCACTGTCTTGGTTATGATACAGCTTTTTGAAGGGAAGCAGGATTGTCACTGCTGTCAGAAGATGGTCTCATTAACATGCAACATCTACTGTCTTGAGAAATGCTGATGACAACGGTCTGCAAGCTGAATGAATATTGAAAGTGAAAAAAATTAATATAATACTATTGCTATTTATGTCGTAAACACAAAGGTTTGAAAATGTATTCCTGATCACTTATCAATTTCGAACCATACCAAAGTCCGTGGATGTAGAGTTCTAGCTTTTTTGTACCAGGCAAACAGGTTTATATAATGTGAAATTTTACACACAAAGTTTTTCGGTTCACGCTATATATTTTCTGTAAAAAAAGACGAATAACTCGATAGAAATAGATGGATGTCAAATTAGATACGTAGAAAAAGAACATCCGTTAAGTAGATAGAAGTAATCTCCAGGAAGCTGCGGACTTAGGTTTTCTGTTTTTTGGCACTCGTCAGCATGGCATATTTGCAACTTCAAGAGAGTTGATGCCCCACCTGCGACTCAAACGCGCGTCACCCAGTGTTGTAGTCAGCGACGTTACCACTGAGCTATTCGGGCTGCAACTGACCTCCACTAGGAGTGGACTCCATCCAACTAACATCTGTCAAAGTGCATTGCGATGCTCAGTGGTGGCCATATTGCAAAATGATCGGTAGAATTTGATCGGGACTTAGAACTGGACAAGATAAAGTTAGTTACCCTCTAGAGACTAATCAATGAAAGAGAACGTCTGTTTTGAGGTTTAATTTACTATTCCGGATTTGAATGAATAATTAGGTATGATTACCTTTTTCATTATTTATTTTTACCAACTTTTGTACTTATGATCTTCATCTTCTGATTTCTCATTCCTCGATGATCTGTACCAGATAGCCTACTCCTCCTTGTATGACACATAAGTAGTAAAGTCACAATCAAGTTTCTCTTAGCTTCTGCATAATCCAGTACGATTCATGTTAGGCCAGTGTATGAAGTGGTTAGATTCACATAATATATCTGAGACTTGTTCGGCGTAAATCTACAACTTAATCGGCTGATGTACCATATCTCCCCGTATTTCTACGCCTATGGTCGATATGCGCTCTCAACGATTCTACTATACATGATTAGCATCCACTCAAAAACCATGTTTTATTGTAAGTCGTCACTATCTGTTTAGTGGTAACTTCACTCTAGAGAACACAGTCGAATAGTTTGTTTGTGCAAGAAACAGCATAAACTTGGTGTTGATGTGATATTGATGGGGATCTGGTGATTTTTCAAATTGGTATTCATTATGCACTAACACCAATTGGAGGAACATTGAAAACTAGGGAGAAGTAGACGGCTGTTTTGTCCTAATATGGGACTCCTCAGCAGCGCTCGCCCATGACCCCTCACCGCCAGAAATCAGACCCACGACCTTCAGTTCCGTGGCCAATACATTATGTCGTGAACTGACAGAAGTTGTTGGTATGGACCATTGGGTTCTGACCCAGTGGCTGAATGGTAACGTGCAGGCCTCGGAACCTGAAGACCTGGGTTCTATCCCTGGCGGGGTAGGATCAGGGATGTGCACTGCTGAGGAGTCCTATATTAAGACGGAACAGCTACCCAGTGCTCCCAGGTTTCTAAAGTTTCTTCAACTGATGTCAGTCCATAATAAATATCAATTTGTGTTTATATGTTGAAGTTCTCTTTTCAGAAGTCTTATGATCTCTGAGCTATAAATATTCATCATCCTCTTAAATTTTATTGATATTTGGTTAGTTCTTCTGTTATTCGTCCTTTCACTGCTTTGTACCATCTTATTTTTCCTCATTTCTCATATTTTAGATGTGGATCGTGCTCGTAAACATGGATTAGATGAGTTTGTCAGCATTGAACCATGGAAAATTAATCATGCTGAACTATTTGCCTTGTTACAATCAAAATCATTAGATTATCGTATGAAAGATTCATATGTATCACTTGGTTGGTTCAGTCCAAGTCAAATGTTTATATTAGATGAATATTGTGCACGTTATGGTGTACGTGGATGTCATAGGCATTTATGCTACTTAAGTGATTTACTTGATCGTGCTGAACAAGGTATAATTATCGATCCTGCTATTATACATTATTCCTATGCATTCTGTTGCTGTCATGTATTCGGGAATACGTAAGTATTTAATTTTTTTTTTCCCTTGAGTTTTTGTAAGGGATAACTATTCTGAGGCTTTTTTCGAGACAAATCAGTATCTTGTGAGAAAACTGTTAAAGAACATTGATCCTTAAAATCTAAACCTTATTTTTTTTGCGTTTTTCACGCCACACAATGTTACTTATTTTTTTACCGTGGTTTAGGATACTAAACGCTGAGTGAATCATTTTGCCTTTTGAACATGCTATTTTGTTTTCCCTAATCAAGGCTCCTAAAAAGGTATACAAACGACTGAACTTTCAGCTATACTCGCATTATCGGGTTGTAGTAAATATATTTCCAATTCAATCGTCTCCTTCTGGTGCCAGCTGAGTATCGTGTTGAGGTCATTGTTCTATCATTATTCTTATCTCATCGGAGCATTGTTCATATATATATTCGCAGATGAAAACAAAAATATCAATCGAAACTAAGTTAAAAATGAAGTTAACTACTTCCTTATGACATCTAGGAATGGTTGTTCTGTATTATTTTCAGCTGAAAAATATGAACCAACCTGTTTCAATCTTATAGCTGATTCTTCAATCGATGGCACTTTTTGAGCACTGTCATGAAATAGATTAATTGTAAGGGGTGAGATGATGAAATTATGCTTTTAAGCAATTAAATAGATTATTTATGTAGTGAAAACTTTTCAATGATTATATTACTAGTACCTTGTTTTGAAATAAGAATAAAACTTCAGCACTGTGATAGATTGGAATTCCATTTCAAAATAATTATCCCCTTTGATGGGTTTGCAGTGTAATATAAGAAAGCGTTGGTTATCTAAGAAATATGATGTATTCGCGTAATACATTTCAAACAATCTGGTCAAACATTTACTTGTCAAGACATTTTGTATAAGTGGTGAATATGGGCGGGGTAAGGTAAATAAATTAAGATAATACACGATTTTGGTAATCGTAGAGATAATAAGAAATAATAATAATAATAATAATCCCCTGGGATTAAAATGAGATAAAGATTACCAAAGTAGGTTTAAGGTGAGGACATGTTGTTTTTGAATACATACAAATGGGGTTTGAACTTTCATATAGCTGAGGCTTCAGTGTACGTGAGTTTACTGTCTTGATGGTTCCAATGATCTAAAGGCTGTTTTGAGGTCAATTCTGTGATCTGTTTCTGTAATGTGTTTATCTATAGAGGATGACGCCTGTCTGCCCCCTGTATCTATCAAGTTATTTGGATGTTATTGTTTTCCTGGTCATTAAGGGATATCCACCACCACCCTCGACTTCACAGTTTGATTACTCCTCTCAATGTATGCGTTACCACACATGCACACACAATCAGTATTCTGTCTCGATGAAGCACCTTTAAATTACGCTATCGTATAAGAGGGAATAGAACAACACGATCTTAAAACGAAAGGTAATTCAGTGATTAAAAAGTCATACTATGCAGACAAGCTAAATACTTTTGTGAAGAAACCTAAGCTACAAAATAAAGTTCATCACTACACAGATGATAAGGTCACGTCCCGACGTGTATACCAAGTTACATATATGTGCAGTGCCACATACATTGGGAGAAGTAATCAAACTATGAAGTCGAACTAAGAAAGTTCAAACCCCATTTATGTGTATTCAAAAACAACTTGTACTTTAAACCTACTTTGGTAATCTTTATCTCATTTTAATACCAGAGGAGGTGTATTATTCTTCTTTATTATCCCTACATTTACCAAAATCTTGTATTATCTTATTTACTTTAGCCCGCCCTATATTCATCACAAGTAAATATTTGACCAGATTGTTGAAATGTATTGGGCAAATAACCACCATTTTATTATTATTATTAGTCCCTTGGGTTCCTAGTGGAACATAGGGCTTCAGTAGCACGCCTCCAGTGACCTCTGTTCTCTGAGATCTTTTGAACCTGGTCCACGACAGCCCAGAAGCTCTCATTTCCTGCTCGCACGACCTCCTCCATGTCACCCTCGGACGTCCAACTCGTCGCTTCCCATGGGGATTCCACTCGAGGGCCTGACGCGTGATGTCCTCAGTCGGCCTTCTCAGTGCATGGCCAATCCATCTCCACTTCTTCCTGCATATTTGTTGCGTGATAGGTTCTTGGTTGGTTCGTTCCCAGAGTTCCTTGTTGCTTATTCTTTCTGGCCATCTGATCTTCAGTAGCGAGCGTAAGCAGTTGTTGATGAATGTCTGTAGTTTATTGGAAATACCTTTCGTGACGCGCCAAGTCTCTGAACCATACAAGAGCACTGACTTTACGTTGGTGTTGAAAATCCGTATCTTGTTCCGCATTCTGAGTGCAGAAGATCTCCACACTGGTTTCAGGCTAATGAACGCCTGTCTTGCTTTTCCGATTCTGACTTTGACGTCCTCGTCCGTCCCGCCTGTAGTTGAAACAGTGCTTCCTAGATAAGTGAAGGAGGTTACTTACTTTAAGTTTCTCCCGTTGACGGTGATTGGAGTTTGTTGTTGTTGTTGATGGTGGTGGTGCGGTATCTTCATCACTTCTGTCTTCTCTATATTCACCTGAAGTCCCGTCTTCGCTGCAATCTGGTCAAATATTTTATTATTACATTGTACAAATTCCATTTCAAGTCTGTTTATTAGGATTATCACATAGTAAAACAGTATTATGACAACCATTGAGTTGCTTTTATCTCATTTGGTAGTGGGCTGTAAGTAACACTGTTTCACTCTATGATAACTTTAGTAAACTGACTGAAATGGATCTTGTTCTGAAGTTAACATTTTTACATGTAAAATATTTTACTGGGAAGTTTATCCTTTCACACGTTCATCACTTGTTTGTAGCATTATCTTTGATGTTTTAAGAGGTTATTTTTGATTGAATAAGGCATTCAGATTCTCATATAACTTCTAAAATGGAATACTATGGAGTGATGTTATATTTCATTGTTATCAGGCGAAATCCCCAGCTAATATATTTAGATTTACTACAGAATTTGGCTTGCATTCAATTATTAAAATATTATCATTATTACAACATCATGCCTAGTTACATATTTTATCAGATGTAAGCTTCAATTTTGTCTTATTTTGCAGTTTACTTCTAATTTTTCCCATTCTATGATTATGTAAAATCACAATAGATTTTGGTTGAAACACAAAAGGTTGTAAAAAGGCTACATAAGTTGACTAAACTTGTCACCGTGGTCTACCCTTGGTAGTCACTCAGTCCCTTGGTAAATTTAAAAGGTCATAAGATAACACATGGTATATTGTGCCGTCAAAATATGTACAAAGTACAAAAGTTTATATACATCAACGATGGTCTACGTCTTTCTAGAAGAGCATATCCTATCGATCCTGCTTCTTCGACCAAATTGATAACTACAAGTTCAGTTCACCGGTTTGTTTTTTCTGGAAACTTTGAAGCAAAGCGCCTTACCGCGGATCCGGGCAGTCTTTTTATACACTATAATAGTATTTCGTTTTTAAGATCACAATGTCATGGTGTTTACTGTTTTCTTCGACTCCAAACTAGTCACTTGTAAAATAGCAATGTTTATTGTCTTCCAACATACTGATTATGTATTTAAAACGTGTCTCAAAAAACACCAGCTAGCTTTGTTTAGAACAGCTGATGCCTTAGATTATTATTATTTGTTCTTTGGGTTCCTAGTGGGACATAGGGCTTCAGTAGCACATCTCCATTCCACTCTCTTCTCTGCAATCCTTTGAAGCTGCCTCCACGACTGCCCAAAAGCTCTCATTTCCTCCTCATATGATCTCCATGTCACCCTAGGACACCCAACTCATCGTTTCCCATCTGGGTTTCACTCGAGTGACTGGCACGTGATGTCCCGAATGGTCTCAGTGCATGCCCAGTCCATCTCCATTTCCCTCTGCATATCTGTTGAGTTATAGGTTCTTGGTTGGTTCGTTGGCAAGCCAGAGTTTCCTGTTGCTTATTGTTTCTGGCCATCTGATCTTCAGTAACTAGCATAGGCAGCTATTGATGATGTATGTCTGTAGTTTGTTGGAATTGCTTTTCGTAACGCGCCAAGTCTCTCAACCATCACATAGAAGCACTGACTTGACTGGCATCAGTGTTGAAAATCGATGCCTTAGATAGTAATACTAAATATAATATCAGTTCTTCAACTGCAACTGAGACGTGTTTTTATCATACTAGAAATATTTTGATTATTTAGGTAAAAGGATGATGATGGCAAAATGGAAGCAGAAGGAAATCAAATATTACCCGTTTTAATTGTCTTTCTTAGAAAGCAAGTGCACACAGTTTGAATCATATCACCTTCTACACTGATGAACTTAATTATCAAGTTAGTAGTATTTCATGTTTTGGAAGTGAAAGTGAAAGTTTTTAATACTCTTTCAACGATAATTCACCTACATAACTGAATTATTTTCTGTATTTTAAAATAAAAAAATTTTTCATAGACAAGACACAAATATTCGTACAGTTCTTGTTGACGAACGTCAAATGTTCATGGAGATTCGTCAACGTCTCTATGCACTACTCGAGAAACAGATTACAGAGTTTCGATATTATTTTCCATTTGGACGTCCAGAAGGCGCATTAAAATTAACTTTAGGTTTATTAGAAAGGGTAAGTGGTATTTGTTTTTACATGTATGTCAAATTACAAATATTTTTCGTTTATTTCTTAGAAATTGCTCAAGCAATAAAATGAGCAGATTAATCAAGTTGTTCCATCGATGATACTGATCACTTGAACGTTGAGTATTAGGGATTGTTAAAGCAAATTCTTTGCAAGTGATCAGTTCAATTGTTTACTCAATGTTGATTTTAATAATGTGGAACAAATTGTTCACTAACATAATTTTATCAGTTGATAACATCATAAGTACATTCATTATAAAGGCTTGATTTTCTCATAAAGATATACAAAGGATGATAATATCTCACAGAGAAAGAATAGTTGTTCTTTTATGGAAGCTTGACTCTTGGAAAAGTTCTCCCGTCTTGTATAACAACGTGAAGCAGGTTATGCTTGTATGATTTTGAAATGGCGGAGAATATTTGTAGCGGAAGTGGACGGTCTTGGTTGTATTGTGTTCTCTGAACTGAGTTGTTTGGTCAACTAAACAACATAAAATACAACTAAGAATGATAACATCTATTTGTTTCTACCATTATGATCATGTTGAAGGTCTTCAAATCAAATAACGTTTCGTCCAATGAATCATAAAGAAACTGGAAGATAATTCGTGGGGAAAATTTCCTTTTTTGATGATATCATTTTTTAAAACGGTATTATCGTGTTTATATGTCGTAAACTTATAAAAGTTTATCATTAAACAATGAGGTATAGTTTCATCATTAGGCTAGTGCTAAAAAAACCGAAATCAAGAATGAAAATTAGTTACAGAAATAATGAGAAAGGTAAGAAGTTTGACAAGATGAATATTGTTAGTAGATATGAAATGTGAAGATTGTATGTCCACTTAATAGATATAAAGAAGATGAAGAAAGAAATAAGGGTCATAGTAAACGTGATAACAGTAAACTAACTAGTTATAATGAAATCGAAAAGTTGTGAAAGTGTTAAGACCATGATAAAGTATGAGATTGAATATACTTCTTCTGCACTCAGAAATCAGGCTTGAATTGGTGAATTGCTAGTACTTCTGTTGTGCACAACTTTCAAAAGCATATTCCTTTTGAATTATTCCGTTTGACTGTATAAATGACAATGAAGAAGGACTTTTGTGGAGCTATATGTCCAGCATCAGACTTCTGTTCAGAAATATAACTGTTAATTGACTTACATTCTCCTCTCGACAACCATACAGGGTAGTACTGAGGTAAGTTTGGACTTTCTGTGGCTTATATTACCAGCACCACATAAATAAGTCAATTTGTAGACAAACACTTAGGTAGCCCAAATTGGTAACTTGTGCTTAACACACCCTGTAACCGATTGCTGATTAGATAAGATGGTCTGTAGCGTCGCAGAGACAAATGTCTTCTTCAGCAATTTGGACAGGTAATTCTTCAAGATCTCTGCTGCCACCTCTCCTTTGAAACTAACGTTCATAAATAAAGTCTTCTTTGGAACTGTGAGCACTTCATCCGTATTTCGTTTTGGTTTCAAGTTTTTCTCGATAAACCTGGATGGGTATTCATTCTGTATCAGAATCTTCTGTCGTTTGTCCAGTTGATCATCGATGGTATCACCTCTGCAAATTCTTCTAGTTCTTGATGACAAAGAATGGATCAAATTACTGTTTCTTCTGAGAAGCACCTAGCTACGGGAATTCAAGCGTTTTTCTCAAGTTGGTATTCATCATGAACTGATATCAGTTGGAGGAACAATGGAAACCTGGGAGCACTGGATAGCTGTTTCGTCCTGATATGAGACACCTCACCAGTGCGCACCCATGACAGCACACCAGGGATGGAATCCAGGACATTCAGGTTCCGTGACCAGCATGTTACCATTGGACCTCTGGATCAGAATCCAGTAGTCTATATCCCCAAATTCTATCAGTTCACGGCATAGCGCGACCATCACTTAATGTTATCATTGAGTAT
Organism: Heterobilharzia americana; assembly: GCA_944470555.2. Classification (NCBI taxonomy): domain Eukaryota; kingdom Metazoa; phylum Platyhelminthes; class Trematoda; order Strigeidida; family Schistosomatidae; genus Heterobilharzia; species Heterobilharzia americana. Next base: position 136,607,943 of record OX104127.1, on the reverse strand, counting down.
TTGTCCTCACTTCCATCCGGTTTGCCTCACCGGTCACTACTTCTGATTGGAACTTCAGGAGTCACCTCTCGAACCTATGGTAACGTGCTGGCCGTGGAACCTGAAGGTCGTGGGTGGGCACTGGTGAGGTGTCTCGTCCTGGGATGAAACAGCTGTCCTGTGCTCGCATGTTTCCAATGCTCCTCCAACTGATGTTAGTCCATGATGAATAAAAACTTGCGAAAAAAACTTGAATTTCCATAGCTGGGTGTGTCTCAGCAGAAACAGTGATCTGATCCATTGAAATGAAATGAAAATTTGGACGGTGGTTGGATTTGAATCAGCGACCACCGGGTTTCCAGCCGGATGCTCTACCAACTGAGCTAAGAGCATCTGACTGGGAATCTGGTGGTCGTTGGCTCGAATTCGACCCCGGCTCATAGTTTTATTTCACGTTTAATCATCACCGAGTATAAATATTAGTCTCAGATAGTCAACTAATAAAGACTAAATATATAAGGTATATGGAAAAATAAAACCCTTCATTAAAAGAAATTCTCTACTGATATGTCAGTGATACACATAAAATTTTTTTCCTACTTTAAAGAAGTTTTAATCATCTTCGTCTGGACTCCGTTCAACCACTTTTAAATAGTTTAAATGTAGTTCAAAACAGTCACATGACTTGAAATAACGCCTCCAAATAACTTTTAGAAAGTTCCTATGACACAATTAACTTGTATCTTCGATAAGCATCAAATTTTATATACATTGAGCGAAAGTTTTTCTTTTCTTTTTTTCTTACACAGACAATCAATAATTTTCAGTCCATTAAAGTGTTTATCTTTGTTGATACTTATACACCCATTCGCTAATACCTCTTGTGATTTTTATCATTGTTTTATAAATATTAATATGGTTCTCCTTACAAACTAATTCTCTCCAACATCAGGTTTTAATGAAAGACACCGGTGCTCCAGCTTCTGCTGAAGAAGTTCGTGAGGTGATACGACGATGTTTGGAACAAGCCGCCTTAGTAAATTATGCTCGTATCTCTGAATATGCAGCAATTGAAAGTGAGTAGATTAATCTTTTGAAAGTTTCAAAATTGCTTTTAGTAGTTGTATATTATTTCAAAACGTTTTGTAAGTGCACTGCTAGCCGTGAGACTTGAAGGTCCTGATTTCGATGCTTGGTGAGGTCATGGTGCCCACTGCTGAGGAACCTTACGTCAGGACGAAACAGCAGTCTAGTGCTCACAGGTTTCCACTCTTTCTTCGATTGATGCCAATCCATGATCAATACCAACCTGAAGTCAACAAATAAATCCATAGAAAACTTCAAATTGAATTGATTTGGTGCTTATTGTTGACTCGTTTTGAGAGGTGGTTCTCGAGGTTGTGATGAGAAGTCATGGCCAGTAGGACAGTTACTCAGCTACGGCATTGGATAAAGGTCGCGCTATCTTGCGAACTAAAAGAAGTGGGAAATATGGACATTTGATTCTAATCCAGTGGCTTAATGGTAACGTGCTGACCAAGTGACTTGTAGGTCCTGAGTTTCATCCCTAGCCACGAAGTTCCATACTAGGACGAAACAGATGTCTAGAACCGCCAATTTCCCAATGTTTCTCCAACTCCCGTCACTCCATAGTGAATATCAACCTGAACTCAACAAGTAAATCCCCACAAACCCTCTAAATTAAACATCGAAGTGTTTGAAGTGATGGGCACTGGATTTGAGTCTCAGTGAGAACTTGGGCGCAGGGGCATCCAGCTGACAAGTCCCAAACTGGGCGAAACTCGCATCTTGGATTCCATTGCGTCTCATGAAGATGACTACGAACTCCATTTTCCTCAGACTGTCCTCAGCGAAGTATTTGAAGGGTAATTTGAAAGTTTCTAGTTCAGATTTAACCATGAGACAGACTACTCTTCAACTTCTTTTCGCTTTTCTATATTTCATTTTCATTTCTCGTTTACATATAAACTTTATCGAATGCTCACCATCTATCTGCTTTCCATATAAATCTTTCGTTGAATATCAGCACCAGTAAACGACTCTAAAATGAGCAAAAAGTATCACATTCTATCTAGTGAGATTTTCTGCGCCGCTATTTCTCAAGTCTTCTCACCACCTCCAGAATTGCCATTCTCTAAAAATGTGGTCATTAGACATTAATGGATTATCAGATAGTATTCGTCATGGACTGACACCAGTTGGGGAACCATTGAAAACCTGGAAGCACTGGACAGCTGTTTTGTTCTAGTATGGGACTCCTCATCAAAATGCACCCATGACGCGGCTAGAGATAGAACTCAGGACCTTTGGGTTTCATGGCGAACGTGTTAACTGTTTACCCACTGTGTCAGAGTCCAATGGCTCACAGTTTCCAACTTCTTTCAATTCACGATATAGCCTGACTATCACTCAAGGTATTCAGTTACCATCCGATTCCCTTCCGAGTGATTGACCTAACAGGTCATGGCTTCTCATTAGAACTTTGTGATATCCATCTGGAAGCGTCCCATACTAGGACGAAATAGCTATACAGTACCCTCAAGTCCGTGATGACTACTACCTCAAAATTAAAATCCCCATTCATCTCAAAAATTAACGAATTATATTTTTTCATAAAAAAGGAAAATATATTTTTTGTTTGCGGTTGTAAATTTTTTTTGCTATAATGAATAATAAGTTGGAGTTGCTATAATAATATCTCAGCTAAAATTGAATTCCCGATATGCTTATTTTCTTCTGCAGTTCTTCTAGTCAGCTACTCATGCTTCCATCTATTCAGCGTACTAGTTGATGACATGCATTTTGTTTTTACCGTCAGTATCATTTTTTTTACAATCGGTTTCGGTATAGGGAAAAAAAAAGCTTATTAACTTATTATCCTTCTAATTTCACTAACTCTATAACAAGCATTGAAATGTTTCAAGCGAAAGAGTAAAAAAGAAAGTGTATAACTAATGAACAGTTCAAGCGAGATTATTATCATTATTATTTTATAATTTTTCGCCTGGGTTTCTAGTGGAACATGGGGTTTCAGTAGCACGTCTCCATTCCACTCTATTCTCTGCCATCCTTTGAAGCTGCCTCCACGACTGCCCAGAAGCTCTTATTTCTTCCTCACATGATCTCCTCCATGTCACCCTCGGACGCCCAACTCGTCGTTTCCCATTTGGATTACACTCGAGTGACTGGAGCATGATGTCCCCAGTCGGCCTTCTCAGTGTATGCCTATTAATCTATGCACAAATAGATATACTTATCTACTAGCTGAACGATTTGATATGATAGAAATACATTTAATTAACAATCTTTTCAAATTATTTCATTATTATACAAAGATAGAATAGTTCACTATCAAATTCAGTACACTCTAAAGTATTTTATTACTCACCTGTTACATAGCATAACTATGAAATAATTATAAAGATTTCATAGTAGATTTACTTAGTCAGTGGTGCTTAGAACTATCTATGGAGTAGTTTCAGTCTATATATATATAAAATCCCCCTTCAGTTTGAAAGAGTACTGATCCCTTCAATAAATTGATAAAGAAATAAGTATTTCCTACATATGTTGAGTTTTTATCCACGCAGTATTATTTGTCATTATGGTACATCCGAATACCGAAGAAATTCGTTAGTCTGCAACGATGCATACTTTGTCAACAGTTTTCAAATTGGCTGTCGTTTAGTGATTCTGAGAGTAAGATGATCATGTGTAGCCAGTATCTGTAAGTGATTTTGGATAGCGTCATAGAAATGAGGCGATTGTTTGGTTTGAGATCTTAATAATTATTATTTAGCATTATTTCTAATGGTGATCTAGCGGTAATACAAATGTAATTAAAGCCTACTAAATTTATCATTCACAAGGGCTCCTACCTTTTTGATCATTTTTGTTATTCGGCATCTCTCTCTTTACATATACGTAGTTTTGTCATATTCCTTTGTAAAGTAGCGAAGTATTGGATAATTTAGACACTTCCCTTATATGGAGATGCGTTGATTTTCGACAGGATCTCAGCAGTCGAAGAAAGGAGTGTTATTCCATAAAACATAAAGAGTGTAGTTGAGTGATGAGTGATCACAAAACTAAAATATTAACACAAACCTATACTTAGCGGTTAGTAATGTAACAAAACAACCAGCTATTATTGTCGAATACAAGTCTAGCTTATATGCATAATACAAAATATGAAGGGCTGGAAGCTATTTTACAACTGAATACTAATAAATTGCAGCTGGCCAATAATTTGGTAACTGGTCAGTTATTCTCATGTCAGATCGACTCAGTTTCTGATTGTTATATCATAGGTTCTTTAACTTTCTTCCAAGTTTCATCATTTAAAACAGTACGTTTTGTGACTGATTATTAAAGGCAAAGTGTACTATACAACAGTGTTATCTGTCGACAACTGTCACCTTCGAAGAATCGTTCATCTACTGTGAAACCGTGAATTGAATGATTCAGTGTTTATGTGTACGATATTGGTTAAAAGAGGTTAATCAGCCAAGACTCTAAGTCCTTATTGATTAAGGTAGCTTCAACATGTATGCCAACTGATTCGATAAAGAGCTCTACAAGATTCCATTTTTTGTCAGTTTTTCCTCTCTATTATCCACTTGTTGACGTCGATGCTCAGCTGACAGTTTTTGCTAATTCGATCTAAATTCAATTACCATTGCATACATATTATACTATTTTGAATAACTGTTATGATTCCCATACAGGCTTGCCTAGTTTATTGCAAGATCTGTTTCCATTCAAGAAAACATGATTATTAAGAGAGTTGTTAGCCTTCTTTATTTTGAGAACTATTCTTAACATTCCCTTGTTATTGATCGATATCAAGTTTGTCTTGAGTACACACTTGCACATCATCTTTTCCTACTTTTCACTATCTTTTCAAGGTGGTCGAGATGCAACTGGTGAACGTTCTCAAACAAGTAGTAAGTTTAATGAAACCGTAATTATTTTCTTGTAATTAATCATTCATAGAGTTTGTTAGTTTTGTTCTAATTTTTATGTCTATACTGTAAAGTTTTAACACGGTGATATGTTCAAACCTTATCAACATCAAAATATTCTGAGCATTTTACTGGTTTTTATTTTTTGTTATATCATGTTTGTCGGCTTTGATACTTTATGTTAATGATGGATCGTGGCCAGCGGTGGAATCCAGGATGCGCATTTCGTCCTATTTGGGACTCGTCAGCTGGATGTACCTGCCTCCCAGTAAGCGATGTTGTTCCCACCAGGATTCGAACTCAGGACCAATTGCTCCAGATGCCAGAGCGTTATCCACTAAACCACTGAGCCACGATAGCCACTTCTTGTGCGACGGGTATAGTTTTAGTATAATTATTTTTATACAGGCATTAGAGACCGATCAGTTCGGTCCAATCAATGACGGTATGATATAAAAACAATTATACTATTTAATACTTTATGTTCGTCTATTTTGTCTTCTTCTTTCGATGCTTTTTTCAACAGAGTGGTGGCTTGAACTTATTTATCTTGATGTTACATTTCATGTTTCTGACCCTCCGCTTACGTCGATATGCTATGCTAGGGGGAAGTTGGATTACTTTGAAAGAAGGTTCATGGTGGCCAAACCAAGACGTTGTACTAGCCCATGAAGTCCCTGACTGTTGGTCGTAGCCATATGGAGAGGTATAGATTATCTTTGTTGAGGTCGCCGAGATGATGCGAATCAGTGGTTGAGGTCTCCTGTTGAAATGGCTGGAAAGCAGTCACAATGGCGTAGATTAACTCACTCTTTGACCACAGCTAAGCTTGAGTTTTTTGACTAACCTTAATTTTAAGTTTCCTTTCTTCCTATACACCTTTTTCTACTGTTTTATCAATCTTTTTCTATCCACCTGTTATCTGTATACTTTTTGTGAAGTGTAGCAACTTAAATCGATGCTGTTGTGTGCGAGATTGTACGTTGATTTTGTCTGTCTGTCTTATGCAGCTACATGCATTACCTGTAACCATCAAATGAAATGTACACTACTATATTATTACCTGTTATGTGATACTTTTTAACCATTTGTAGCCACCCAACTTTCGGTTGTAAAGGAAATCAATCTACCAATACGCTATGAAAGTATGCGTTGAGAATTATAAATACACCGTGTCTTCTAGGTTATTGTGCATTCTCTTTACTGCTGGAAGCATTTGGCTGCTGGTTGGTTTGTGAGAAATATGCTGAATTCAGGGTAATTTTCTTCTAGGGTATCAATATCAGCTGAAGAGCCACTGACAGAAAGAACATAACCGATAAAACTGATTCCCGTAAAATAGCTTCCAGGTAGTGATTTATATGTTACTGAGGGCTTATTTGCTAAAAACCTAAGGTTCTAATACACTTCCACTTAACAAACGTCTGCATCTTCAGAAATGCAACTGATGACAAAACAAGGCTTCTGAAAAGATATTAATGAACATAGTATAAATAAACATCTAACAGGAGTCGATCAATGACATGTGAGTTATCACCTCTATGCTCCATTTTCTGTGTTATAGAACCTAAGTACAAATCTTTGTTTTGCTTTAATGAGCGAGTGTTTTACGTTGCTGTCATGGGAATGACACTTGTGCATATTTTTCTTATTCCTCTCATCGTCTATTCAATATGATATTGACAAAAAGAAAATGCGCTCAGAAACCTTGTGCACATTTTTTCAGTAGGCATAAGGCACGCATGTTGCGTGAGAATTAATAATACTACCTGACTGCCCAAACCTCGGTAGGTGGGGCGGGGGTCAGCCTCTTTACCCACTGGTTAAAAGTCAATACCTCTGGTCAATGAACCACAGCTCAATATAATCTGATCTTATTTTAAACGGAAGCAAAGGAGAAGAACGAAGTGGATGATCAGTTATTCATTACACGTCGTCTAATTATACTCCCAGGCCTATTTGGTAGAATTTGTTGGCCAATTCACCTACTTGCGGAGTTGCATTAGTCCTCATGGGTTAGTTGTTGACAAGATCTGTGTTCTGATTCAATAGGCCATTTTCGAATTTTCCAACCTATGCCTTTTACGGTATCGGCAAGATATGAAAGGACAATTATATTTCTCAGCAGTCCGGTTATCTTATTGTTAGGCTGTCCAGTATGGCTGTTGGGAGTGTGGGATATGAAAAAGTTACAGACTTTCGATCATATGCTCCTTCATGATAAAATCATCACACGAGAAATATTGAACTGAAGTGTAGAGTACTAGGCAAGGATAGCAAGTCAGCTGATGAGATTAGGAACCTTCTCTGACTAAGGTTTTTGGTACATACGTTGAACATGTCCAGCCACTACCTGCTACAGTTCGCGATGTAACTCTAAATGGAACCAGGTTTAAAAAGAGTTCCAGGTGGTCAAAACAAGGCGTAGCATCAGTTTCTTAGGTTTTAACTGTTGATCTGAGTGTTGGGAGGTATGTATACTGATTGGCTGGTGCAGTGGAGGTTTTTGGAATCGATGTTCACGGACACTTGTGATGCTCTTGAAAACTGATTGCAATAGCGCAGATGTATTACATTCTGTTTCATTCCCAAACTTGGAACATTTTCATCAAATCTCATTTATTTCTTTTCTTTCATTCTACACACTTTGGTCCACTCGAATGTTATTCTTTTTCTATCCACCTTTTCATAAGATCACTTCGAATATCTGAGAAATGAGGAATCTCATGTTATCCAGGAAGAATTGGTCAGGCGACATTTTTCACATACCAATGCTGTCTATAAGTGATACACAAATAGTATTCATTTGTTGCTACTTATGAAGCATTTTTTTAAGTATAAATGTGTACCCAAATAAACTATTACCATGATTAACAGGTTATTGAAAGATAAGTAAATTGAACAAACTACTGAAATAAAGTAGAACTCAAGTAATCGGAAGTTATATCTGTTTATCATTTTAACTATCCGAGATAGCTTGGGTTTGGCAGAGTAGTATTTATACTGGGTGATTATTAAAGATGAAATGAAAATCTGGACTTTGGTCCGACTTGGACCAGCGACCACCGGGTTTGGCAGGGCACAGGGCCAGAAACCCATTAGTCGCTTATCCGAAGCTGACCACGGTCCAAATTTTCATTGCCTCTTCAATCATCACCCAATATAGCTACATCTGTATCAAATAGGTTTATCTGGCCCTATTTTGTGGAAGTTGTCCAGTTATGGTTTAATTGTTAAACAAATTCACTTCGCTTGATACCTAAAAAGTTCCTGGAACACTTAAATATTTGTCTAATTGGTGTTTACATCTATGTCAAACATTTTACCATCCTTCTCATCATTATTAACTGGTCACTTTATGCGTAGAAATGACTAGTCCGGAAATTTTTTTTGTTCTTAGCTGACGAGATAAAGAGAGACGATATTCGTCTTAATAATATTTGGTTTTACACAAGTCAGATGGACACGTTATCTGTATATACGCCAATTCATCCATAACCAAGTCTACTGATTGTGCGTTTTGTAATTAACAGTGATGGCATACAAACTCTTACTAAAGTATTCATCGGAGCAAAACTTTGACACTTGATATTCATAAAACATATAAATTGTCCCAATAACAAGCCAACACATGAAAAAATAGAACATTCTTGTATAAATTATTTATAAACTAGTAAGTAGTATCTTTCCAGTCAAATAAGTGAGATAATCTATGCAAGTAAGAGCTGTTAACTAAATTTAAGGAATACATCAACATGATTTTATTCTTATCGTCACAGTCTATACTGTTCAACACTTTCTTTTCTAAATTCAAACGTATCAGTGATACTGATCACACGCTCTAAAGTGATCGCTATCTCTGAAATCATACAAGCTAGACAAATCTTTATAAATATAGCAAAAATGCTTATTTTGTTGTCAGTCATCGGTGGCCATGTAGTACTTCCTATGATTTTTCATCCTAATGTTGCTCTGTTGTTATGTATTTATGGTTAGTTTGAAGACCTATTTTGTAGTCATTTGGAATCAGTCCAAAAGTATTTCAAAATTAAAGGGTTTAATAAACTACTATGAAATGTTGAATATACAAAAATGGCATATGGTATACTTCGATGTCAAAGCACTATGCACATCCATCGAACCCTAATTGGCCAAATAAACTGTATCTCTCCTGCTTGATGAAGCTACATACCTTTTAGAACACACAATACGTAAATGTTCAAGTATGATGGACTTCATCGACCTCTGTCTGAGAACATACTTCCAGTTTAATGGTAAGATATGCAAAGAAATGAAAAGAACTTTAATGGGATCACCGATATCCGGAAGCAGTGATGTAGAGACTGGAAGTCATCATTCTACTTGTGATTAAACCAAAATTTGGATTCGCTATGTAGACAACACTTCTATCATGATTAAAAAAAGATTATATCGAAATTACCTACAGTCTGATCAACAACGTTTTCAATGACATCAAATTCACAGTGGAGAAGGAGTCAAACAACCAACTACCATTCCTGGATGTTTTAGTCAGTAGCATAAATGCCGGGAAGCTGGAAACCCAAGTGTACAGGAAGCCAACACACACTGACGAAATCCCCAACTACAATACAAACAACACACAAAATCAGTTGCGTGCAGACTGTATTCAAAAGAGTGAGGACACACTGCAAGACAACTTCACGGAGAAATGAAGAAAATTACTTGGTGTCCTACCCAAAGAAACTTTGTAAAAAGATGCCTATCGCGTGCATCATCAACTACAAAGTAGTCGACAGAAATAAATAAACGCATCACCCTACCATACATAAGAATATGTTGGAAGTCACGGCAAGATTACTGAGATCACTTGGAATTGGTGTGGCCCATAAACCAACAAATTCCCTACAAACATCATTGTGGAGATCAAAAAATACAACAAACAAAGAAGACAAACTGAATATCACTTACAAAATCAACTGCAATAACTGTAGTCAACACTACATTGGACAAAGTGGTCGCCTTCTCTGCCTTTGTTGTCTACATGAACAGCAATTGGCTATTAAACGTCACGACATTTCGTCACTCATTTCATTGCACATGGATAATTATGGACATGAATTCAATTTCGATAATTCGGAAATTTTGGACAGAGGAAACACAAAGAATGTCAGAGAATTCCTAGAAGCTTGGCATTCAGGTGAGTCAGTCAGCAGTCAACAGATTTATAGACATAGACCCAATCTATCAACCAATGGGAAAGGTGAGAAAAACGACAGAAAGGTCGGAGGTCAAACAGAGGAACAGCCAACAGGAAAATCTGTACAATCAATGACACAATAATCAAAGGAAACAACCGATCACAAACCAGTTCGTCAGAGGAAGCTACCGAATCACTCACTTAGTGCTTATGATGTCGTCTAGCAAGACGATGAAAGCTTCATGATTAAACGATCGAGCTCAGAGAACACAGTACAACCAGAAACAGTTGCTTTCTAGTAACTTTTTAAGAGTATACATAAAACATTCTATGCTTCTTATATTTGTATGTTGTAGGTAAAACTTTAGCTGATCTCATTCATTTGGCTGAATTATGCATTGAAGTGCTTCGTCAAAATGAAGAACATCACGCAGAGGTATGCACTGTACATTCGTGTTTATTATAATAGTTGTTTCATCCTTGATATATATTTATTTTGTGTTACTATTACTGATCGTGTTGTATGATTTCGTTTTCGTCTGAATTTATTACTATAATGTTAGACGATCCAAAGCAGTTATTATATTATTATTATTATTATTAGTCCTTGGGTTCCTAGTGAACATAGGGCTTCAGTAGCACGTCTCCATTTCATCCTGTTTCTGAGATCTTTTGAACCTGGTTCCACGACAGCCCACAAGCTCTCATTTCCTCCTCGCACGACCCTCCATGTCACCCTCGGACGCCCAACTCGTCGCTTCCCATGGGGATTCCACTCGAGGGCCTGACGCGTGATGTCCTCAGTCGGCCTTCTCAGTGCATGGCCAATCCATCTCCACTTCCTCTTGCATATTTGTGCGTGATAGGTTCTTGCTTCGTTGGTTCGTTGGTAGGCCAGAGTTCCTTGTTGCTTATTTTTTCTGGCCATCTGATCTTCAGCAGCGAGCGTAAGCAGTTATTGATGAATGTCTGTAGTTTGTTGGAAATACCTTTCGTGACGCGCCAAGTCTCTGAGCCATACAGAAGCACTGACTTGACGTTGGTGTTGAACATCCGTATCTTGTTCCGCATTCTGAGTGCAGAAGACTTCCACACTGGTTTCAGGCTAATGAAGGCCTGTCTTGCTTTTCCGATTCTGACTTTGACATCCTCGTCTGTGCCGCTGCCTGTAGTTGAAACAGTGCTTCCTAGATAAGTGAAGGAGGTTACTTCCTTTAAGTTTCTCCCGTTGACGGTGATTGGAGTTTGTTGTTGTGTGTTGATGGTGGTGGTGCGGTACTTCATCACCTCTGTCTTCTCTATATTCACCTGAAGTCCCGTCTTCGCTGCCTCTTCTATCAATTGTTAGTTTTTGCCTGCAGATCTTCAAGTTTGTGTGACATTAGGCATAAGTCATCGGCGAAATCCAAATCTTCTAGGTTCTTTTCCGTCGTCCAGTGTATCCCCCTCTTCTCGCTGCCTACTGTTTGCTGCATGATCCAGTCGACCACAATTAGGAATATCATGGGGGATAGTAGGCAACCTTATTTCACTCCTGTCTTCACTTCAAAGCATCACTGAGCTTCCCATTGTGGATTACTTGGCATGTGGCATCTTCATATAGTTGTTGAATGAGGCTGATAAAGGTTTGCGGTACTCCGTATATTGAAGCAGTTTCCAAATTACTTCTTGGTCGACGCTGTCAAAGGCCTTCTCAAAGTTGATGAAGTTGAGGTAGAGAGCTGATTGCCATTCTATGCTCTCCAAAGCAGTTATAGTCACTTTTAAACACAAACATCATATCTGAAATTCATTGTAACTTGTCTTATGAATAACTATATAGTCACTGGGTAATGCTGGTTGTAATCTCTCAAAGGATATTAGTTCCCTTAAGTCTGCAGATGCACGTTGTTGACGACTACCAACAAGTACAAAGTCTAGGTCAATCAGGACTTCTTCCCGATTGCCTATTGAAATCCAACATCAGTCAAAGTGCACTGTATTGTCAAGACTTTTATCTTGATAACCACATTACAAAGTGGCCTGTAGAATTCAGTCAACGCTACAGATTAGATAACATGAACTTTGTTACTCTTCAGTGATCAGTCAGTGTGTCTTTTTGAAGACTTTAACTTTCTTGTCTTCTGGTTATTTTTATCTTCTGATTTTTTCCAGTCAGTTAAAATTCATTTTCAAATAAATGGTGGATTCTTATGTTGGTCTACAGAATAAATTTGTCTCACAATTTACTGGACTCATAAGTTTACTGGAGATTTCATGTAAATTATTTTAATCAGTGGTAACAATTAGCAAGCTCAGATGAAGAATTCTTACAAACTTCTTTTGATCACCAATGCATATCATTCCTTTCTGTTCAAATTAATATGTTGAGTACTTTATCTTGTGTTTGTCAGTTAAGTCCAATCATTAGAGCATTATCATACTTTCTGAAAGCTTGTTCTTCTTTCCAACTGTGAGGTGAATGACAGTATTTGAAAACAATAAGTACCAACAATGAAAATTCTCTCTTACTATACCACTACTTTTCACTAGGTATCTAGTTCTATGTGTCCTCTTCTATAACAAGCATATTAAGATTATGGAAATAAACCGTCGTGTAGACAAGGACATGAAGAACAACCCAGCACTTCTGCATAACCGTTCAAAGGGTGAGGCTAAAACTTATTTCTAGGTGTTACTGTGTACTGTATATTTACGTATTTACTGTGTCTTATAAGTACATATTTTTAAATGGAAACTGCAATCGTACACCCTTTCTGCTGAAAGTTGAAGGCTCAATTAACTTTGATTTGTGAGCATCATTCTTCATCAGTGAATGTACTTACATCCCAACTGGGAGGTGGAAGTGCGATTTTGCACGTGAATAAACGGCATGAAACATTATTCAATGACAGAGGATGTTTTAGAAACTTTACAAATAGGTAAAGCAAGCACACAGCATAAAGAAATACACGAATTTGTGCATAGAAAGCTATATTCCATAACAATCAAAAATAACACCAGAGGATAACTTTTAGCCTCACTCCAGTTTAACTTAGCATATTTTATACTAGTTCATCATTTCGGTGGACGACAAGAGAGAAAAAGGATGAATAATAACAGTATCAGTAGCTGTGAAAAGTTATGTACTATATTTCACTTGTTATTCAAATCCAGTTTCAGTGCACTTGAGCTACCATGATCGATTCTAACCCATATACACTCAAGTCTCTGATAGACTAAAATGCTCATATTCACCAACATATTTCATATCAACAGTCAGAGATTTTAAGTTTCAGTACAATATCTTTATCTAACCATTCTTAGCTTCTTAGCTTCCTTTAACACAGATTAATGGGGTAGGTGATAAGTTGACGTGTGTAGTACATGATCTAGCCGCCAAGCTAACTGGCACCTCACCACCTTTCAAACTTACTTACAAGCACTACCTAGAACTTAACCTCTACAGTGTTTTGTTCCTATAGTGGTCTCATTTCTTGTGAGCATATGCAACGATGACATATCTGGGACTGTCTCATATAATCTACCTATCATGATCTCGTTTCAAAGTCATACAGTCAAATAAACTTTATTTCACCTAATGTATTCAACTTTCGGTAAACATTTAGATATTTTAATAGCGCTATAAGTATTTAATTTAGCAGTGACTGATCATACTTTTTGCGCTGATGCTCGATTGTTAAGTACTGCCTAACCGCCATTCTTAAGGTAAACAATGGAAATTCTTGTTCAAATGTTCCTGTATGGTAGTTACCACAATTAGCGTAGGCTCAGGAAAGTAGAAATATAAAAAAATTTGAAAACCAAAAAAAGTTGTTGTTGGAAGAAAAAGAAATAACTGAGAAGCAATAAGTGTGTTAGCTGGATGGATGCATTAAATACATTGATTCATCACTCCAACTCCATGTTGTCTAGTCCTGTGTGCTGACCGAATTTCATCGATCACTTTGCAACATGGCCACCAGACTAGGGGATTCGCTATTTCGATGTACTGAGAAAAAGATGTTAGTTAGATGGATGTAATCAGCAGGAAGCCGTCGACCCCCAGGTTTCTTACTTGTTAGCGCTCGTCAGTCAGTGAGGCATATCTCTAACCTCTATGGAATTGATGTCCCACCTTAGATTCGAACCTGCTTCACCTAGTGTTGCGGTTGGAGACATTACCACCGACCTATTCTGGTTGCGACTAACCTCCTGTAGGACTGAATTGCATACATCGATAGAATTCGCTCAGCATATAGGACTAGACAGTGTGAAGTTGGTTAACTCCAACGACCAGTCGATGTAAGCTGTAACTATTTCAAAAATTATAGCTGTATCACTAACGGTCCTCAATAGCTGATTTTCAAAGTCTAAAAACTTCCCAATCAGTTAGCGTACAGGTTGTTGAATAGCCCAATTGAAAAGTCATTGACTGCATTAATTGGTTTCTGCTCATCTAATAACCCTCAAACTCTCCCTAACTGGTGTTTGGTGATATAGTGCATTTGTATTAAAGTACTGTTATACAATAAAATGCACTGTGGTAGAATGTAGTTCCATTTTTATTGATTTATTAGATTTGTGATACAGTGGAACAGTATTGTTTACTCGATTACGTTGCGGACATAATCTACTGCCCTGGTCGTCATATCAAGATAACTACACAACTTTGAAATATCCTTTATATACTCCTAATTTCCCCACCCCTTTGTGATATGGCTAACCAGATTTTCCACGTATCTGGAACCTGTGATGAGAGTCATTCTTGTTACCTGAGTTAAGTGTTGAATCGATAAACAAAGATTCAGTTATCAATCTGTCCCTCCACTCTGCTATGTTAGTTTGGTGGATTGTCACCCTGTACCATCCTACTGTGTGTTGTGTGTAGTTGCGTCAACAGCTTACTAAGATCTTCCAATTTTGACCTAGCTAGGTTTTTGTGCTGGGATAGCCCAATTGACACTGGTTGACTACTTTAATCTATAGATTTGCTAAGATGGAAGTTTAGAAACTATTGTCTACTAAAAAACCTTCACATTCAAATCTTCTCCTCGACTTCAAATCGTCTCACCCTATATCAGCTGAAGTTACCTTGGTAAAATGTCTAAGTAACACGGCCAGAAAACTTACTAGTAAAGAAGAAGATCGAAGAAAAGAAACGAGAATTATTAAAGACATCTTACTCATCAGCAATGACCTTCCCAAATTAAGTGATAAGTTCCGTCAAAATCGTAAGAAAAATACTAGTAACACAGTTGTTATTAGTAGTAAGAACAATTTTAATAACAACAGTGGCAACATTGTGAAGAGTGAATTCAAAATCTCTAGAGTATTACCATCCAAAGAAGGCAGCTCAGGAAAACTGCGTAGGATTAAGGCTGACTGGATTACAGTGACATTTAAACCCACAAACCCACTTACAAATAAGCTTTGTAAATTAAAAGATCCTACTGATGCAATTAGCCAGAATGATTTGGTTTACCGAATTCCTTGCAAGGATTGTCCGGTCAAACATATAGGTCAAAGTAGTCGACTGGTTTCAGTCAGGCTATCCCACCACAAAAGCCTGGCTAGATCAAAATTGATAGGTGAAGAATTTTGAAAAAAGCTCTGCCATAGCTATGGATGTAACTACACACAACAGGGTGACAATTTACCAAAGTAACATAGCAGGGTAGAGGGAGAGGTCGATAACTGAATCTCTGTTATCGATTCAACACTTAATTCAGGTAACAGGAATGAATCTCAGTACAGGTTCCGGATACGTGGAAAATTTGGTTAGCCATATCACAAAGGGGTGGGGAAATTAAGAGTATATAAAAGATGTCTCAAAGTTCTATAGTTTTACTCCTATATTAATGTTATGTAGTTATCTTGATATGATGACTATGGACAACAAGATTATGTCCGCAACGTAATCCAGTAAACAATACTGTTCCAATGTATCACAAATTTAATAAATCAATAAAATTGGAGTTTGTACCTTTTCTATGTTCATTTTGAAAACGGATGGATATGCTTCGTTTAATAGATTTGATACATTTATTAAAAAAGTTATGTATGCGATTTACACGAGCTGCATTTTGTTGAATGATTTCAGTTTGTTCCCATTTTCATCTTTCTCTTTTTCTTCGTGTTTACTTCGGTTTTTTTTATTCCTTCTTCAAGGCGACTTTTCTTAGCAACTTCTAAAAGTCATTACTAAAGTAAAACTTCACAGTTTCATGGGTTGTAAACGCAAATATTATTTATGTGATTGATTCCATCCTCCTTTACTTTCTCCTCCTCATTCTTACTCCTCGCTTCTTTCTTCCTCTACTTTCTCATGACATCATCAAAACAACAAGTACACTGACAAAGAAAGACCCTAGAGGGGGGGGAGGTCTTAAAAATAATTATTTACTTTGAAATAAGTAAATACGACGTTTTTGATCAACCGATCCTGACAGATAAAAACTCTTATATTCACAATGTAATATCTTATAACTTGCAGTGTTAACAAAGTTATCATTTGATATTTATTCTTTTTACATTAATTCTCATCTATTTCTTGGTTTGTTTTTGTTTTTCAATCTTAATCTATAGGCATTTCATGGTTTCAAGATTTGTTAACTGAACATGCAGAATTGTTTTGGAGTTTCTTCTCAGCTGATATGGTCGGTGTATTAGAAACAATGCCACCGGACTGTTGGGATAGTTTCCCATTATTTCAATTATTAAATGATTATTTAAGTTCAGAAGGTTAGTTTCATTGAATTTCTTGTATCTTTTCTTTATTTTTTTTATGAACAATAATATATAAGATAAATATCATACCGTCTGCTTCGCTAGGTCAGTCCATCAGAAACTTTGACTTTTGCTTCATATGTCTATATAACAAGGAGTGCACAAGATGTAAATAAATTCACTGATAATACCCTAGAAACACATAAAAAACATGATATGTATGCATCCTAAAATCATTATCATCAAAGAGCTCACTTCAGTCTTTTTGTGTTCCTGGTAAGTTGACTGTTAATAGTATCATTTATGTTTTCTCAAGTGGGAGACATTGAGTAACATCCTTGAAGAAACCTACGTGGAAGAACACTGCAACTCTTTGAAAGAGATGTAGAAAGAAACCTGCATAACCGTATTAGGAAGAAAGAAGAAACAAGACAATGAATGGATCTCCACTGACACATGAAAGCTGATAGAGCAGGCAGAGGAAAATGGTGAAGCAGAAGATGAACAAGTGCAGTGTGGGTCATCTACCTTCAGACTTTTCTTCTTCAGAATCATTTCAGCTACTACATAATCACCTTAATTTGCTTTTCAAGGCGTTCCATATACATTTTTGCGTGATCACACCTCATGAAAAGAGTTTACCTTTGATGAAAAATTCCTTACCAAATCAGTACAAGTTAATTTTAGTTTCCTATACATACGCTTTATTACTTTTTATGATGCTATGAGAAACGTTAAATGAAATCTTAGAAATTTTTTTTTTATTATCTTACTTTCATGGCTTACGGTTAATATGTCTAGTACGTAGCTTTTCTTCTCTACCTAACAAGTATACGATGCTACTTACAAATTTCTGTTATCAGTAGTGTTGTATATTTGTTTCTTTATAAAATAAAAGCTAACTATTTTTCGCTTTTGTGAAAAATAACAAAGTTTTCAACCAAATTTCTTGAATTTTTATCATTTGTCCCCTGGGTTCCTAATGAATATAAAAGTTTAGTAGCACGTCTCCATTCCACTCTCTTCTCTGCAGTCTTTTGAACCTGGCTTCACGACCGCCCAGAAGCTCTCCTTTTTTCCTCACACGACCTCCTCCATGTCACCCTTGCCTCGGTCGCTCAACTCGCCGTTTGCCATCTGGGTTCCACTTGAGTGACTAGCGTGTGATATCCCCGAATGGTCTTCTCAGTGTATGCCCAATTCATCTACACTTTCTTCTCCATATTTGTTGAGCGATAGGTTCTTGGTTGGTTCGTTGCCCGGCCAGAGTTTCTTGTTGCTTATTGTTTCTGGCCATCTGATCTGATATTCAGTAACGAGCCAGCGTAGGCAGTTGTTGATGAATGCCTGTAATTTGTTGGAAATCCCTTTCGTAACCCACCAAGTCTCTGAGCCATACAGAAGCACTGATTTGACGTTGGTGTTGAAAATCCGGATCTTGTTCACGCTTTATGCTAAGTGCAGAAGATCTCCACACTGGTTTCAGGTTAATGAACGTCTGTCTCGCTTTTCCGATCCTGGATGGCTTTGACATCCTCGTCTGTGCCGCTGCCTGTAGTTGAAACGGTGCTGTCTAGATAGATGAAAGAGGCTGTTTCCTTCAAGTTTCTCCCGTTGATGGTGAATGGTGTTTGTTGTTGGTGGTGGAGATGTTGGTTGGGCATCTTCATCACCTCTATCTTCTCTACGTTCACTTGAAGTCCCGTCTTCGCTGCCCTACCTCTTCTGTCAACTTGTTAGTTTTTGCCTGTAGATCTTCAAATTTGTGCGACATTAGATACAAGTCATCGGCAAAATCCAAATCTTCTAGGATCTTTTCCCCGGTTCAGCGCATCCCCCTCTTGTTGCCATTCACTGTCGTTGCAATTTGATGCGCACATGATAAAGCCTTCCTGAAGTCAACCAACCAGCCAGTCTGTTCCGGTCGTATTTCGAATACAGAGCATTAAAATTTAGTCTCTTCAAGATGATGCGGCTTGATATCTTGCTTTGGGCTGACAGCGGTGGAGCATGAGTCCGCACCAGTTCTTGGAAAGACTTAGGTCGCCCTTCTTCGGGAGCTTGACAAGGTATCTCTTCTTCCAATCGCCAGGTATCTTTCCTTCCTTCTAAACCTTCTGCAATAGGGGTGTGAGCATGTCCGTTGTTATCTCTGCATCTGTTCTCAGTGCTTCTGGCGGGATTCCATCTTGTCCTGCTGCTTTCACAGCTCTCAGTAGCCTTATGGCATTCAGGACTTTGACTTTCGTCGGAGAGCTTGTGTTCACTGATGGTTGTGTGACTGGGCTGCTGGTGGTATTTCTGAACGAAGTACAGGTGGTGGTTATGGTGGTGGTCGATCCAAGAGATTTTTAAGTTGGTCAGCCCATCGTTTCTTTTGTTTCTCCTCTTCGGCGGTAACTAGGTTTCCTTCACTATCATCTTTCATTGGTTTCATCTGTGCTGTGTTGATCTCTTCCCTTCCAGATAATAACCTGGTGATTTGGTATAATGTTGTCAGGTGTCTGTCTCTCTTAACTGTAGCGTGACTTGCTTCACTTATTAGTGTGTCGTAGAAGTGTCTTTTGTTTTTCCGTGCACTCTTCTTCACTTCTTTGTCCAGTGTAGTGTTTTATAGGTTGTGTTCTCAGTTCCTCTTTTCGTTGTTCATTCTTGCACTGCACTGGTTCATCTTCTGCTTCACCATTTTCCTCTGCCTGCTCTATCAGCTTTCATGTGTCAGTGGAGATCCATTCATTGTCTTGTTTCTTCTTTCTTCCTAATACGGTTATGCAGGTTTCTTTCTACATCTCTTTCAAAGAGTTGCAGTGTTCTTCCACGTAGGTTTCTTCAAGGATGTTCCTTGATATCTCCCATTTTGTTTTGGTGGCTGACGTGAGGATTTCCCTTGAAGTTTCATCCTTCAGTTTCTGTTCTGGGTGTTGAACTGTGGTCTATCACTAACTTCTTTCATGGTTTTCAACTTGATTTTGAAGGTTTCTTGCATTGGATAATGGTCTGAACTTTCATCTGATCCTGTTCTTGACCTTGTGTCCAGTAAACTGTGTCTTCACTTTTTTGAGATTGAGATGAAGTCGGTCTTATTTTTAGTGTGTCTGGTGTCTGATGAGATCCATGACGCTCTGTGGATATCCTTGTGCTTGAACATACTACCTCCTACCACCAAATCGTTGAATGCCCGAAATTCTGCAAACAGTTTTCCATTCTCGGTCATTTCACCGGGCGCTTCTCGACCCATGATGAGTTCTCTTCCTGTGTTGTGGTTCTCAGTTTGGCATTCATGTCTCGGATTAGAATTTTGATGTTGCCAACTGAGGTCTTGTCCAGTACTGATTGCAGTTGTCTGTATATTTCCTCCTTCTTCTCTTCATCTGCATTATTTGTAGGTGCATAGCATTGTATGATTGTGACCTTCATTCCTTTTGAGTTGAATCTTGCTGTCATGATCCTGATGCAGAAGGAGATTGGTTCCCACTGCATGAGAGCCTTCGATGCTCTTGAGGACATCATGATAGCCACTCCCTCAGTGTGCTTGTGGTTGTCGTCTGGGTGACCGGAGTAGATTATTGATTCTCCAGTTGACAGTTTGGAGAGTCCACTCCCATTCCATCTGCTTTCGCAAATTCCAAGCACTTCAATGTGATACCTCTTCATCTCTTTCGCAATCTGGGTAGCCTTGGTAGGTTCAAACGTATTGCGGTCATTGCATTTTCCTATGTTTACTTTCGCTTTCATCGAGGGTAAGAAGATATCTGTCATTTAGATTCCCGGAGGCTTTCACCAACCGGTGTCATTTTGTCTCCTCAATTCCAGTTTTTTTTCATTTTTATTTTTTGTCTGTGCTCAGAAGTTTTTTTATGGTTGGATTGGTTTTCCGGGGTAAGGTTGTTAGCCGTATGCCCAACCTTCCCTCATTATCGGGCTTAGGACCGGCTAGTAACTAGTGAATTAGTTAACCAGGCGAGGTTTTTCAGCCAAATACTACCAGTCAATTAGTTATTGGACTGTTAATGTTTTAGAAAAACTTAATGAGTATTCATATCTACTGTTGATGTGATACTCATTAATCATATGAATATTCTTTCATATTTGGTATTATCGAACCTATTTTCAATTGAAAAGTTATATAATTATCATTAATTGACTGGAAAATTAGTTTTATGAAAGGCTATGTATAAAAATCAGCAGTCAGCTGAAGTATCTATGACAACTAGTTGATAAAAAAATGGTTTTTTTTCGTGAATGCTTGAAAGTTTATCCAATACTGCCGCATACTGAATAACTGACAATTTATATTTTACCATTTCCATCAATATTTTTAAAAAATCACTTTATCGTCATTGACTTTCCTGCTGTTACTACTATAGCCTTATAGAGGCGAAACTAAATTATAACATGCTTTCAATCAATATATCGATTCGAAGACTGTACTTGGATGACGATGATGATGATAAGTTTGGCATAAAATCCAGTAGATTTTCCTGAATATTCTCAGATTATATGACTGTCTGTATAGTTGTCGGATTGCATAATTTTGCAAAAATCAACCTCACTAATATTCAGGAATAGTTTTGAAGCCCAAATCTCATCTATAGATGCATTTAATACATTAAATAACCTGATAGCAGACGTTTTATCTTATCATCACCATCAAGAATCATGACTGTGAAAATCATTGTTCAACCATCTGTTACTGTGTTAACTTTAAACATTGTTTTTTTTATACGAAAAAGAATCACTTTCTTCCTTACAATTTAATCTTCCTATAATTTTTATTGATTAACATATGCTCATCTCAAAATACTGTTACGATGGAACAATAATTGTTTTTCATGGCATCATAGTGATCATAGTATGATTTTCCCTTCACTGATAGATATTTCCTGTAATTGACTTCCTGAATAAAATACCATAGGATAATTAGCAAGCCAGTTTACCAGTTTACGATTTACACTTTGGTATATATGATTAACAAGAACACAGAATAAAGTAGGTCAGAAAAAATATCAACCGGGGAGGTGGGGTTAAGTTCCAAACATAAGTAGTCCACCTTACAACTTACAGCTCAACTTCTTCAGGATATTAAAGTTTAAAGAAATCTTATTTAACTAAATACAACATAATAACAGTCCCATAGTGATGGGTTTTTTTTGACCTGGAGTATCTTTGATTCACAAGACATCATATGATATTGTAGAAGCTTACATTCAAATGAATTGATTCAGCTAGTCAAAGTTCACAGTATTGTGGAGCGAAAATTTTTACAGAAATCCAGCTATGCTGAAGGAAAACAATACTGAAAAGAGCACAACTGTATAGGATAACAAAAAAACATACAGAGGTTAGAGGGACATCAAGAATGAATAAATGTACACATTATCACTGTCATCAGTTTTGAAGCTTGTCTCGTAGTATTTTCAACCATTGACTTCTTTGGTCTCAGGAACTCTATTCAATCACTTTACATTTTCCTGATTCACAAATTCATCATATTGTATTTTGAGGTTAATAAGGATTTCATTTTTATGGTAGTATTCATCACGGACTGAAATCAGTTGCTCAGTGCTCATTGATGAAGTGAGAAGCCGCAACCTGTGGGGTCAACCAGTCGAAAGTGAAGCGGATACCAACCGAATACCTTAGTGGATAGTTAAGCTATATCGCACAGTGACAGAAGTAGGAAACTGTAGACAACTGAGGTCTGACGCACTGAGTGAATGGTTAATTCGTTCGCCATGAGATTTGCAGGTCCTGAGTCTGAACCCTGGAGAAATTATGGGTGCGTAACGCTGAGGAAAGCTGGAAAACTCAGTGACGCCTTTGAGGTGAAGACAAGTTGACAGGTAAGACAAGGCTGCCGCCTACTGTCGCCGATGATCTTCCTGACTATGGTGGACTGGATTATGCAACAAACTGTGACGAGCGAGAAGAGGAGCATACGCTGTTTGACCTACGAAAAGACCCTATAAGATTTGGATTTCACCGCCGATGATGATTTATGTTCAATGTCTTGTGGCACAAAGTCGAAGATCTACTGGCAAAAACCAACAAGTTGGCAAAAGAGACAAGGTTGCGAAGATGGGACTTCCGTCAGGTGAACGTAGAGAAGACAGAGGTGATGAAGATACCCAACCACCAACAACAAGAATCACCAATCACCATCAACGGGAGAAACCTAAAGGAAGTTGTTTCTTTCACTTACCCAGGCAGGCAGCATCGTCTCAACTATAGGTGACACAGGCACAGATGAGGACGTTAAAGCCGGCCACGATCGGAAAGACAGTAAGACAGGCCTTCCTGCATCAATCTGAAATCAGTGTGGACATCTACTGCTCTCCATTCCACTCAGCCTAAGGCGTGAACAAGGTTCGGATTGTCAAAACTAAGTCAGTGCTTCTATGTGATGGTTGAGAGACTTGGCGCGTTACGAAAAAAATTCCAACAAACTATAGACATCCAATCAACAACTGCCTACGCTCGATACTGAAGATCAGATCAGATGGCCAGAAAGAATAAATAACAATGCACTGACACTGGCAATGAATCAACCAAGAACCTATCACCCAGCTAATATGCAGCAGGAGAAAGTGGAGATGGATTGGATATACACTAAGAAGACGGTTTGGGAAGATCACGTGCTGGGTTAGGCAAGCCCTCGAGTGGAACCTAAAGGAAAAACGACTAGTTGTGCGTGCGAGGGTGACATGGAGAAGATGATGTGAGGAAGAAATGAAAGCTTGTGGGCAGTGGTGGGGCCAGGTTGAAAGCACTGGAGAGAAGAGAGTGAAATGGCGACGTGCAGTATGTTCCACTAGAAACCCATGTGAAAAAACTGCTGAGGAGTCCCATACTAGGGCAAAACAGTTTTCAAGTGCTCCCAGGTCTTCAGTGGTTCTCCAATGAATACTACCATATTCATCGTAGTATAATATATTCAAAGATCCAACTGGATGGATTAATTACTGATGACAATGACTTACACTATACTGTGAACTTGTTTCCGGACTATCTTAATCGCATAGTTAGTTGATTGGCAATAATCATATGGACAAATTAATAACAACAACGTTTTAAAACAGAAAAACAAATAAAAACGTCAGTTAAACTGTTTTTTTTTGTTTTTGTTCTTATTAAGCGAACAAAAATTTATGAAACAATGATATTTTTTTAAAAGAGAAATCACTTGCTCAAAGATTATATTATTTCATCTTCTCCCTTGTTAGTCTTTTGTCACTGTTCTACAGAATTTCTTTATACATAATAATGCGCATATTGTGTATATACATGGTTTTGTATGGTTTCAGATAAGAAATCCTAGAGAAGGATTGTTTGCTTGTTAAATTTTTTTTCACATCTAAATGATTTTAAGTCAAGTGAAGAGAATTATAATCATTAAGAGTCTTTATTAATGACTTCTAACATGCTATGAACCATAGCTAGGTAGCTTGCCATCCCCTCAAACGATATACAATGAAAATCAAAGAATTTTTATTATAGATTCCATTATGATTAATATTTCAAATATGTAGATATGAGATCAACTAAGAGTGTACTGTTTATGTTGAAATTCAATCGGAATTTAGATTTTTACGGATCAAACGTTTTACTTTGATGTTGTATAGAATTTCAGTTTTACCAACTACTCATCAATTCAACCTATTTTATTTAATAGCTTGTGATACTGCTCAGTTAATCAAATGTTTACAAATGGAATATTATTTAGACCTTCAGTTCAATTGAGGGTAATTAAGTGCACTAATGTAGATGTTTTATCTGATACGAGTTATCCATTTTTAAAACAGTAAATTGGATGAACTTATAGATAGTTTAAGTGATGTCAACATTGAAGAACAACTTAAAAAATAAAGTTCTCACTAACCTTAAATTGTATTACTGCAAGGTGGTCTTTATTAACATGTTTCGAGATGGACATCCGGAAAATTAATGAGAAATTATGACTTGGAGGATCAAACACTCAGGAGTGAAGCGGACACGAAGGGAAGACCTTAATGAATAATCGTGACGTATATTTAAAATTGAAAACAGTGGGGATATGTAGATCAGTGAACTCTGAATCGGTGTCTGATTATTTGTAAAGTTCGCAGAGAAAACCGAAGGTCAGGAGTTCGACCCCCGGCTAGGGTCATAGATGCATACTGCTTAGTTCCTTATTAGGACAAACCAGGTGTTAAGTACTCTTAGGTTTTAAATGGTTCTCCAAGTAATGACAGTCAGTGATGAATACCACCTTAAACATATATTTATCTATTTTAACCAAGATAAAAGAGTTCATTATTTACATCATATCACTGTTTAGATATAATGGTATTCATTTGTAAAAGAATGAAGTAGCTAGAACCTTAGCAGACTTAAGTTCCAATGAAGTGGAGATTTAATAGTCTGTTACATTCACGTTTAAGTTCAAAAGAAAATATGAAGAACCTACGCATTCCAGTAAGAGCAGCAGGTAGTCCGAAAGCTTATACTGAATTATTTTTTTATTTGTTAACAGTACTGTTTAAAGCTATCAAAAGTAAACTAGGATTTTGTTTTGCTGAACATTTATATCTAATAAAGTACTAAGAGATAGTACTTTGATTCATGTAACAAAAGAATAAAGGCACTATGATAGAGTACAATTCCTTTTTCAATACGTTTATAGGATTCTATATATGCTGTAGCAGTGATTTTTTTCTTTCTGTTCATAATTTCCCTAATAATAAAGATTATGTTTTTGTTAACTGAGTATAATTCTCTTGTAAATATATATTGCCAATGCTCCGTACATTTTAGTTTCTCTAAAATCTGGGAAGTTTCATCTACAACTAACACAAATATTCGCACCTTTGGTTGTACGTTACGTTGACCTGATGGAGGCTTCAATAGCTCAGTCTATTAGTGGTGGAATTGATGGACAGGCAAGCTCTCAAAATGGTAGGAACAGTCCTGATCCTTCATCTGGGATGGCATCAACAAGTACAGGTTTTGCAGCATCTGCATTAGAAACTGTCGGTGCTTTGGGAAATGTAGGCTCTCTAGTGAGTGCAGCTGCAGCTGGTGCGGCTAATGCTGCAAATGTTGCTAGTCGAACAGGCGGTTTAATGGCAGCAGCTACAGCAGCAGCCAATGCAGCCACACAAGCTGCAACGAATCCAGCTTCAATAGGCACAACAGCATGTATACCCGTTACTTCAAGTGAGCTACTATGGAAGCTGGAAGCTCTACAGAATTTCATCAGAGAACTTCACTGGCCAGATGTAGATTTTGCTGAACATATGGACAATCGATTAAAAATGATGGCTGCGGAGATGATTGATGCAGCAGCTCAACGGTGAGTCATGGTTGATAAATAATTGACCTATGATATGATGGCAAATCGGGATAACTTTCCACCTTATTGCAATCAATATTCCTGTGAACCACCAGGTGTAAGAGACATGAGTGATTACTTTTGCCAGCTGCATCATAGTTGCTCGAATGATATACACTTCCCTCCTAGACAGTTACTTTAGCGCTGACGAAGTCCATTACACAGTGAAATCGATTTGTTGTCTCCATTTGTGTACCAACCAATTAGATTTTGGAAGTCAGAAGTAGTTTTAATCACAGCTATTAATTATCCTTAAATGCGTCAAACGTTGGAGTTAAGTTGTGTGAAGGACCGACTTCAGTTTACGTATGAGTAAGCCAAGATAGTGAGAGATCCATCTTGATGACATCTCCGGAATATGATGTTGATGCATAAACAATGGTAATTTTCTGCTGTGGTATGGTTCTGACGATCAATGGTTCATAGAAAATACTGAAGATAAATAGAGATAATCTGTACTTTCAAAGAACTAATAATGTATAACTGGATGTGATTATTATTACCTTCAACCTCTCAGAGGTTGATGTCTTGTTGTATAAGAGCCTCCAGTCAACATAAATCATTTAGTCAACAAAGCTTTATTAAGAAAAAGCACTGACAAGAAGTTGAAGGATAAATTATCTTCATGAAGATAGACGTATCTGAAACCTCGACGGAACTGATGTCCCGCCTTCGATTCGAACTCTCGTCACCTAGTGTTGCAGTCAACGATGTTAACACCGAGTTATTTAGGCCGTGAATGATCTCCTTCAGGACTGGTTGGCTTACATTGATTGGTCACGAGGGAGCAACCAACAATCAGCTTTCATTTCATAATCGATAGAATTCGGTCTTCACTTGGAACTAGACAACATGAAGTTGGTTGCTCTTCTGTGACCAATCAATGTGTGTAACCCAGTCCTAGGGGAGTTTATTCGCGGCTTGAATAGCTCAGTGGTAACGTCGCTGACTACAATACTGGGTGAGGCGAGTTCGAATCGCAGACGGACACCAGTTCTGTCAAGGTTGCAGATACTCATTGTTGACGAGTGACCACGAGCATAGGACCTAGGTTTAGAGCTTCCTGTTGACTGTCTCCAACCAACTTACGATCTACTAATGTGCACCGCGATGCTAAACCTCCTAGCTTGGTGGCCACGTTGCAAATATGATCGGCAGAATTCGGTCTGCACTCATGATTAGACAACATGAGATTGGTTGCTCTCTTGTGACCAGTCAGTATATAAAACCTAGACTTATACTGCTGGAATAAAGTCAATTTTCACATAATTTGCATTCAACAGGAATTAGCTAAATGAACACAAATCAAGAAAAGAATCAAACTCGCTTTGAAAAGCATCTCCCCTGCAACTATGTTAATCGTATTGTGGAGTAAAAAATGTTAATTAAATTAATCTAATACAGATTAGTAATCTGTTGACTTCACCTCCATAAGAAGCCATGCTCAGCCGAAATTCTTCCTGCTTGTTGGCACACGTCAATGAGGTGCATCTGCAACCTCAAGGGAACTAATATCCCCTATGAGATTCAAATAGGAGGTCAACCGTGGCTGGAACAGCTCAGTTGTAATGTCACTGACTACAACACTAGGTGGCGCAAGTTCGAATCGTAGGCAGGACATCAGTTCTATCGAGGTTACAGATGCACCTTACTGACGAGTGACAATAAGCGCGAATCCGAAGTCGAACAAAGCTTCCTACCGACTCCTTCCAATCAACTGGTATCTATGAATGTGCACGGTGATGCTGAGCCTCCTAGCTTGGTAACCATATTACAGAAATGATCGGCAGAATTCTATCTGCACTCCTGACTAGACAACATGAGACTTGGTGTTCTCTAGTTACCAACCAATGTATGTAATATGATTAGTCTCGGATTGCGCTAGTAGCACTGTTTTAACTTTTTTTTGCATATTCATCATAGTTTTCAAAATGACTTCATTATGTTCCCTTTTCAAACTTTCGAATGCACGAATTCGTTTCGTAATGTAGCACAAGCACTTTATCTATTCACCTTTATGCTTTCCGACATTTTGCTGACTCTTGAACTTCCTACTATATATGACAAAAATCGGATTCTGATCGCTTCATTGTTACCTTGTAGTCTACACTTATTTGACCAGTTGATGTACTGTGAATATTCATTGTCACTTTTATCTTAAACAGTATATTGCTTATTGTGGTCGCCGAGACGATACAGATCAGTGATTGAAGACTTTGGGTGACATGGCTGTAAATCTGTCACAACGGCGCAGATATATTCACTCCTTGACATCTTCTAAAGCTTGAATATTTGCACTAAACTTTATCTTGAAACTGTTTACTCTCTCATACAACATTGTCTACTTTGATGTCACTCTTTTTCTATCTACCTTGTTCTTTGTATACTACTGTGAAGTGTGGCACTTTGAACCGATCCAGTTGTGTGCTAGGTTCTACGTTGATTTTGTTTCTTTGTCTGTTGCTTCTCTACTGATTCCTTATCATACCTTTTCGTCATTGGACGCCATTCACAGCTGGTGAGAAACTTTCTTGAAATCTACCAAAGAAAATAAGGGTACAAATGTAATCTTTTTTATTTAAATCCCTTGTGGTTACAAACTAAGTAATTTGTGTATTGTTAAACAAAACTATTGTCAACTTATCGATTAGTGGGAGATTTCTTTTCTGAACTATGAGAATAAGTCCTTGTGGGGTTATGTATACAATTGCTTTGGCGTACTCCATTGTGATGTTGATTGAAGTTATAGGTACCTTATCTTGAAATGTGAATCACTTGATATTTACACATATATTCACAACGTATTACTTTTGATTTTGTCTTAACAAAATAAGTTGCAAGTAGTGTGAAAAGTCTGGTTGACGTAATCGAAAAATCAACTTTTATTTTCTCCTAATCTGAATAAAAGACAATTTTAAGTAACAAAATACACGCATATGGGGTAGCGAAGTGGATATTTTTATGTAAAATTATATGGTTTCTCTTAATATCTCTGCCACCATTTCTTCACTCTAAATGGCATTTAGATGATATTTGTTTAAAATCATGTTTAGTAGGGGATCAATCCACCGAATGGCTCCGACTTCTGAAGCCAGAGGCTCTCCACCCTTTAATTGTGAAGGTAATTGTTTAACTTTGAAAAGATGCTTATGACTAAAAACAGAAAGTATATCCTAGTTCTTTTTGATGTTGCCGATGCTTCAACTGCCTGGATTTATATCGGAGTGTGTTTGAGTATCGGTTAATTTGGCGTGTTATAGGAGATGAAGTTAGCTTGTATTCAAAACAATTAGCCCTCTATAAGAATTTCAACAGAATAGTAACAAAAAATAATATATGAGAATCATGTAGTGTCTTTGCGAAATGCATTTCGATAACTACTATCACATATATATTTAAGAGATGAGAAAACTAACTAAGGTCAAATGAGAAGACTAAACTGAAAACCAATAAAACAAAATTAATTGTACATTGACTTCAGTTTTGAAGGCGACTCCACTGAGAAGGCATAATGTCATGACAAATTGTTTGTAAACTATTTAACTTAAGGTTCGAAATTACCATTTATAAAATGAGTGAATTATATTTGTTCAGTCATATATTTCAAATCACATGTTCACCTGAACGGTGTCATAAAACGTTGGGATTAAAATCAAACCTCCCTAGTCGTATTCACTCAACGAAAAATGTCAAAAGTGATAAAGGAAGGCTTCAACAGTCACTTAGAGTTCACATTCATACATCCTATTTTCTTCCAGATTTATCAGTAATGTATCACCTGAAGTTATTACAGCTTCGTAGTACAGTTATTTATTAAACGAAAGCCAATACGCATAAGAATCTAGACAATTCTATTGATGATATAAAATTCAGATACACAATTTTTTTCTTTCAACTTGAATAGATACTTCATTAATCTTTCTAGGCTCATACTATCCGCACATCAGATGGAAGCCTTATCTCTCATAAGTAGTGTTTAGATTTAGATATAAGTGCACAATCTGAACATATATACGACAAGCTAAGACCTCTTGTTCAGATCTGAGGTGATCGTCAAAACTGGGTGAAAATCAAGCTAGTAGATATGACCATCCAACTTTGCAGTGGTCTCCAAACAGAGAATATATACTTTGGCCTCTAAGAATTACAGATTGTATACGAAACTGAGATGTAATTCCTATATCCACATTCTTAAAACTGGCGAAGGCTTGGTGATTTGGATGATGTATAAAAGCGACAATAAATACACATTATCTCTTCTCGATAATGAGACTAAATTCTGAAAATTTACAACTATTGAGACGAAGAGTAACAGTTAACCTAGTTCGAAATCTCGTTATCAACATTACCACCAGACTTTTTTATTTTATTATTTGTCCTTTAAGTTCCTAGTGGAACATAGGGCTTCAGTAGCACGTCACCATTTCACTCTACTCTCTGCAGTCTTTTGAAACTAGCTCCACCACTGCCCACAAGCTTTCATTTCTCCCTCACACAATCTCCTCCATGTCACACTCACCTCGACGCCCAATTCATCGTTTCCCCTTTGGGTTCCACTCGAGAGCCTACCCGGGTTGGCGCGTGATGTCTCCAACTGGTCTTCTCACTGTATGTCCAATCCATCCCACTTTCTTCTGCATGTTTGTTGGGTGATAGGTTCTTGCCTTGTTGACTCACTGCCAGCCAGCCAGAGTCCCTTGCTACTTATTGTTTTTTGTCATCTGATTTGATCTCCAGTATCGAGTGAGCGTAGGCGGTAACTGTTGATGAATGTTCGTAGTTTGTTGGAAATGCTTTTTGTAACGCGCCAAGTCTCTCAACTATCACATGGAAGCACTGACATTAGTGTTGAAAATTCTAACCTTGTTCATGCCTTATGCTGAGTGGAGTGGGGTGCAGTAGATATCCACACTGATTTCAGATTATTGCAGGAAGGCCTGTCTTTCTGTCTTTCCGATTCTGGTTGGCTTTGACATCCTCACCTGTGGTTGTGCTGCTTGTATTTGAAACGGTGCTGCCCAGGCATGTGAAAGAGACTATTTCCTTTAGATTTCTCCCGTTGATGGTGATTGTTGCTTGTTGTTTTTGGTTGGGTAATTACCACTAGAGAAAAAAATTTAGTTCATTAAAGCCGACACAATAACAATTTCCGCACCAAAGTCGTCTAACCAAAACATATAAATCAGTCATTTCGATATATTCTGTCATATAAATGTGTAAGTCACTATCACACAAGCTTGATCAATGGTTACTGGAATTATTGGAATCCAGTAAGAAGTAATTCTTTACACACACTTGAGTTAGTCAGCTATCGTGACATTGCTAACATTCTATGCAAAATCATATGTTATTATAATGTCAGGGTTTCATTCACCAATGTTCCTTTGATCAAACAATTAACATTTTGTGAGGTTACATTTCTATGTGAATCTTTCACTGCCACTTTCTGTGCGAAATGTATGTAAGAAGAGGTTAAAGTTCACGCTTCAGGATAGCTACTTCTCTCAGTCTGGTGGTGTTACTATAGGGAGTTCCTAGGTTCCTCTATTAGTGGATATATTTGTCACACATCTGAAGATCTTCTTGAGAAAGCTTATTTCTTATAGAAAATATGTTGATGACATATGACAACACGAGTTAAATTACTGTACTTTTAGATCGGCTGAATGATTTATATGACAATATGCCCTTAACATGTTTAGATAATGAAGATCATAGTTTGATTTCCTGCAAGTATTATTTGTCCGGTGCCGTTGTATATCATTAAAACCATACATCTACAGAGAAACTATTTGGACAGAAAAGTTTATTAATTTTTATAGTTTTTGTCCAGTTCAATACAAGTAAGCCTTAAGCAGGTACTTATTCAACAGGATCTTATGAATATGCACAAAAAACACTTTGATGGTAATTATTAGATTACTGATGGAAACATTGTTTAAAGATAACTATCTACGAAAGTTTATCAGCTCCTACAAACTGTTAGATGATAATTGCTTGCTTTTCTCTGAGCTTTAAAGTTTGTTCTTGGACGTCTCACCCACAAGTTAGATGACTTCATCAGCATTTATGAAGTAAATGAACACCAAGTAAGCATCATCTTTATCCTGTGTGATAGATAGTGCGATAGGTAGAGACTTAATGCTGTCATTATAAAGATATATTGTGCAGCTGAGGTTAAGGTATGTGGAAAGACTAAGCAATGTATATTCTAAGCTTTTGGAATATGTGAATTTAAATGTATTCGTGGTCACACATAAACAGGGAGGACTCATCAGTCCTTGATAGTAAATGGATTGGAACAAATCTAAAAATAGTTGAAAAAGACAGGTTGCATCATCTGATCATATCAATGCGTGTTACAAATATCTAGTGTCCTCAATTCCCAAACACAATTGAAATAGACCCAGTGGTAGCTGGTTCAAATCGGCCGCGGTTCAAATTTTCATCTCACCTTCAATCATCATCCAGTATAAATAG